>CAWUFW010011024.1:0-105000 GCA_963921515.1 Calotriton arnoldi
GTGTACTTCGTTCAGTTACGTGTCAGCAAACCTGACCCCTCCCTACCAAAGCCCAAGAAGCAAGTAGAAAGGAGAAAACCCAAAACTTTTGAGGTGGTCCATTTCCTACAGGGGATGGACTATACAGTGGAACATAGACCTGGGACCCAACATGCCAATGCAGATGGACTCTCAAGGTATTTCCACTTTGAACACGAAGACGTAACTGGTCAAGGTTAGTTTAGTGTCCCTGCGTTTGGGGGGGTTGTGTAGGAGAGCAGGATCTGCCTCTTATGTTGCCCCCACTTTTTTCTGATGTTTACACTGGTTTCTGGCTATAGTCTGGCTGGGCCCCTGCTAATCAGGGCCCCAGCCTCTCTGTTCTCTCTAAACGATTTGGAGTGCACTCTAGGTGCACTAGTGATTGGATACTGTGGCACCTTATGAGTCCCTAGTATATGGTACCTTAGGTACCAAGGGCATAGGTACTTCACAGGCCTACCAGGGGCTGCAGCATGTGTCTTATGCCCCCTGGGAAGCAGACTAAATCTGACACCGCAGGCCTGCTACTGCAGCCTGAGTGAGGAAGTGCATAGCATCCCTCACTGAGATATAGGTTCCCTATATCTCTCCCTACGCACACACATATAACCCTATCAGTCACCCCTAAGGCAGGCCCTATCAATCCTGGAGGGCAGGGTGCTTGGCTTCTATGTGAGGGGGTGCCTCTGCCTGAGCAGGGCCCCTCTGCAGCTCTCAGAGTCCATTCTCTGGTGCTGTTTGTGGATGCGGTTAAACCATATACTTTTAAGTGCATTATATCCTCGCGGTAAAATGCTAACTTTGGAATGGCTGCATCGAAACATGTCGTGTTTGGTGTCAAACACCTTGGAATACTACCCCCCCGCCAGTCCTGGCGGCGGGGGTAGCATTCCACCCTTCTAGAGGGATAGACATGTACCTACTGTGGAAACGCGGGAGAATCCTGCTGTGAGAAGTTGGCCTGGCATATGCTGTCCACTAATTATAGTGGGCACCGTGCACCAGTCCAAATCGACTCTTATGGTAGGTAGGTTAAAGACAACCTTATTGAAAGCTATCCTAGTGGTAGCTGTGGAGAGCAGCCTTCAGGCTAAGTCTTGAAGGAATGTAAAGCAGCTTGTTTTACCAGTCTATAATCTCTTGAGTGACCAAATGAAAGAGCACCACACCAGGTATATATTCAAAATATATGTATTTATTACTAAACACACCCCTCTAGTCTCTTTATGAGGCTAGAGTTCGAAGTACATAGGTTATAAGATCTTAAATCACAGTAATAGCACAAATACACGTTTGGGCCCTAGGGGCGTACCAAACCATATACCAATAAAGTGGTATGCGAACCACGACTGAACTAGACACTAGGCCTAGAGCCTCTAGAAGTGCTTGGACCACAAGGAACCACCCAAGGTAGTGACACAGGGGACCCACGGGAGACGCGTGCAGTGTAAATACACAACCGCGATACGCCGTTAACTTCTATGGAGAAAGTCGGGATCGGGAAAATAGAGGAAAGGGACACTTAAAAGAGGACTAGGACAAAACCCTTTGAGATCTAGGACTTTGAAGAGTCTCTACCCACGGGAGCACCGGAGTACTCGTGTTACCTCACCCAGGGGAGCCGGGTGCATAGGTGCCTTTCGGGGTCGGGTTTCGTCGTCGGTTCTTATGGCGATCTGCTGCAAAGTGCTGCTGGCGACCAGGAGAAAAGTGTCCGGGTGGATCCAAGAGTGGATCGGAGTTCTGAAGAACCTGAAAGCAGAGGGGACAGAGTCTGGGTCACTAGCCAGTGACCAGGGAGGCGATGGACAGATGCCCACCGATGTCGAGTGCTTGCAGGTTCGATGACGGTCGTCTTGACTCTTCAGCCACGAGGTCCGGGAGGCGTTGTCGGCGACCAGGAGCAGGATTCGGGCTGTTGCTCGATGTCTGTCGAGTGCAGAGGTGTCGGCGACCAGGTTGGACCCAACAAGCCTTGGCAACGGCAAGTCTCGAGTAAGATGTAGATCGTCGATGATGCAGACCAGCAAGGTCTGGGGAACTCACCCAGCGAGGGTAAGTGAGGGCAGGCCTGGAGCAACCAGACTGCCAAGTAAAGAAAAGATTGGCCTTCGTTAGGGGCTACTAGCCAACGGGCTAGCGACCGCGAAGGAGCCTCGTGACGCCGCACGTGGAGCTGGCTTACAGGACACTCGTGGAGTGGGGGCCAGTGATCTTCGGTGCAGGTGGTGCTGGAGGCTAGGGCTACTCGGAGCCCAAAGCACGACTTCTTGGGAGACCCAGAAGATGGTGCACTTGCAAGTGTGCTCGGTGTCCAGGGGTCACGGTCCCAAGTCACCCACGATAGCCACGGGCCTCAGCTTTGCTGGGGACTCAGGGTAGCCTCGGGGAAGTCTGAGAATCCACCTCTGGTGATGCGATGACTTCGGCGTCCGACGGGAGCTTCAGTGATGCGAACCGGACAGATGCTTCTTTCGTGCCTGCCAAGCAGGGGAGTCACTCCTTGACCCCAAGGGAGATTCTTCAGTCCTCTAATCGTGAGTAGAGCGTCGAAGGTCCAGGATTCTGTTTCAGAGTTTCGTCCAGGTATAATCTTATCTTGCTGTGGCAAGGGTTCCCCATTTTAACCAGTAAAACAGGGAGGGACTAACTCTATGACCCCACCTATGGGAGGGTCAAGGGAGGGGTGGCTACACCCACTTCCCTTTGTCCAGTTTCCGCTCAGAGCAGGGGCAGGTAGCCCCTGAGCTGGTTTGAACTGGCATATGCACAGAGGAGCCTTTGCTCCCCAGTGCAGGACTTCAAAGCACTCTAAGAGTGCCCCCACCCAGCCCCAATACACATTATCCTGTCTGGGGAGGTGGTCACACCTCCCTGCAACAGGAAACCTATTGTCCAGGCCTCCCTGCCGGAGTTTCGTCCAGCAGCAGGAGGCCAGACTTGTGTCTGTGGCAGCAGCATCCATTTTGTGATGCCAGGGCTTCAGAAAGAAGTTACCGGGTAAGCCAGAGTTAACATGTCTTTCCTCTAGAAGGGTGGAATGCTACCCCCGCCGCCAGGATTGGCGTGGGGGTAGTATTCCAAGATGTTTGACACCAAACACGACATGTTTAGGTGCAGCCATTCCAAAGTTAGCATTTTACCGCGAGGATATAATGCGCTTAAGAGTATATGGTCAGGCTGCACTACAAACAGCATCAGAGATGGTCTCCGAACGCTGCAGAGGGGGCCCTGCTCACGCAGGGCACCCTCTCACATAGGAACCACGCACTCTGCCTTTAGGATTGATAAGGCCTGCCTTAGGAGTGACTTATAGGTTTATATGTGTGTATGTATTTCGTGATATAGGTAACCTATATCACAGTAAGGGGTGCATGCACTACCTTACCCAGGCTGCAGTAGCAGACCTGTGGTGTCAGTTTGGATGGCCTTCCAGGGGTGGCATAATACATGCTGCAGCCCCTGGCAGGCCTCTGAGGTACCTATGCCCTTGGTACATAGTATACCATATACTAGGGACTTATAAGGGCACCCAGATTCCAATCAGAGATGTGCCTAAGGCACATGGAAACCTTTTTACAGAGAAAGCAGATAGACTGGGGCCCTGAATAGCAGGATCCCAGTCCAACTAAGTCATAAACCAGCAAAACACCATAAAAAAAGAAGGGGCAACCATATAGTCAGATTCCACCTTCCTACACCTGCAGAGCCCTGGCATCACAAAATGGATGCCACCAGTCACAGACACTGGGCTGCCCTCCTGCTGATGACCAACACTCGCAGTGGAGAAAGCCCAACAATAGATATCCTGTCCCAAGGGGGTGTGACCACCTCCCAGACAGGGTTTAGTGTATTGGGGCTGGGTGGGTGCACTCTTAGAGTGCTTTGAAGTCCTGCACTGGGGGAGCAGAAGGCTCCTCTGTGCATATGCCAGTTCAAACCGGCTCAGGGGCTACCTGCCCCTGCTCTGGCGTGAAACTGGACAAAGGGAAGTGGGTGTAGCCACCCACTCCCCTGACCCTCCCATAGGTAGGGTCATAGAGCTAGTCCCTCCCTTTCTTTTAGTATAAGAGGGGGAACCTGTGCATAGCACCCTAGATTTCCCTGGACGACGCTCTACAAGAAGAATCCCGGACCTTCGACGTTCCACTACCTTTGGAAGACTGAAGAATCTCCCTTGGAGTCAAGGAGTGACTCCCTGCTTGGCAGGCACCAAAACTACAAACGACGGTCGCAAACTACGCCGCTCCCGCCGGAGTCCGAAGTCCCTGCAGCCCAAGAAGTGGATTTCCTGACTTCTCAAAGGCCATCGTGAGTCCCCAGCGAAGCTGAGGCCAGTGGACCCCAAGAGTAAAGAGGAACCGCGACCCCTGGGTACCGTGCACTATTGTCCAGTGCAACCCCTTCACAACGTTCCACGAACTTGTGCTTAGGACCACGTGTGGTCCCAGCCTCCAGCAGGAATCCCTCCTAAGATCAGAGGCCTACCACGTCCCGAGTGACCGTGGGCCCCTGTGAGCGAATCCTCCCGAGGCGTCTTCGCGATCCCTTGCCAGCCGGCTTGTGGGTCCCCAGAAGACTTTCTAAAGAAACCAAAGGGCTCCCCTGGTTGCTCCAGGCCTGCCCTGACTTACCCTCGCTGGGTGAGTCCCTCAGACCTTGCTGGTCTGCGCCATTGACTTTTTACACTTTCCCCGAGACTTGCTGTTACCAAGGCTTGTTGGCTCCAATCGAGTCGCCGACACCGCAGTAAGCTGCAGACATCGTGGGACACGCCGAATCCAGCTCCTGGTCGTCGTCGACGCCTCCTGGACCTCGTGGCTGAAGAGTCAAGGCAACCGCGAACGACCTGAATCTTGCGACGACTGTGGGCATCCATCTTCCTTGCCCCGAGTCACTGCCAAGTGACTTTGAACACTGTCCCCTCTGCTTTCAGGTCTTCCATCTTCCGAATCCAGGCTTGGATTCCTCCGGACACTTCTCCAGTCGCCGCAAGCAGCAAGTCTTCACTGGCTCCCATTGAAAACGACGCCGCGACCCGACACCAAAGAACACCTATGCAAACGGCTCCCCTGGGTGAGGTAACTTCAGCACTACGGTGCTCCTGTGGGTGTGGGCCCTAGAACAACTTACCCTGTAAGTGACTTGCTTGTAGCTTCCCTAGAAGTGTCCTAAAACTCTAACTTTCTAAGTGCGACAATTGCACTGACTCGTACAGGGTTCGCGTCTGTGTTAGACACACCGCGTCCATCTCCTTTCTAACACTATCTAAAACTGTATCCTTCGACTCGTACTGAGTCCGATCGGTGTTCGCCTCGAACACACAAAGGGCCTGTAACTCTGAGATCTCCATTGCACTGACTCGCACAAGGTTCGCGTCTGTGTTAGACACAGCGCGTCCATCTCCCTTGCATCTCTATCTGTGACCGCGTCCTTTGACTCGTACAAGGACCGATCGGTGTGTTCGCCTCGAACACGCAAGGGACCTTTAACATTGAAGTCTCAATCGCGTCTGAGTGCATAGACTCGCACAGGACTCGCACCGGTGCCAGGTCACCGCGTCCGTCCCCTGTGGGTCTCCTACAACTACCTGGGGTGGTTCTTGGGGGTCCCTCGATTCTAGATGCCCTAGACCTAGGTCTAGCAAACTAAGATTGTGATATTCGATTGTGCTAAACTTATTTTGATAACATTTGACTTGTACATATGTTCCTGACCTCTAATCTCATAAAGAGATTAGTAGAGAGTGTTTATTAATAAATACATATATATTTGATATATATACCTGTGTGGTGTCTTTTCATTTGGTGATTCAAGAGATTGTGTGGTAAAACAAGCTGCTTTACATTCCTTCAAGACTTAGCCTGAAGGCTGCTCTCCACAGCTACCACTAGGATAGCTTTCTATAAAGGTTGTCTTAAACCTATCTACCATAAGAGTCTAATTGTTCTGGTGCAAGGTGTCCACTTTAATTAGTGAACAGCATATACCAGGCCAACTTCTCACACCTTCGGTTCGTCTCTGGACCCCTTCTGTCTCTTTCTTGAACCCTTCGGTCTTTATCTTGACCCCTTCGGTCTCTTTCTTGACCCCTTCGGTCTCTCTCTTGACCCCTTCGGTCTCTCTCTTGAACCCTTCGGTCCTTCTCTTGACCCGTTCTGTCCCTCTCTTGACCCGTTCTGTCCCTCTCGTGACCCGTTCTGTCCCTCTCTTGACCCGTTCTGTCCCTCTCTTGCCCCCGTTCTGTCTCTCTCTTGACCCCTTCTGTCCTTCTCTTGACCCCTTCGGTCTCTTTCTTCACCCCGTCTCTCCCTCTCTTGACCCCTTCTGTCCCTCTCTTTACCCCTTCTGTCCCTCTCTTTACCCCTTCTGTCCGTCTCTTGACCCCTTCTGTCCCTCTCTTTACCCCTTCTGTCCCTCTCTTTACCCCTTCTGTCCGTCTCTTGACCCCTTCTGTCCCTCTCTTGACCCCTTCTGTCCCTCTCTTGACCCCTTCTCTCCCTGTCTTGACCCCTTCGGTTTCTCTCTTGACCCCTTCGGTTCCTCTCTTGACCCCTTCGGTTCTCTTGACCCCTTCTGTTCCTCTCTTGACCCCTTCTGTCTCTCTCTTGACCCCTTCCGTCTCTCTCTTGACCCCTTCCGTCTCTCTCTTGACCCCTTCTGTAGGAGAGTAGGATCTGCCTCTTATGTTGCCCCCACTTTTTTTCTGATGTTAGCACTGGTTTCTGGCTATAGTCTGGCTGGGTCCCTGCCAATCAGGGCCCCAGCCTCTCTGTTCTCTCTAAACGACATGGAGTGCACTCTAGGTGCACTAGTGATTGGATACTGTGGTGCCTTATGAGTCCCTAGTATATGGTACCTTAGGTGCCAAGGGCATAGGTACTTCACAGGCCTACCAGGGCTGCAGCATATATTATGCCACCCCTGGGAAGCAGTCTAAATCTGACACCACAGGCCTGCTACTGCAGCCTGGGCGAGGTGGTGCTAGCACCCCTCACTGAGATATGGGTTTCCTATATCTCTCCTGCACACACATATAAACCTATCAGTCACCCCTAAGGCAGGCCCTATCAATCCTGAGGGCAGGGTGCTTGGCTTCTATGTGAGGGGGTGCCTCTGCATGAGCAGGGCCCCTCTGCAGTTCTCAGAGTCCATTCTCTGGTGCTGTTTGTGGATGCGGTTAAACCATATACTCTTAAGTGCATTATATCCTCGCGGTAAATGCTAACTTTGGAATGGCTGCATCAAAACATGTCGTGTTTGGTGTCAAACATCTTGGAATACTACCCCCCCGCCAATCTTGGCGGCGGGGGTAGCATTCCACCCTTCTAGAGGATAAGACATGTACCTGCTGTGGAAACGCGGTAGAATCCTAAAGAGCCCTGGCATCACAAAATGGATGCCACCAGTCACAGACACTGGGCTGCCCTCCTGCTGATGACCGAAACTCGCAGTGGAGGAAGCCCAACAATAGGCATCCTGTCACAGGGAGGTGTAACCACCTTCCAGACAGGGTTTAGTGTATTGGGGCTGGGTGGGTGCACTCTTAGAGTGCTTTGAAGTCCTGCACTGGGGAGCAGAAGGCTCCTCTGTGCATATGCCAGTTCAAACCAGCTCAGGGGCTACCTGCCCCTGCTCTGGCGCGAAACTGGACAAAGGGAAGTGGGTGTAGCCACCCCCTCCCTTGACCCTCCCATAGGTGGGGTCATAGAGCTAGTCCATCCCCTCTTTTTAGTATAAGAGGGGAACCTTGCCATTGCAAAGCAGATAACCCCTGGACGACGCTCTACAGAAGAATCCTGGCCCTTCGACGTTCCACTACCTTTGGAAGACAGAAGAATCTCCCTTGGAGTCAAGGAGTGACTCCCCTGCTTGGCAGGCACCAAAAACGACAACGACGGTCGCAAACTACGCCGCTCCCGCCGGAGTCCGAAGTCCCTGCAGCCCAAGAAGTGGATTTCCTGACCTCTCCCAGGCCATCGTGAGTCCCCAGCGAAGCTGAGGCAAGTGGACCCCACGAGTAACGAGGAACCGCGACCCCTGGGTACCGTGCACTATTGTCGAGTGCAACCCCTTCACAACGTTCTACGAACTTGTGCTTTGGACCACGTGTGGTCCCGACCTCCAGCAGGAATCCCTCCGAAGATCAGAGGCCTACACCGTCCCGAGTGACCGTGGGCCCCTGTTGAGTGATTCCGCCCGAGGTGTCTTCGCGATCCCTTGCCCGCCGGCTTGTGGGTCCCCAGAAGACTTCTTAAAGAAACCAAAGGGCTCCCCTGGTTGCTCCAGGCCTGCCCTGACTTACCCTCGCTGGGTGAGTCCCTCAGACCTTGCTGGTCTGCGCCATCGACTTT
Source organism: Calotriton arnoldi (assembly GCA_963921515.1). Taxonomy (NCBI): domain Eukaryota; kingdom Metazoa; phylum Chordata; class Amphibia; order Caudata; family Salamandridae; genus Calotriton; species Calotriton arnoldi. Next base: position 8,376 of record CAWUFW010011024.1, read on the forward strand.
TCTTCATCTCCCCGAGACTTGCTGCTGCCAAGGCTTGTTGGCTCTAATCGAGTTGCCGACACCGCAGTCAGCTGCAGACGTCGAGGACACACCGAATCCAGCTCCTGGTCGTCGTCGACACCTCCTGGACCACGTGGCTGAAGAGTCAAGGCACCCGCAACCGACCTGAAGCGACCGACGACGGTGGGCATCCATCTTCCTTGCCCCGGGTCACTGCCAAGTGACTTTGAACACTGTCCCCTCTGCTTTCAGGTCATCCTTCTCCAGAATCCAGGCTTGGATTCCACCGGACACTTCTTCAGCTCCCGCAAGCAGCAAGTCTTCTTTGTTCGCCATTGAAAACGACGCCGCGACCCGACACCAAAGGACACCTGTGCACCCGGCTTCCCTGGGTGAGGTAACTCCAGCACTACGGTGCTCCTGTGGGTGTGGGCCCTAGAACTACTTACCCTGTAAGTGACTTGCTTGTAGGTTCTCCCGAAGTATCCTAAAACTCTTTATTTCCAACCGCGACTTGCCCCATTGAAGTTAACGGCGATTCGCGCCTGTGTATCCACACTGCACGCGTCCCCCGTGGGTCCTTTACTTACCTGCCTTGGGTGGTTTCGTGAGGCCCCAGCACTTCTGAAGGCCCTAGGCCTTGTCTCCTTGCAAGTCGTTGTTTCTAAGTCTCTTACTTAGTATATGGTCTGGTACGCCCCTAGGGCCCCAGCCATATTTTGTGCTTAACTTATTGTGAAACGTTGATTTGTGCATATGTTTGTCTTCTAATCTCATAAAGAGATTAGTAGAGAGTTATTTAGAAATAAATACATATATATTTGATATATATACCTGTGTGGTGTCTTTTCATTTGGTGATTCAAGAGATTATATGGTAAAACAAGCTGCTTTACATTCCTCCGAGACTTAGCCTGAAGGCTGCTCTCCACAGCTACCACTAGGATAGCTTTCTTTAAAAGGTTGTCTTAAACCTATCTACCATAAGAGTCGATTTGCCCTGGTGCAAGGTGTCCACTTTAATTAGTGAACAGCATATACCAGGCCAACTTCTCACACCTTCCGTCTCTCTCTTGACCCCTTCCATCTCTCGCTTGACCCCCTCCATTTCTCTCTTGAGCCCTTCAGTCCCTCTCTTGACCCCTTCGGTCCCTCTCTTGGCCCCTTTCTGTCCCTCTCTTGACCCCTTCGGTCCCTCTCTTGACCCTTTCTGTCTCTCTTGACCCCTTCCGTCTCGATCATGACCCCTTCGGTCCCTCTCTTGAGCCCTTCGGTCCCCTTGACCCGTTCTGTCCCTCTCTTGACCCGTTCTGTCCCTCTCTTGACCCGTTCTGTCCCTCTCTTGACCCGTTCTGTACCTCTCTTGACCCGTTCTGTACCTCTCTTGACCCGTTCTGTACCTCTCTTGACCCGTTCTGTCCCTCTCTTGATCCCTTCTGTCCCTCTCTTGATCCCTTCTGTCCCGCTTTTGACCCCTTCTGTCTCTCTCTTGACCCCTTCTGTCCTTCTCTTGACCCCTTCTGTCCTTCTCTTGACCCCTTCGGTCTCTCTCTTGATCCCTTCAGTCCCTCTCTTGACCCCTTTTGTCTCTCTCTTTACCCCTTTGGTCCCTCTCTTGACACCTTTGTTCCCTCTCTTGACCCCTTCTGTCTCTCTCTTGACTCCTTCTGTCTCTTTCTTGACCCCGTCTCTCCCTCTCTTGACCCCTTCTATCTCTCTATTGACACCCTCTGTCCCTCTCTTGACCACTTTTGTCCTTCTCTTGACCCCTTCGGTCCCTCTCATGACCCCTCTTGTCCCTCTCATGACCCCTTCTGTCCTTCTCTTGACCCCTTCTGTCCTTCTCTTGACCCCTTCTGTCCTTTTCTTGACCCGTTCTGTCCCTCTCTTGACCCCTTCTGTCTCTTTCTTGCACCCTTCGGTCCCTCTCTTGACCTCTTCTGTCTCTCTCTTAACCCCTTCGGTCCCTCTCTTGACCCGCTCTGTCTCTTTCTTGAACCCTTCGGTTCCTCTCTTGACCCCTTCTGTCTCTTTCTTGAACCCTTCTGTCTTTATCTTGACCCCTTCGGTCCCTCTCCTGAGCCCTTCAGTCCCTCTCTTGAGCCCTTCGGTCCCTCTGTTGAGCCCTTCGGTCCATCTCTTGACCCCTTCGGTCCCTCTCTTGACCCCTTCGGTCCGCTTCTTGACCCGTTCTGTCCCTCTCTTGACCCGTTCTGTCCCTCTCTTGACCCGTTCTGTCCCTTTCTTGACCCGTTCTGTCCCTTTCTTGACCCGTTCTGTCCCTTTCTTAACCCATTCTGTCCCTCTCTTGACCCGTTCTGTCCCTCTCTTGATCCCTTCTGTCCTTCTCTTGACCCCTTCTGTCCTTCTCTTGACTCCTTCGGTCTCTTTCTTGACCCCGTCTCTCCCTCTCTTGACCCCTTCTGTGAGAAGTTGGCCTGGTATATGCTGTTCACTAATTAAAGTGGACACCTTGCACCAGAACAATTCGACTCTTATTGTTGATAGGTTTAAGACAACCTTTATAGAAAGCTATCCTAGTGGTAGCTGTGGAGAGCAGCCTTCAGGCTAAGTCTTGGAGGAATGTAAAGCACCTTGTTTTACCACACAATCTCTTGAATCACCAAATGAAAAGACACCACACAGGTATATATATCAAATATATATGTATTTATTAATAAACAACTCTCTACTAATCTCTTTATGAGATTAGAAGTCAGGAACATATGTACAAATCAAATGTTATCAAAATAAGTTAGCACAATCAAATATCACAATCTTAGTTTGGCTAGGCCTAGGTCTAGAGCAGTTAGAATCGAGGGACCCCCAAGAACCACCCCAGGTAGTTGTAGGAGACCCACAGGGGACGGACGCGGTGTCCTGGCACCGGTGCGAGTCCTGTACGAGTCTATGCGAACAGACGCGATTGAGATTTCAATGTTAAAGGTCCCTTGCGTGTTCGGGCGAACACACCGATCGGTCCTTGTACGAGTCGAAGGACGCGGTTACAGATAGAGTTGCAAGGGAGATGGACGCGCTGTGTCTAACACAGACGCGAACCTTGTACGAGTCAGCGCACTGGAGATTTCAATGTTACAGGCCCCTTGTGTGTTCGAGGTGAACCCACCGATCGGACTCAGTACGAGTCGAAGGACACGGTTACAAATAGAGCTACAAGGGAGATGGACGCGATGTGTCTAACACAGACGAGAACCCAGTACGAGTCAGCGCAATTGTCGCACTTAGAAAATAAGACTTTTAGGGCATTTCTAGGGTAGCCACAAGCAAGGCACTTACAGGGTAAGTAGTTCTAGGGCCCACACCCACGGGAGCACCGTAATGCTAAAGTTACCTCACCCAGGGGAGCTGGGTGCATAGGTGTCCTTTGGTGTCGGGTCGCGGCGTCGTTTTCAATGGGAGCCAGTGAAGACTTGCTGCTTGCGGCGACAGAAGAAGTGTCCGGTGGAATCCAAACCTGGATTCGGAAGGAGGAAGACCTGAAAGCAGAGGGGACAGTGTTCAAGGGCACTTGGCAGTGGCCCGGGGCAAGGAAGATGAATGCCCACCGTCGTCGACAGATTCAGGTCGTTCACTGGTGTCTTGACTCTTCACCCACGAAGTCCAGGAGGCGTCGAGAACGGCCAGGAGCTGGATTCAGCGTGTCCCACGAAGTCTGCAGCTGACTGCGGTGTCGGCGACCCGATTGGAGCCAACAAGTCTTGGTAGCAGCAAGTCTCGTGGTGGAACGGAAAAGTCAATGGTGCAGACCAGCAAAGTCTGAGGAACTTACCCAGCGAGGGTAGGTCAGGGCAGGCCTGGAGCAACCAGGGGAGCCCTTTGGTTTCTTTGGAAAGTCTTCTGGGGACCCACAAGCCGCCTGGCAAGGGATCGCGAAGACGCCTCAGGAGGATTCACTCAACAGGGGCCCACGGTCACTGGGGACGTTGTAGGCCTCTGATTTTGGGAGGGATCTCTGCTGGAGGCTGGGACCACACGTGGTCCAAAGCACAAGTTCGTAGAACGTCGTGAAGGAGTTGCACTCGGCAATAGTGCAATGTGAGAAGTTGGCCTGGTATATGCTGTTCACTAATTAAAGTGGACACCTTGCACCAGAACAATTCGACTCTTACGGTAGATAGGTTTAAGACAACCTTTAAAGAAAGCTATCCTAGTGGTAGCTGTGGAGAGCAGCCTTCAGGCTAAGTCTTGAAGGAATGTAAAGCAGCTTGTTTTACCACACAATCTCTTGAATCACCAAATGAAAAGACACCACACAGGTATATATATCAAATATATATGTATTTATTAATAAACAACTCTCTACTAATCTCTTTATGAGATTAGAAGTCAGGAACATATGTACAAATCAAATGTTATCAAAATAAGTTTAGCACAATCAAATATCACAATCTTAGTTTGGCTAGACCTAGGTCTAGGGCATCTAGAATCGAGGGACCCCCAAGAACCACCCCAGGTAGTTGTAGGAGACCCACAGGGGACGGACGCGGTGTCCTGGCACCGGTGCGAGTCCTGTACGAGTCTATGCGAACAGACGCGATTGAGATTTCAATGTTAAAGGTCCCTTGCGTGTTCGAGGCGAACACACCGATCGGTCCTTGTACGGAGTCGAAGGACGCGGTTACAGATAGAGTTGCAAGGGAGTTGGACGCGGTGTGTCTAACACAGACGCGAACCATGTACGAGTCAGCGCGATAGTCGCACTTGGAAAGTAAGAGTTTTAGGGCACTTCTAGGGTAGCTACAAGCAAGTCACTTACAGGGTAAGTAGTTCTAGGGCCCACACCCACAGGAGCACCGTAGTGCTGAAATTACCTCACCCAGGGGAGCCGGGTGCATAGGTGTTCTTTGGTGTCGGGTCGCGGCGTCGTTTTCAATGGGAGCCAGTGAAGACTTGCTGCTTGCGGCGACAGGAGAAGTGTCCGGAGGAATCCAAGCCTGGATTCAGAAGATGGAAGACCTGAAAGCAGAGGGGACAGTGTTCAAAGTCACTTGGCAGTGACTCGGGGCAAGGAAGATGGATGCCCACCGTCGTCGCAAGATTCAGGTCGTTCACGGGTGCCTTGACTCTTCAGCCACGAGGTCCAGGAGGCGTCGAAGACGACCAGGAGCTGGATTCAGCGTGTCCCACGATGTCTGCAGCTTACTGCGGTGTCGGCGACTCGATTGGAGCCAACAAGCCTTGGTAACAGCAAGTCTCGGGGAAAGTGTAAAAAGTCAATGGCGCAGACCAGCAAGGTCTGAGGGACTCACCCAGCGAGGGTAAGTCAGGGCAGGCCTGCAGCAACCAGGGGAGCCCTTTGGTTCTGTAGGAAAGCCTTCAGGGGACCCACAAGCCGGCTGGCAAGGGATCGCGAAGACGCCTAAGGAGGATTTGCTTAACAGGGGTCCACGGTCACTCGGGACGTGGTAGGCCTCTGATCTTCGGAGGGATTCCTGCTGGAGGCCAGGACCACAAGTGGTCCAAAGCACAAGTTCGTAGAACGTTGTGAAGGGGTTGCACTCGACAATAGTGCACGGTACCCAGGGGTCGCGGTTCCTCGTCACTCTTGGGGTCCACTGGCCTCAGCTTCGCTGGGGACTCACGATGGCCTTTGATAAGTCAGGAAATCTACTTCTTGGGCTGCAGGGACTTCGGACTCCGGCGGGAGCGGCGTAGTTTGCGTCCGTCGTTTGTAGTTTTTGGTGCCTGCCAAGCAGGGGAGTCACTCCTTGACTCCAAGGGAGATTCTTCAGTCTTCCAAAGGTAGTGGAACGTCGAAGGTCCAGGATTCTTCTTCAGAGCGTCGTCCAGGGGTATCTAGGTTGCAATGCACAGGTTCCCCCTCTTATACTAAAAGAAAGGGAGGGACTAGCTCTATGACCCCACCTATGGGAGGGTCAGGGGAGTGGGTGGCTACACCCACTTCCCTTTGTCCAGTTTCGCGCCAGAGCAGGGGCAGGTAGCCCCTGAGCTGGTTTGAACTGGCATATGCACAGAGGAGCCTTCTGCTCCCCCATTGCAGGACTTCAAAGCACTCTAAGAGTGCACCCACCCAGCCCCAATACACTAAACCCTGTCTGGGAGGTGGTTACACCTCCCTGTGACAGGATGCCTATTGTTGGGCTTCCTCCACTGCGAGTTTCGGTCATCAGCAGGAGGGCAGCCCAGTGTCTGTGACTGGTGGCATCCATTTTGTGATGCCAGGGCTCTGCAGGATTCTACCGCGTTTCCACAGTAGGTACATGTCTATCCCTCTAGAAGGGTGGAATGCTACCCCCGCCGCCAGGACTGGCGGGGGGTAGTATTCCAAGATGTTTGACACCAAACACGACATGTTTTGATGCAGCCATTCCAAAGTTAGCATTCTACCGCGAGGATATAATGCACTTAAGAGTATATGGTTTAACCGCATCCACAAACAGCCCCAGAGAATGGACTCTGAGAGCTGCAGAGGGGCCCTGCTCAGGCAGAGGCACCCTCTCACATAGGAACCAAGCACCCTGCCCTCAGGATTGATAGGGCCTGCATTAGGGGTGACTGATAGGTTTAAATGTGTGTGCAGGGGAGATATAGGAAACCTATATCTCAGTGAGGAGTGCTAGCACCACCTCACCCAGGCTGCAGTAGCAGGCCTGTGGTGTCAGATTTAGTCTGCTTCCCAGGGGTGGCATAATACATGCTTCAGCCCCTAGTAGGCCTGTGAAGTACTTATGCCCTTGGTACCTAAGGTACCATATACTAGGGACTCATAAGGTACCACAGTATCCAATCACTAGTGCACCTAGAGTGCACTCCAAGTCATTTAGAGAGAACAGAGAGGCTGGGGCCCTGATTAGCAGGGACCCAGCCAGACTATAGCCAGAAACCAGTGTGAACATCAGAAAAAAAGTGGGGGCAACATAAGAGGCAGATCCTACTCTCCTACATGCACGGTACCCAGGGTCTGCGGTTCCTCGTCGCTCGTGGGGTCCACTTGCCTCAGCTTCGCTGGGGACTCACGATGGCCTTGGAGAAGTCAGGAAATCCTCTTCCTGGGCTGCAGGGACTTCGGGCTCCTGCGGAGCGGCGTAGTTTGCGACCGTCGTTGTCGTTTTGGTGCCTGCCAAGCAGGGGAGTCACTCCTTGACTCCAAGGGAGATTCTTCAGTCTTCCAAAGGTAGTGGAACGTCGAAGGTCCGGGATTCTTCTTGTAGAGCGTCGTCCAGGGGTATCTAGTTTGCAATGCACAGGTTCCCCCTCTTATACTAAAAGAAAGGGAGGGACTAGCTCTATGACCCCACCTATGGGAGGGTCAGGGGAGTGGGTGGTTACACCTACTTCCCTTTGTCCAGTTTCGCGCCAGAGCAGGGGCAGGTAGCCCCTGAGCCGGTTTGAACTGGGGTATGCACAGAGGAGCCTTCTGCTCCCCCAGTGCAGGACTTCAAAGCACTCTAAGAGTGCACCCACCCAGCCCCAATACACTAAACCCTGTCTGGGAGGTGGTCACACCCCTTGGGACAGGATATCTATTGTTGGGCTTCCTCCACTGCGAGTGTTGGTCATCAGCAGGAGGGCAGCCCAGTGTCTGTGACTGGTGGCATCCATTTTGTGATGCCAGGGCTCTGCAGGATTCTACCGCGTTTCCACAGTAGGTACATGTCTATCCCTCTAGAAGGGTGGAATGCTACCCCCGCCGCCAGGACTGGCGGGGGGTAGTATTCCAAGATGTTTGACACCAAACACGACATGTTTTGATGCAGCCATTCCAAAGTTAGCATTCTACCGCGAGGATATAATGCACTTAAGAGTATATGGTTTAACCGCATCCACAAACAGCCCCAGAGAATGGACTCTGAGAGCTGCAGAGGGGCCCTGCTCAGGCAGAGGCACCCTCTCACATAGGAACCAAGCACCCTGCCCTCAGGATTGATAGGGCCTGCATTAGGGGTGACTGATAGGTTTAAATGTGTGTGCAGGGGAGATATAGGAAACCTATATCTCAGTGAGGAGTGCTAGCACCACCTCACCCAGGCTGCAGTAGCAGGCCTGTGGTGTCAGATTTAGTCTGCTTCCCAGGGGTGGCATAATACATGCTTCAGCCCCTAGTAGGCCTGTGAAGTACTTATGCCCTTGGTACCTAAGGTACCATATACTAGGGACTCATAAGGTACCACAGTATCCAATCACTAGTGCACCTAGAGTGCACTCCAAGTCATTTAGAGAGAACAGAGAGGCTGGGGCCCTGATTAGCAGGGACCCAGCCAGACTATAGCCAGAAACCAGTGTGAACATCAGAAAAAAGTGGGGGCAACATAAGAGGCAGATCCTACTCTCCTACATGCACGGTACCCAGGGTCTGCGGTTCCTCGTCGCTCGTGGGGTCCACTTGCCTCAGCTTCGCTGGGGACTCACGATGGCCTTGGAGAAGTCAGGAAATCCTCTTCCTGGGCTGCAGGGACTTCGGGCTCCTGCGGGAGCGGCGTAGTTTGCGACCGTCGTTGTCGTTTTTGGTGCCTGCCAAGCAGGGGAGTCACTCCTTGACTCCAAGGGAGATTCTTCAGTCTTCCAAAGGTAGTGGAACGTCGAAGGTCCGGGATTCTTCTTGTAGAGCGTCGTCCAGGGGTATCTAGTTTGCAATGCACAGGTTCCCCCTCTTATACTAAAAGAAAGGGAGGGACTAGCTCTATGACCCCACCTATGGGAGGGTCAGGGGAGTGGGTGGTTACACCTACTTCCCTTTGTCCAGTTTCGCGCCAGAGCAGGGGCAGGTAGCCCCTGAGCCGGTTTGAACTGGGGTATGCACAGAGGAGCCTTCTGCTCCCCAGTGCAGGACTTCAAAGCACTCTAAGAGTGCACCCACCCAGCCCCAATACACTAAACCCTGTCTGGGAGGTGGTCACACCCCTTGGGACAGGATATCTATTGTTGGGCTTCCTCCACTGCGAGTGTTGGTCATCAGCAGGAGGGCAGCCCAGTGTCTGTGACTGGTGGCATCCATTTTGTGATGCCAGGGCTCTGCAGGATTCTACAGCGTTTCCACAGTAGGTACATGTCTATCCTCTAGAAGGGTGGAATGCTACCCCCGCCGCCAGAACTGGCGGGGGGGTAGTATTCCAAGATGTTTGACACCAAACACGACATGTTTTGATGCAGCCATTCCAAAGTTAGCATTCTACCGCGAGGATATAATGCACTTAAGAGTATATGGTTTAACTGCATCCACAAACAGCCCCAGAAAATGGACTCTGAGAGCTGCAGAGGGGCCCTGCTCAGGCAGAGGCACCCCTCACATGGAAACTAAGCACCCTGCCCTCAGGATTGATAGGGCCTGCTTTAGGGGTGACTGATAAGTCTCAATGTGTGTGCAGGAGAGATATAGGGGACCTATATCTCAGTGAGGAGTGCTAGCACTTCCTCACCCAGGCTGCAGTAGCAGGCCTGTGGTGTCAGATTTAGTCTGCTTCCCAGGGGTGGCATAATACATGCTTCAGCCCCTGGTAGGCCTGTGAAGGGTTGTATGTTGGAACAACGAGTTCCACAATCACGACTTCTCTAACAACGAGGTCGCAACCACGACCTCGTCTAAACCACCACTTTTTTTACCACGTATTCCTTTACCACGTTTTTTCGTGGTAAAGGAATGCGTGTTAAAAACAATGCTTTACATCTAGTTTCCCGATTCCCCCACCCCATAAAAACTAATTACACCCACCCTATAAATAAACACGATTACCCACACACACGTTGTTCAGGATGTTTCCCGTTCTTGTCGGCATGCTTCATAGTGAGCTGATGACCCCATAGAACCACAACGACAAGAAACGTCTGCACGCACCCTCGGAGCTACTTTCATCAAAGCGCTCCGAAGTTGTGTGATTGCAATACAACCCACTACGTAAATTCATCTAACTGCAACTCCCTCCTTTGACAATGGTGTGATCCTGGGCCAAACACGCTGGGCAAGAGACTCAAAGAAAATGCATTAGAAGGAAATGCTGCAGGTGCTTTTCGTACATCGTTTCCCACAACCTGCGGGTCCCAGTCACATTATTCCCTTATAGCGCCTGAGTACTTGTGATGTTTAAGAGCTGTACGAAAAATATGAAATGAACATATACAATGTTTAATTAATTTTCGCATAAAGGTGCTGTCTTATCTGCTACGTAGGTGACGGCACCTGCCTGGAAGATTAGCAGAGCTCTGCAGATTAAAGCCAGCATCCTTCTGCAGATTCTCTCTTCATCCCCAGAACAATCACGAGCAGAAATAATCTGAGATGTTTATAAATTTGAAAAGTAGGATGCCAAATTTACAAAGTGTGTTTAACACGTTTTCTCTTGGCACTGAACAGTCAACGAGACAGCTGTATCTTCACACAAGCATCTTGTTCCAGCATCCGTGCCTTAAAAATCTTGTGACTGTACTTCGCAAGGCCAGTTCTTTTACTTTATAAATATATGATAAGTGATGTCTACCACTCTGGTGTCTCTAGAAGGTGCTGCATCTCTTTATTGTATACTAAAAGAAGCAAATATGATTTTCTTCTTATTTCGCCGTATTTATAAAAAAACTGAACAGAATCAATGGTTGCGTCCGCTGTCCCGGGAGAGCAGCCGGGATACTTGGCTCATTTTCCTGAAAGGCAAACAAAAAGGACGCCAAATCGCAATTACAGTATCCGATAAGCGTCGCTTCGAGTGGGTGGGAATCCCGGCACGAGGCAGGGCTCTTCGCATTGGCGTTTCACATGTGTACATATAATTTCATAAGTTGATGGCGAAAACGAGAGGCGCGCTATTGATCGTGTAGTCCACAATGAAGGGTGACACGTACGGATACAGACAAACCCCCCCTCGAAAGCCCTGACGTGCGCATTCCCTGTAACATTTTCGTGGTTTATGTAAGTCGTTGTAAAGGAATTCGTTGTTAATGAAGGTCGTTGTTAATGAAGTCGTGGTAAAGTGTTTGGTCGTTGTTCGGGTTTCGTGGTTCAGGTCATTCGTTATTCATACTTCGTTGTTAAGGATGTTTCCCCTGTGAAGTACCTATGCCCTTGGTACCTAAGGTACCATATACTAGGGACTCATAAGGTACCACAGTATTCAATCACTAGTGCACCTAGAGTGCACTCCAAATCGTTTAGAGAGAACAGAGAGGCTGGGGCCCTGATTGGCAGGGTCCCAGCCAGACTATAGCCAGAAACCAGTGTAAACATCAGAAAAAAGTGGGGGCAACATAAGAGGCAGATCCTACTCTCCTACACAACCCCCCCAAACGCAGGGACACTAAACTAACCTTGACCATTTGAGTCTTCGTGTTCAAAGTGGAAATACCTTGAGAGTCCATCTGCATTGGCATGTTGGGTCCCAGGTCTATGTTCCACTGTATAGTTCATCCCCTGTAGGGAAATGGACCACCTCAAAAGTTTTGGGTTTTCGCCTTTCATTTGTTTAAGCCATAGGAGGGGCTTGTGGTCAGTCTGAACTATGAAGTGAGTGCCAAACAAGTATGGCCTCAACTTCTTCAGGGCCCACACCACAGCAAAGGCCTCCCTCTCTATAGCTGACCAACGTTTCTCTCTAGGGGTCAGCCTTCTGCTAATAAAAGCTACTGGCTGGTCTTGACCTTCATCATTCAGTTGAGACAGTACAGCTCCCACACCCAGCTCAGAAGCATCTGTTTGGACAATGAACTTTTGGTGTAGTCTGGACTCTGTAAGATGGGGGCAGTGCACATGGCCTGCTTTAGGTCTTCAAATGCCTTCTGACAGCTAGCTGTCCACTGAACCTTTTTGGCATTTTCTTTGAGGTCAGATCATTCAAGGGGTCACTATAGATCCATATCCCTTGACAAACCTCCTATAGTACCCAGTCAGGCCTAAGAAGGCTCTCACCTGTGTCTGGGTGGTTGGAGCAACCCATTCCATTATGGTTTGGATTTTGCTCTGTAAAGGCTGAACCTGGCCTCCACCTACAAGGTGGCCCAGGTACACAACCTGACTCTGCCCTATCGGGCACTTAGTGGCCTTGATAGTGAGGCCTGCTTTCTGCAGAGCCTCCAAAACATTTCTGAGGTGGACCAGGTGATCCTGCCAGGAGGAACTAAAGACAGCAATATCATCTAGATAAGCTGAGCAATAAGTTTCCAACCCTGACAGAACTTTATTCACCAACCTCTGAAAAGTGGCAGGTGCATTTTTCAATCCAAAGGGCATCACCACAAAGTGGTAGTGCCCACTAGGGGTCGAAAATGCTGTTTTGGCTTTTGCATCATCAGCTAATCTGATCTGCCAGTAGCCAGCTGTTAGGTCAAATGTACTTAGATACTTTGTACGATTACGGGCAACGGCGGGCACTATGACCGCACTCCCCTGCTATGTTCCCTTTGTATTAGTAAAACAGTCAATCCAGTTGAGTGTGCACAAACTACTCCAGCACCTGCCGTCGTTGGGTGCTAACTGCAATGCAGATAATGGATAAACCCAGATTGTTGGAGTGGTGCACCGCTCGATATTAAAAAGGTTGTTAATCAAATAAGTCACTAGTTCGTATAGTTTTGTTAGAGTTGTCTTAAACAATCCTTTATTTTCATAGGTGTCCAAATACAAATATACCAGCCAACGCGTTTCGTTCATAAAAATGAACTTCTTCAGGGCTGTAGATATCAATATAAAACACATAAATCACATAAATATATGTGCACAAACAAACAAACATTCATATATACAAAACACAAAAAACACATTTGTGACAGGGCAGTGAGCAAGGAAAGAAACGTGGTACAGAAAAGGAAACGTGAGGGGTAATGAAAAAGAAATCGTGATACTAAAGGATCAAACATGGGAAGAATGCCAGAGAAAGAGAGGGAAGAGAGAGAGGGGAACAGAAGAGTAGAGCTAGAGTACGTGAGCTAAGTTCTATGTTGTCCCCGGAGGAACACAAGCATCAGTACGATATTAAAATATTAAAACATTAAAACACTGGGCACATCATGATGCCTAAAAACAAAAACAAAAACGACATCACAGAATTGAATAACATAAGGGTTACAAAAATACATATAGAACGTATGCGGAGTGCGTGCACATGTTGGACACAGTGTATGTGTGTCTGGTATGAAGTGTATAGTCACACCAAGTCACTCCCCATAGATTTAAAAGCTAAATCGTGGGGGCATCTAGGGGCCCCTCAACCCTAAAAAAAGGCCCAAAGACAAAACTATATAAATATATATATAGGCCTGAAGCATGCACCGGGGTAGCACGTAACAAAAGACATGTACATACCATAAAATGTTGGTCCTGGGAGAGACAAAATATATGTGAAATCTAAGCTGCGTGGGCCTCCTTGATAAGGGCCAGTGTACGGTGAGTCTGTAAGGAAAAAGGAACGTATGAATACATGGCCTATATAGAAACGAAAGGAAAGTGTAAAGAAAGGGGGCTCAATAAAAATAATAAACTAAAGAAAGCCTGTATACTGAGCGGGGCAGAGTCAGGAAAGAAGAGTCATGAGGCGCGCCAGTGAGTACTAGACGGTAAAAGCAGATCATATGGCTGTAAAAACTGTAGAATGGGGAAAATGTCAAAACCTGGACGCACAGCACTTGTAACATGACAAAATCACAGTCAATAATAACTAAAAATAAAGCGAAACTGTACGCTGAGGCAGGAGTCAGGGCATGGGTGCCGGTGCAGGCACTGGGAAGTCCGGCGCAGAATAAACAGAAGAAAACAGCGTGATAACTGTTGTAAATCCAAAATAACTAAAGGTAACGACAAACAAATAAGAAACTGTAAGCTCAAACGGGAGTTGGGGCATGGGGGCCGGTGCAGGTGCTGGGGAGTCCGGCACAGAGGAACAGTGGTAACAGTAGAAAACAGCGTGAAAACTGTTGTAAATGCAAAAGGCGCCTGGAGGAATGAGGGTACGTTAAAGCGCTGAAAATAACTAAAGTAACCCTGCTGAGCCTCTACATGAGAGACTAGGACGTAAGAACACATACCTGATAACAAAGTGGGTAGTAAACCGTCCGTTCCGGAAATAAGAATAACTAACCGGGTGCGCTGGAAGTCCGATATATACTGGGTAAGAGAGCGGGAAAGATGCAATACGTGCGTAAGTGCACGTAGATAAGCCAGGAGCAGCGAGGGAAACAAGGTATCCTAATAGCTATAGGAGATACGGATGAATCAGTATCTCGGGTGTATGCATCAGAAAGAGGGGCAGTGTCAGCACAAGAGAACCCAGTGCATGTTGTAATGCAAAAAAGAGCTGCTATTGGCTGGCGGGATGAGTCTAACTAAACGGCACTCATACTGTGGCCGTATAGAAAAATAAGGATTAAAGTGCAAAAATTCTTTCCTTTTTTGCAGAGGCCGGGGGCACTGGGAGATTGCCTCCGGCATCAGATACAGGGGCAAGGGAAACCCCATGAACCCTAAATTCTGACTGGTGATGTGACAGCATCCACATGTTACCCGCTTAGTTATAGATGCATGGGCGAGCCGGTCATGGCAATCTAGGGAATCTGGGGCCCCTGCTATCAGTCGGACAAGTATGTCCAGAGGATGGAACCAGGACTAAAGCCATGGTGTAGCACTGCGGGAGGTGAAAAAGAGGGTATAAACCAATAACAGACAAACCTGTGGATGGTGGAGAGGAAAGCATAGGCCGATGACAAGAGGGCCTAAAGGGGTAGAGACAGACGATAGGCGGGCCTAAAAACGAAGGAGAAAGAGTAGGAGTAGGAGAGGGCAGGATGATCAAAAAACAATGAAGAATAGGGAAAAGAAAAAGAAGAAGAAGAAAAAGGACACATGGTAACTAACCACGTGCTTAAGGCCACATGAGCAGTGGAGTCCTATTGCTGGCTAACAGAAAGGGAACTTATCTCAGAAAGTAGTGAAACTCGTGGTCGGAATTGTGTCCCCTCTGGACCGTATCAAGCCTGCAAATCCACTTCGCCTCTGCCCTCCTGAGTGTCAGTTCCCTGTTGCCACCACGATTACTGGGTGGAATGTGGTCGATACCAAAGAAACTAAATTTGATGGGCCCCTTGTGTGTTGTGCGGTAATGTTCAGTCATAGGGTACCTCTCATCACTATTGATAAGAGCCCTACGATGTTCTTGAATTCTGATCTTAAGATTGCGGACTGTGCTGCCCACATAGATGATGCCGCACGGACATTCCAGTATGTAAATAACAAACTGTGTATTGCAGGTTATGTGGTGTTTGATTCTGTGAGTTTGATTTGAATTGTAACTCAGTTCCTTACGCTTGTTCTGTCCCAGACAACAGACATTACAGTTTGTACAGGTAAAGAAGCCTTCAGGTGGGCGTGGCAACCATGTGTTAGTGATTGCTTTGCTGGCAGTGACGTAGCTAGGACATATCGAGCTTCTCAGGGTGCGCCCTCTTCTAAAAATCAAAGAGGGGTGGTCATTAATGAGGGGACGTAGTGTTGGAATTTCTACCAATAAGTGCCAATGTTTTCTGAAGGCCTTAAAAATCCGATCACTATGTGCTGTATAGTTAGTAAAAAAGGCTATCTTATCATTGGCCTTTTTGCTGTTCTGTTTAGCCACCCCTTGTAGGTGTTTGTTGGTCAGTGTATCGGCTCTGGGCAGGGCAAGTACTCTCTGCTCAGCTCTGTCCAACACCCGTTGGTCATAGCCCCTTGATTTAAAGCGTTCCTTGATATCAGTGATGTTCTCTCTGAAGCCCACTTCCTCGCTACATGTGCGTCGCGCCCGGACCATTTCTCCATAGGGGATGTTTGAGATAACAGATTTGGCATGGGCACTGCCCGCGTGTAGTATGCTGTTACATGAGGTGGGTTTGCGGTATAGTGAGCTGTGAACCACCCCATCTTGCACAAAGAAATGGATGTCCAGAAATTCTATGTGTTCTTGGTGATGTTGCATGGTAAGCTGGACGTTGAATGGGTTGTCATTAAGATGTTGGAAATATTCATGTAGGAATGACTCGGAACCAGACCATATACAGATGATATCGTCTATGTACCTCCCCCAGTACACGATGTATTCAGTCCATGGGGAGGCCCGTCTGGCCCAAGCATGCTCCTTCTCGTACCAGCCCATGAAGAGCCCCGCATACGAAGGAGCGAATCTCGAACCCATGGCGGTCCCATGCAATTGGTGGTACCACCTGTCATCGTGTTTGAAGAAGTTGTTAGTGAGGATCAAATCTATCATGTCCATGATCATGTTGTTGTAAGCATAGTGATCAGCCCCCTCAGTATCCAAGTAATGACGTGTGGCCAGCATGCCAAAGAGTTTGTCAATGCATGTATAGAGTCCCACCACATCAAGGGTCACAAATCTAAGCTCCTCTGACCATGTAAATCCTTCTAATTTAACTAGAATGTCCTTGCTATCTTTCAAATATGACGGTAGATTGATAACATGGTTCTGTAGTGATAAGTCCACAAACTCGGACAGTCTCTCTGTGGGGGACCCTACTCCTGAGATGATCGGTCGGCCAGGTGGAAAGTGGCCCCCCTTATGCACCTTGGGAAGAATGTAAATGCACGGGAAGCGAGCATTATCGACGTGTAAGTATCTGTACTCCTTATCAGTGAGTAAGCACTCCTCCCTCCATTCTGTGAGCCTTGTGTTTATAGTGGTTTGTAAAGTATTGGTGGGGTTGTGTTGGATGGATTCATAATACTGTGGATTGTTCAGTTGTCGTGATATTTCCCCCATGTAGTCCTGCAAGTTCATGACAACCACATTCCCCCCCTTATCTGCCTCCCTAATGACAATATTAGGGTCGTTTTGTAGTCTCTGAAGTGCTTCTCTCTTCCTGGCGAAGGTTCGGGGTGGGGTGGGGTGTGTACTTGTCCGGGATTTCTAGCTTCCTGAGCTCCTGTGTTATCAGATCACCAAATTTTTCAATATTAGCATGGTATCCCCCTGGTGGAACAAATTTAGATTTACATTTGAGACCTGTGTCCCGGTTGTAATTTTCCTGGATGTCCAGGTCATCTAAAATTGCCTGCATATCAGGTGTATCATCGTTTTCAATGGCCAAAAGTGTTTGTACCCCCGTATATCCCCAATAGTGCGATCTGTGGGTGAGGTGTGTACAACATTTATGACAGGTCTATCTGATTTCTGCGAAAAAAAATCCTTTAATTTCAATGTTCTAAGAAACTTATACAAATCAATATGCACATCGACTAAGTCCCCATATTGTGTGGGACAGAATCCTAATCCCATTTTTAAAACATTACATTCATGTTTGTCAAGAGACCTGCTAGATAAATTGATGATCTGTAGCTCCGAATTCTGCACTGTTAACAAAGTGGGGCCGCTGACTCCCCCCGTGGTGGAAGCCTCTGTCTGCTCTGTGATTAAGGTGGTCACTTGTGCTTTCCTCTCCACCATCCACAGGTTTGTCTGTTATTGGTTTATACCCTCTTTTTCACCTCCCGCAGTGCTACACCATGGCTTTAGTCCTGGTTCCATCCTCTGGACATACTTGTCCGACTGATAGCAGGGGCCCCAGATTCCCTAGATTGCCATGACCGGCTCGCCCATGCATCTATAACTAAGCGGGTAACATGTGGATGCTGTCACATCACCAGTCAGAATTTAGGGTTCATGGGGTTTCCCTTGCCCCTGTATCTGATGCCGGAGGCAATCTCCCAGTGCCCCCGGCCTCTGCAAAAAAGGAAAGAATTTTTGCACTTTAATCCTTATTTTTCTATACGGCCACAGTATGAGTGCCGTTTAGTTAGACTCATCCCGCCAGCCAATAGCAGCTCTTTTTGCATTACAACATGCACTGGGTTCTCTTGTGCTGACACTGCCCCTCTTTCTGATGCATACACCCGAGATACCGATTCATCCGTATCTCCTATAGCTATTAGGATACCTTGTTTCCCTCGCTGCTCCTGGCTTATCTACGTGCACTTACGCACGTATTGCATCTTTCCCGCTCTCTTACCCAGTATATATCGGACTTCCAGCGCACCCGGTTAGTTATTCTTATTTCCGGAACGGACGGTTTACTACCCACTTTGTTATCAGGTATGTGTTCTTACGTCCTAGTCTCTCATGTAGAGGCTCGGCAGGGTTACTTTAGTTATTTTCAGCGCTTTAACGTACCCTCATTCCTCCAGGCGCCTTTTGCATTTACAACAGTTTTCACGCTGTTTTCTACTGTTACCACTGTTCCTCTGTGCCGGACTCCCCAGCACCTGCACCGGCCCCCATGCCCCAACTCCCGTTTGAGCTTACAGTTTCTTATTTGTTTGTCGTTACCTTTAGTTATTTTGGATTTACAACAGTTATCACGCTGTTTTCTTCTGTTTATTCTGCGCCGGACTTCCCAGTGCCTGCACCGGCACCCATGCCCTGACTCCTGCCTCAGCGTACAGTTTCGCTTTATTTTTAGTTATTATTGACTGTGATTTTGTCATGTTACAAGTGCTGTGCGTCCAGGTTTTGACATTTTCCCCATTCTACAGTTTTTACAGCCATATGATCTGCTTTTACCGTCTAGTACTCACTGGCGCGCCTCATGACTCTTCTTTCCTGACTCTGCCCCGCTCAGTATACAGGCTTTCTTTAGTTTATTATTTTTATTGAGCCCCCTTTCTTTACACTTTCCTTTCGTTTCTATATAGGCCATGTATTCATACGTTCCTTTTTCCTTACAGACTCACCGTACACTGGCCCTTATCAAGGAGGCCCACGCAGCTTAGATTTCACATATATTTTGTCTCTCCCAGGACCAACATTTTATGGTATGTACATGTCTTTTGTTACGTGCTACCCCCGGTGCATGCTTCAGGCCTATATATATATTTATATAGTTTTGTCTTTGGGCCTTTTTTTAGGGTTGAGGGGCCCCTAGATGCCCCCACGATTTAGCTTTTAAATCTATGGGGAGTGACTTGGTGTGACTATACACTTCATACCAGACACACATACACTGTGTCCAACATGTGCACGCACTCCGCATACGTTCTATATGTATTTTTGTAACCCTTATGTTATTCAATTCTGTGATGTCGTTTTTGTTTTTGTTTTTGTTTTTAGGCATCATGATGTGCCCAGTGTTTTAATGTTTTAATATTTTAATATCGTACTGATGCTTGTGTTCCTCCGGGGACAACATAGAACTTAGCTCACGTACTCTAGCTCTACTCTTCTGTTCCCCTCTCTCTCTTCCCTCTCTTTCTCTGGCATTCTTGCCATGTTTGATCCTTTAGTATCACGATTTCTTTTCCATTACCCCTCACGTTTCCTTTTCTGTACCACGTTTCTTTCCTTGCTCACTGCCCTGTCACAAATGTGTTTTTTGTGTTTTGTATATATGAATGTTTGTTTGTTTGTGCACATATATTTATGTGATTTATGTGTTTTATATTGATATCTACAGCCCTGAAGAAGTTCATTTTTATGAACGAAACGCGTTGGCTGGTATATTTGTATTTGGACACCTATGAAAATAAAGGATTGTTTAAGACAACTCTAACAAAACTATACGAACTAGTGACTTATTTGATTAACAACCTTTTTAATATCGAGCGGTGCACCACTCCAACAATCTGGGTGTACTTAGATACTTGGCTGAGGCCAAAGTATCAATCAGCTCACCTGCCCTTGGTATGGGATAGGCATCAGTCCTAGTGACTGCATTGAGGCCTCTGTAGTCTACACAAAACCTCATTTCTTTCTTACCACCCTGGGTATGAGGCTTGGGTACCAGGACTACTGGGCTAGCCCAAGGGCTATCTGAAGGCTCAATTACACCTAGCTCCAACATTTTCTGGACTTCAGTCCTGATACGGTCCCTGACATGGTCAGGTTGCCTGTAGATTTTACTCTTGACAGGCAGACTGTCTCCAGTGTCCACCTCATGGGTGCACCAGGTAGTCTGACTAGGGGTCAGGCTAAACATATGTCTATACTGTTGCAGAACTTGTCTGCACTCAGTTTGCTGATGGTCAGTGAGGCTGCTTGCCAAAGCAACACCATCTACTGACCCATCATCAGGGTTCTCAGAGAGCAGGTCAGGGAGAGGGTCACTCTCCTCCTCCTGGTCCTCATCAGTTGCCATGAGCAAGCCCATGTTAGCCCTGTCAACATATGGCTTTAATCTGTTGACATGGAGCACCCTCAGGGGGCTCCTGGGAGTTCCAAGATTCACCAGATAGGTGACTTCTCCCTTCTGTTCAACTATTGTATGGGGGCCACTCCACTTGTCCTGGAGGGCTGCTGGGGCCACGGGCTCCAACACCCACACTTTCTGTCCTGGCTGGTACACAGTCAGCACAGCCTTTGGTCATGCCAATCTTTTTGCAATTCTTGGCTGGCCTCCAGGTTTTTGGTTGCCTTTTTCATGTATTCGGCCATCCGGGAGCGGAGACCAAGTACATAGTCCATCACATCCTGTTTGGGGGTTTGAGAGGTAACTCCCAGCCCTCTTTAACCAAACACAATGGACCTCTTACAGGGTGCCCAAACATAAGCTCAAATGGGCTGTAACCAACCCCCTTCTGTGGAACCTCTCTGTATGCAAACAACAGGCAGGGAAGAAGAAGGTCCCATTTCCGCCTAAGCTTCTCTGGGAGTCCTTTAATCATTCCCTTAAGGGTTTTGTTGAAGCGTTCAACCAAACCATTGCATTGTGGGTGATAGGGAGTGGTGAACTTATAAGTTACACCACACTCCTTCCACATTGCTTTCAGATATCCTGACATGAAGTTAGTATCTCTATCAGAGATGACCTCCTTTGGGAAACCCACTCTGGAGAAAACTCCAATGAGGGCTCTTGCCACCACAGGGGCTGTGGTGGTCCTAAGGGGAATTGCTTCTGGGTACCTGGTGGCATGATCCACTACCACCAGGATAAACCTGTGCCCAGATGCAGTTTGAGTGTCAAGGGGACCAACAATGTCAATCCCTACCCTTTCAAAGGGTACCCCCACCACAGGTAGTGGTATCAGGGGGGCCTTTGTTGTGCCACCTGCCTTACCACTGGCTTGGCATGTGACACAGGAGCGACCAAACTCCTTTGTGTCCTCTGACATATGTGGCCAATGGAAATGTGGAACAAGCCTGTCCCAGGTCTTGTTTTGGCCCAAGTGACCTGCTAAAGGGATGTCATGTGCTAGGGTCAAGAGGAACCCCCTAAACTTCTGAGGTATTACCAACCTCCTGGTGGCTCCAGGGGCTGGATCTCTACCCTCAGAATATAGGAGTCCCTCATCCCAATAAACTTTATGGGACCCACTAGCACTCCCAGCAGCCTCAGCAGCAGCCTGCTGTCTGAGGGGTTCAAGAGAGGGGCAGCACTGTTGCTCTGTTGCTCCTTACTCAGATCTTCCCTAGAAGGGCCCCCTGCCCCCAAGAACTCAACCTGATCAGGCTCAAGTCCCTCTGGGGCAGTTCCTTCCTCAGGATCTGCTTCACCTCCCTCTGGAGGCGAATCTGTGATCTGAGACAGAGGGGAAGGCACTGCCTTTACCCTACTGCTCCTCCTCTTGGGAAGCATCTGGTCCATTGTTCCAGGATCCAGAGCTGGTTCAGTGTTATGCATTCTTGCTTGTGACCTGGTCACAGCAAATACCTCTGCAGGGATGCCCAACATCTCAGCATGAGTCCATAACTCTACTTCAGACCAGGCTGAAGTCTCTAGATCATTGCCCAATAGACATTCGACAGGGAGGTCTGCACTGACTACAACCTTCTTGAGGCCAGTTACCCCTCCCCAGGAGAAATTCACAACTGCCAGACTATGGTTGGTCCTGACATTGCTTGCATTGGTCACCTGGTACATTTCACCCAGGATGATCTGTCCAGGGTCCACAAGATCCTCTGCCACCATGGTGACACTAGCACATGTGTCCCTAAATGCCAAAGCCTGTTTGCCATTTATTACAGGCTGCTGTTTGTATTTGCCCAGATTACTGGGGCTTACTAGGAAGGACATATCAAGGTCTCCATCACAAATCAGCATTGCCTGAGTGGGCACTCTGACTAGGTCAGAGTCCACTTCAGAACCCAGGGTCAACCCTACTACACCCTTATTCTGAGTACCACCTCCACCAGTAGCTGAGCTAGGGGGAACAGTTGCCTTAGGGGCAGGAGTGGTGGTGGTTTGGTCTTTGGACTTGTTACAATCAGAAGTCCAGTGCCCTTTCTGTTTACAGAATTTGCACCAGGGCTTCTTTTGGCCTTTTCCCTTGTTGGATTGTCACTCCCCACCAGATGCAGATTTTTGGGGCCCTTGTGAAGACTTCTGGTCTTTTGACTTATCCCCACCTTTCTCAGAGCCCTTAGGATCTTGCTTCTTGGTGTCACCCCCTTTGTTCTGGGGTTTCTGCCTTACCCTGGTTCTGACCCATTTGTCTGCCTTCTTTCCCAATTCTTGGGGAGAGGTCAGATCTGAGTCCACCAGGTATTGATGCAACAACTGGTTCTGGCAATTATTAAGGATCTGTTCTCTCATCATCAGATTATACAATCCCTTGAAATCAATAACCCTACTGCCAACCAGCCAACCCTCCAGAGCCTTGGTTGCACAATCTACAAAGTCAGTCCAGTCCTGAGTCTGTGCCTTCTGGGTGTCTCTGAACTTCAACCTGTACTGCTCAGTGGTTAAGCCAAACCCATCTATCAGTGCACTCTTCAGGACTTCATAATTATCAGCATCCTCTTCTCTAACAGTGAGGAGCTTGTCTCTACCTTTGTCTGAAAAGGAGAGCCACAAGATTGCTGCCCACTGCTTTTGGGGGACCTGCTGTACTCTACAGGCCCTCTCCATAGCAGTTATCCACTTGTGGATATCATCCCCACTCTGGTAGGGAGGAACAACCTTGCTCAGGTTCCTATGGTCCGGAATAGATTCTCTGCCTCTAGGGACACTGTTGCTGCCACCAAGGGGTTCTAACCGATCTCTTCTAGAAGCTCTCTGGATCTCCAGGGCTTCTCTATCCAGTGCCAACGGCTTGGTTCTGAGGGCAACTCTTGCTTCCTCATACTGCAGCAGTTTGCACATTCTGTCAGAGGAGCTCTCTCTTATGGGAAAGTATGAGTACCTCTGCTGGACAAATTCTCTGCCAGAGTGATAAGAGTGGTCAGATTCCCTTGAAGGGGACCTATGCCTCTCATCTACTCTGTCAGTTCTCTTAGGGAGAATTCCTCTGTCCTTTTCAGGCCCCTTGTAGCCTGGCCCTTCAATCACAGAGTCTTGGTCATTCTGATTTTCATCATCTGACCCAGACACTGTAATTGACCCACCCCCTGATTCAGACCTATTAGCTCCTAGAGCCAATCTAAGATCATCTGCTGTCAGCAGATCTATCAGGTGTAGTGTGGAGGGACTCTGTCCTAGCTTCAGGTGTCTTTCAACACACATGGCTCTCAAGTCAGAGAAAGCCATGTCCTTATACTGAGGCTGAGTGGATCCACTGGTTCCACCCTTTAAGGACATTCTAGTGTTGTGCAGTGTTGTACTACCTACACTAGTTTGTGGCCTACTGATACTAGCTTGAGCTGTAGAAAGGGTGTGCTATCCCTTGGCACACAGCTCTAAGTTCAGTAGAACTTATTGATACTAAGCTTGACTTTATATGTACCTTAAGTACCTATAGTGGTTTTCAGTTAGTAATTCAAATAGAGATTTTCTGGTAAAACAATAGCAAGCTGGAATCCCACACGCTGCCCACCAATGTGAGAAGTTGGCCTGGTATATGCTGTTCACTAATTAAAGTGGACACCTTGCACCAGAACAATTCGACTCTTATGGTAGATAGGTTTAAGACAACCTTTAACGAAAGCTATCCTAGTGGTAGCTGTGGAGAGCAGCCTTCAGGCTAAGTCTTGAAGGAATGTAAAGCAGCTTGTTTTACCACACAATCTCTTGAATCACCAAATGAAAAGACACCACACAGGTATATATATCAAATATATATGTATTTATTAATAAACAACTCTCTACTAATATCTTTATGAGATTAGAAGTCAGGAACATATGTACAAATTAAATGTTATCAAAATAAGTTTAGCACAATCGAATATCACAATCTTAGTTTGGCTAGACCTAGGTCTAGGGCATCTAGAATCGAGGGACCCCCAAGAACCACCCCAGGTAGTTGTAGGAGACGCACAGGGGACGGACGCGGTGTCCTGGCACCGGTGCGAGTCCTGTACGAGTCTATGCGAACAGACACGATTGAGATTTCAATGTTAAAGGTCCCTTGCGTGTTCGAGGCGAACACACCGATCGGTCCTTGTACGAGTCGAAGGACGCGGTTACAGATAGAGTTGCAAGGGAGTTGGACGCGGTGTGTCTAACACAGACGCGAACCATGTACGAGTCAGCGCGATAGTCGCACTTGGAAAGTAAGAGTTTTAGGGCACTTCTAGGGTAGCTACAAGCAAGTCACTTACAGGGTAAGTAGTTCTAGGGCCCACGCCCACAGGAGCACCGTAGTGCTGAAGTTACCTCACCCAGGGGAGCCGGGTGCATAGGTGTTCTTTGGTGTCGGGTCGCGGCGTCGTTTTCAATGGGAGCCAGTGAAGACTTGCTGCTTGCGGCGACAGGAGAAGTGTCCGGAGGAATCCAAGCCTGGATTCAGAAGATGGAAGACCTGAAAGCAGAGGGGACAGTGTTCAAAGTCACTTGGCAGTGACTCGGGGCAAGGAAGATGGATGCCCACCGTCGTCGCAAGATTCAGGTCGTTCACGGGTGCCTTGACTCTTCAGCCACGAGGTCCAGGAGGCGTCAACGACGACCAGGAGCTGGATTCGGCGTGTCCCACGATGTCTGCAGCTTACTGCAGTGTCGGCGACTCGATTGGAGCCAACAAGCCTTGGTAACAGCAAGTCTCGTGGGAAAGTATAAAAAGTCAATGGCGCAGACCAGCAAGGTCTGAGGGACTCACCCAGCGAGGGTAAGTCAGGGCAGGCCTGGAGCAACCAGGGGAGCCCTTTGGTTCTGTAGGAAAGCCTTCAGGGGACCCACCAGCCGGCTGGCAAGGGATCGCGAAGACGCCTCGGGAGGATTCGCTCAACAGGGGCCCACGGTCACTCGGGACGTGGTAGGCCTCTGATCTTCGGAGGGATTCCTGCTGGAGGCTAGAACCACACGTGGTCCAAAGCACAAGTTCGTAGAACGTTGTGAATGGGTTGCACTCGACAATAGTGCACGGTACCCAGGGGTCGCGGTTCCTCGTCACTCTTGGGGTCCACTGGCCTCAGCTTCGCTGGGGACTCACGATGGCCTTTGAGAAGTCAGGAAATCCTCTTCTTGGGCTGCAGGGACTTCGGACTCCGGCGGGAGCGGCGTCGTTTGCGACCGTCGTTTGTAGTTTTTGGTGCCTGCCAAGCAGGGGAGTCACTCCTTGACTCCAAGGGAGATTCTTCAGTCTTCCAAAGGTAGTGGAACGTCGAAGGTCCAGGATTCTTCTTCAGAGCGTCGTCCAGGGGTATCTAGTTTGCAATGCACAGGTTCCCCCTCTTATACTAAAAGAAAGGGAGGTACTAGCTCTAGGACCCCACCTATGGGAGGGTCAGGGGAGTGGGTGGCTACACCCACTTCCCTTTGTCCAGTTTCGCACCAGAGCAGGGGCAGGTAGCCCCTGAGCTGGTTTGAACTGGCATATGCACAGAGGAGCCTTCTGCTCCCCCAGTGCAGGACTTCAAAGCACTCTAAGAGTTCACCCACCCAGCCCCAATACACTAAACCCTGTTTGGGAGGTGGTTACACCTCCCTGTGACAGGATGCCTATTGTTGGGCTACCTCCACTGCGAGTTTCGGTCATGTCCTCCTCTTACTCAGGCAGCTCTTTCGGCAGCACGCCCATCTTTTTTTTTCTTCCCCTCATGTGTTTTTGCTCACAGCTGGTGCCTTATTGCATTAGTATAACAAGTTGACAACCCAACTGTGCCATCCTTAGTTTTGACATTCCCCAGTACTATGGTAGGGGCACGGCGCAGGGACTTGTTTTAAAAGCATTACATTCTCTTTCAGAGGGGGCAGGACTCCGCAGGTCATTTATTGGTGACTTGCTGAGGACAGACCGATGTAGCTGCCTGCATGTTTTTTTAAAGAGTATTTCTTATATTTTCCTTCGCATGAGAGCGTTGACCCTCGCAAAGCATTTCCGTTTGTTCCTCCCTTCGAGTTGGCAGCTATCTGTTTTCCCGGCCCTCCCCACCCACCGTTGGACGAGGTGAAAGAAGTCTGAGAGAGCGGACAGTACTTTAATGAGACCTGCCAAAGACAGACAGACAGAAGTGCTGGATAAAATATATGGAAATAAGATCGAAGACGTAGATACACAGAACTAGAGAGCGAGCGAAGGCAGACCGAAGACGTGCAGAGAAAGAAGAGCTGAGAATATATACAGAGAGGGAGGGCAGGAGCTGTAGACAGGGAGAAGAGGGCAGGAGAAAGAGACAGGGAGAAGAGGGCAGGAGAAAGAGACAGGGAGAAGAGGACAGGAGCTGTAGACAGGGGGAAGAGAGCAGGAGAAAGAGACATGGAGAAGAGGGCAGGAGAAAGAGACAGGGAGAAGAGGACAGGAGAAAGAGACAGGGAGAAGAGGACAGGAGAAAGAGACAGGGAGAAGAGGGCAGGAGGTGTAGACAGGGAGAAGAGGGCAGGAGAAAGAAGAGCTGAGGATATATACAGAGAAGGAGGGCAGGAGCTGTAGACAGGGAGAAGAGGGCAGGAGCTGTAGATAGGGAGAAGAGGGCAGGAGCTGTAGACAGGGTGAAGAGGGCAGGAGAAAGAAGAGCTGAGGATATATACAGAGAAGGAGGGCAGGAGCTGTAGACAGGGAGAAGAGGGCAGGAGAAAGAGACAGGGAGAAGAGGGCAGGAGCTGTAGACAGGGAGAAGAGGGCAGGAGAAAGAAGAGCTGAGGATATATACAGAGAAGGAGGGCAGGAGCTGTAGACAGGGAGAAGAGGGCAGGAGAAAGAGACAGGGAGAAGGCGGGCAGGAGATATAGACAGAGGGAAGGAGGATAGGAGATATAGACAGAGAGACGGAGGGCAGGAGATATAGACAGACAGAAGGAGGGCAGGAGCTATAAACGGAGGGCAGGAGATATAGACAGAGAGAAGGAGGGCAGGAGCTATAGACAGAGAGAACGAGGGCAGGAGATATAGACAGAGAGATGGAGGGCAGGAGATATAGATAGAGAAGGAGGGCAGGAGATATATAGACTGAGTGCAAGAGATATATAGACTGAGGGCAGCAGATAGAGACAGAGAGAAGGAGGGCAGCAGATATAGACAGAGAGAAGGAGGGCGGGAGATGTAGACAGAAGGAGGGCAGGAAATATATAGACGGAGGGCAGGAGATATAGAAGGAGGGCAGGAGATATAGACAGAGAGGAAGAGGGCAGGAGAAAGAGACAGAGAGAAAGAGGGCAGGAGCTGTAGACCGGGAGAAGGCGAGCAGGAGCTATAGACAGAGGGAAGGAGGGTAGGAGATATATAGACCGAGGGCAGGAGATATAGACAGACAGAAGGAGAGCAGGAGATATAGATGGAGGGAAGGAAGGTAGGAGATATAGACGGGGGAAGGAGGGCAGGAGAAAGAAACAGAGAGAAGGAGGGCAGGAGCTGTAGACAGGGAGAAGGCGGGCAGGAGATATAGACAGAGGGAAGGAGGGTAGGAGATATAGATAGAGAGAAGGAGATGTAGACAGAGAGAAGGCGATGTAGACAGAGAGAAGGAGGGCAGGAGATATATAGACTGAGGGCAGGCGATATAGACAGAGAAGGAGGGCAGCAGATATAGACAGAGAGAAGGAGGGCGGGAGATGTAGACAGAAGGAGGGCAGGAAATATATAGACGGAGGGCAGGAGATATAGAAGGAGGGCAGGAGATATAGACAGAGAGGAAGAGGGCAGGAGAAAGAGACAGAGAGAAAGAGGGCAGGAGCTGTAGACCGGGAGAAGGCGGGCAAGAGCTATAGACAGAGGGAAGGAGGGTAGGAGATATAGACAGAGAGAAGGAGAGCAGTAGATATAGACAGAGGGAAGGAGGGCAAGAGATATATAGACTGAGGGCAGGAGATATAGACAGACAGAAGGAGAGCAGGAGATATAGACGGAGGGAAGGAAGGTAGGAGATATAGACGGGGGAAGGAGGGCAGGAGAAAGAGACAGAGAGAAGGAGGGCAGGAGCTGTAGACAGGGAGAAGGCGGGCAGGAGATATAGACAGAGGGAAGGAGGGTAGGAGATATAGACAGAGAGAAGGAGATGTAGACAGAGAGAAGGAGATGTAGACAGAGAAGGAGGGCAGGAGATATATAGACTGAGGGCAGGCGATATAGACAGAGAAGGAGGGCAGGAGATATAGACGGGGGAAGGAGGGCAGGAGAAAGAGACAGAGAGAAAGAGGGCAGGAGCTGTAGACCGGGAGAAGGCGAGCAGGAGCTATAGACAGAGGGAAGGAGGGTAGGAGATATATAGACCGAGGGCAGGAGATATAGACAGACAGAAGGAGAGCAGGAGATATAGATGGAGGGAAGGAAGGTAGGAGATATAGACGGGGAAGGAGGGCAGGAGAAAGAAACAGAGAGAAGGAGGGCAGGAGCTGTAGACAGGGAGAAGGCGGGCAGGAGATATAGACAGAGGGAAGGAGGGTAGGAGATATAGACAGAGAGAAGGAGATGTAGACAGAGAGAAGGCGATGTAGACAGAGAGAAGGAGGGCAGGAGATATATAGACGGAGGGCAGGAGATATAGAAGGAGGGCAGGAGATATAGACGGAGGGAAGGAGGGTAGGAGATATAGACAGAGAGAAGGAGATGTAGACAGAGAGAAGGCGATGTAGACAGAGAGAAGGAGGGCAGGAGATATATAGACGGAGGGCAGGAGATATAGAAGGCGGGCAGGAGATATAGACGGAGGGAAGGAGGGTAGGAGATATAGACAGAGAGAAGGAGATGTAGACAGAGAGAAGGAGAGCAGGAGATATAGATGGAGGGAAGGAAGGTAGGAGATATAGACGGGGGAAGGAGGGCAGGAGAAAGAAACAGAGAGAAGGAGGGCAGGAGCTGTAGACAGGGAGAAGGCGGGCAGGAGATATAGACAGAGGGAAGGAGGGTAGGAGATATAGATAGAGAGAAGGAGAGCAGTAGCTATAGACAGAGGGAAGGAGGGCAAGAGATATATAGACTGAAGGCAGGAGATATAGACAGACAGAAGGAGAGCAGGAGATATAGACGGAGGGAAGGAAGGTAGGAGATATAGACGGGGGAAGGAGGGCAGGAGAAAGAGACAGAGAGAAGGAGGGCAGGAGCTGTAGACAGGGAGAAGGCGGGCAGGAGATATAGACAGAGGGAAGGAGGGTAGGAGATATAGACAGAGAGAAGGAGATGTAGACAGAGAGAAGGAGATGTAGACAGAGAAGGAGGGCAGGAGATATATAGACTGAGGGCAGGCGATATAGACAGAGAAGGAGGGCAGGAGATATAGACGGGGGAAGGAGGGCAGGAGAAAGAGACAGAGGGAAGGAGGGTAGGAGATATAGACAGAGAGAAGGAGATGTAGACAGAGAGAAGGAGATGTAGACAGAGAAGGAGGGCAGGAGATATATAGACTGAGGGCAGGCGATATAGACAGAGAAGGAGGGCAGGAGCTGTAGACAGGGAGAAGGCGGGCAGGAGATATAGACAGAGGGAAGGAGGGTAGGAGATATAGACAGAGAGAAGGAGATGTAGACAGAGAGAAGGAGATGTAGACAGAGAAGGAGGGCAGGAGATATATAGACTGAGGGCAGGCGATATAGACAGAGGAGGGCAGGAGATATAGACGGGGGAAGGAGGGCAGGAGATATAGACAGAGAGGAGGAGGGCAGGACATATAGACAGGGAAGGAAGGTAGGAGATATAGACAGAGAGAAGGAGGACAGGAGATATATAGGCTGAGGGCAGGCGATATAGACAGAGAAGGAGGGCAGGAGATATAGACGGGGGAAGGAGGGCAGGAGAAAGAGACAGAGAGAAGGAGGGCAGGAGATATAGACAGAGGGAAGGAGGGCAGGAGATATAGACAAAGAGAAGGAGGGCAGGAGATATATAGACAGACAGAAGGAGGGCAGGAGATATAGAAGGAGGGCAGGAGATATAGACAGAGAGGACGAGGGCAGGAGAAAGAGACGGAGAGAAAGAGGGTAGGAGCTGTAGACCGGGAGAAGGCGGGCAGGAGATATAGAAGGAGGGCAGGAGATATAGACAGAGAGGAAGAGGGCAGGAGAAAGAGACAGAGGGAAGGAGGGCAAGAGGTATATAGACCGAGGGCAGGAGATATAGACAGACAGAAGGAGAGCAGGAGATATAGACGGAGGGAAGGAAGGCAGGAGATATAGACAAAGAGAAGGCGATGTAGACAGAGAGAAGGAGGGCAGGAGATATAGACAGGGAGAAGGTGGGTAGGAGATATAGACAGAGGGAAGGAGGGTAGGAGATATAGACAGAGAGAAGGAGAGCAGGAGATATAGACAGAGGGAAGGAGGGCAAGAGATATATAGACCGAGGGCAGGAGATATAGACAGACAGAAGGAGAGCAGGAGATATAGACAGAGGGAAGGAGGGCAGGAGATATAGACAGAGAGAAGGAGAGCAGGAGATATAGACAGAGGGAAGGAGGGCAGGAGATATAGACAGACAGAAGTAGGACAGGAGATATAGACAAAGAGAAGGCGGGCAGGAGATATATAGGCTGAGGGCAGGCGATATAGACAGAAGGAGGGCAGGAGATATAGACGGGGGAAGGAGGGCAGGAGAAAGAGACAGAGAGAAGGAGGGCAGGAGATATAGACAGAGGGAAGGAGGGCAGGAGATATAGACAAGGAGAAGGAGGGCAGGAGATATATAGACAGACAGAAGGAGGGCAGGAGATATAGAAGGAGGGCAGGAGATATAGACAGAGAGGACGAGGGCAGGAGAAAGAGACAGAGAGAAAGAGGGCAGGAGCTGTAGACCGGGAGAAGGCGGGCAGGAGATATAGAAGGAGGGCAGGAGATATAGACAGAGAGGAAGAGGGCAGGAGAAAGAGACAGAGGGAAGGAGGGCAAGAGGTATATAGACCGAGGGCAGGAGATATAGACAGACAGAAGGAGAGCAGGAGATATAGACGGAGGGAAGGAAGGCAGGAGATATAGACAGAGAGGACGAGGGCAGGAGAAAGAGACAGAGAGAAAGAGGGCAGGAGCTGTAGACCGGGAGAAGGCGGGCAGGAGCTATAGACAGAGGGAAAGAGGGTAGGAGATATAGACAGAGGGAAGGAGGGCAAGAGATATATAGACCGAGGGCAGGAGATATAGACAGACAGAAGGAGAGCAGGAGATATAGACGGAGGGAAGGAAGGCAGGAGATATAGACAGAGAGAAGGAGATGTAGACGGAGAGAAGGAGGGCAGGAGATATAGACAGGGAGAAAGTAGAAGGTATAGATAGAAGGTGGTGCCGGAGAGAATAGACCGAGAGAAGGTTTAGATAGAAGGCAGTGCCGGGGGTATAGACGAGAGAAGGCAGAAGGTATAGATAGAAGGCAGTGCCGGAGGGTATAGACGAGAGAAGGCAGAAGGTATAGATAGAAGGCAGTGCCGGGGGTATAGACCGAGAGAAGGTAGAAGGTATAGATAGAAGGCAGTGCCCGAGGGTATAGACGAGAGAAGGCAGAAGGTTTAGATAGAAGGCAGTGCCGTGGTATAGACGAGAGAAGGCAGAATGTATAGATAGAAGGGAGTGCAGGGGTATAGACCGAGAGAAGCCAGAAGGTATAGATAAAAGGCAGTGCCGGGGGGGTATAGACCGAGAGAAGGTTTAGATAGGCAGTGCCGGATGGTATAGACGAGAGAAGGCACAAGGTATAGATAGAAGGTAGTGCCGCAGGGTATAGACAAGAGAAGGCAGAAGGTATAGATAGAAGAGAGTGCAGGGTGTATAGCCCGAGAGAAGGCAGAAGGTATAGATAGAAGGCAGTGGGTAGGAGATATAGACAGAGGGAAGGAGGGTAGGAGATATAGACAGAGAGAAGGAGATGTAGACAGAGAGAAGGAGGGCAGGAGATATAGACGGGGAAGGAGGGCAGGAGATATAGACAGAGAGAAGGAGGGCAGGAGATATAGACGGGGGAAGGAGGGCAGGAGAAAGAGACAGAGGGAAGAAGGGTAGGAGATATAGACAGAGAGAAGGAGAGCAGGAGATATAGACAGAGGGAAGGAGGGCAGGAGATATAGACGGAGGGAAGGAGGGCAGGAGAAAGAGAGAGAGAGAAGGAGGGTGTAGGAGAGTAGGATCTGCCTCTTATGTTGCCCCCACTTTTTTTCTGATGTTTACACTGGTTTCTGGCTATAGTCTGGCTGGGTCCCTGCCAATCAGGGCCCCAGCCTCTCTGTTCTCTCTAAATGACTTGGAGTGCACTCTAGGTGCACTAGTGATTGGATACTGTGGTACCTTATGAGTCCCTAGTATATGGTACCTTAGGTACCAAGGGCATAGGTACTTCACAGGCCTACCAGGGGCTGAAGCATGTATTATGCCACCCCTGGGAAGCAGACTAAATCTGACACCACAGGCCTGCTACTGCAGCCTGGGTGAGGTGGTGCTAGCACCCCTCACTGAGATATAGGTTTCCTATATCTCTCCTGCACACACATTCAAACCTATCAGTCACCCCTAAGGCAGGCCCTATCAATCCTGAGGGCAGAGTGCTTGGTTCCTATGTGAGAGGGTGCCTCTGCCTGAGCAGGGCCCCTCTGCAGCTCTCAGAGTCCATTCTCTGGGGCTGTTTGTGGATGCGGTTAAACCATATACTCTTAAGTGCATTATATCCTCGCGGTAGAATGCTAACTTTGGAATGGCTGCATCAAAACATGTCGTGTTTGGTGTCAAACATCTTGGAATACTACCCCCCCACCAGTTCTGGCGGCGGGGGTAGCATTCCACCCTTCTAGAGGGATAGACATGTGGCAGAGAGGACAAGGGTGAGTGCCTGTTTGAGCCTGTTCGAGACGGGCCAGGGCCAGGAATGCTGCCCATCGTCCCATTAATTAATGTGTCTATTACTTTTCTCCTGAAAAAGCATATCTAATGCACTACCCTATTTCTCAGCCTATACTTCCCTCAATATATCTTCTAGCCCAACTTTTTGACTCATCTCAAACTTCTTTCTACTACTTTTTCCAATTCACTACCCTATCTCACCCTATACATCTATCACTATATCCTCTACACCGACTCTCTCATTTATCGCAAACGCCATACCACTACTATGTTCCCCAAAATAACCCTTTCTTGACTCTCTCCTACTCTACCCCTCCTTGTATCTTCTGACACCTCCTTTACTGTACCAATGCCCAAGACAAACCTTTCTAAACTCTTCCCTCTGACTCTTCCCTCCAAAAACCCTTTTACTCATCAAAAAGCCTCCTCCTACTGCTATGACCTACAAAGAAATCCTTCACTCTTCTATCCCACAACTATCCTTTTCAATCAAAATAACAGACTAGCATGTTCACTTCACTAATTCCATATTCCACTATACTAATTCACCACTAATCCTTTATGGGTTCCAGAGTAGCGTGCTACTCGCCAACAAAGCGCTTCAACACCCACCAGGGGTAACAGGCGCTATATGAATGCAAACCTTTCTTTCCCTTCTATCCCTCCACTATCCTTCTCACTCCAAATAACTGACTAATATCCACCACTCAAATTACTTTCATATTTCACCATACTAATTCACCACTAATCCTTTATGGGTTTCCGGAGTAGCGTGCTACTCGCCCCAAAAAAAAGCAATTCAACACCCCATCAGGGGTTAGAAGCGCTATATATATGCAAACCTTTTTTCCCTCTTCTATCCCTCCGCTATCCTTCTGAATCCAAATAACTGACTAACATATCCACCACTTAAAATTTACTTGCATGTTTCACTATACTAATTCAACACTAATCCTCTATGGGTCCCGGAGTAGCGTGCTACTCGCCGAAAAAGCGCTTTGACGCCTCGTCAGGGGTAGTAAGCGCTATACAAATGCAATTACAATACAATACAATACAATACCTACTGTGGAAACGCGGTAGAATCCTGCAGAACCCTGGCATCCCAAAATGGATGCCACCAGTCACAGACACTGGGCTGCCCTCCTGCTGATGACCGAAACTCGCAGTGGAGGAAGCCCAACAATAGGTATCCTGTCACAGGAGGGTGTGACCACCTTCCAGACAGGGTTTAGTGTATTGGGGCTGGGTGGGTGCACTCTTAGAGTGCTTTGAAGTCCTGCACTGGGGGAGCAGAAGGCTCCTCTGTGCATATGCCAGTTCAAACCAGCTCAGGGGCTACCTGCCCCTGCTCTGGCGCGAAACTGGACAAAGGGAAGTGGGTGTAGCCACCCACTCCCTGACCCTCCCATAGGTGGGGTCATAGAGCTAGTCCCTCCCTTTCTTTTAGTATAAGAGGGGAACCTGTGCATTGCAAACTAGATACCCCTGGACGACGCTCTACAAGAAGAATCCCGGACCTTCGACGTTCCACTACCTTTGGAAGACGGAAGAATCTCCCTTGGAGTCAAGGAGTGACTCCCTGCTTGGCAGGCACCAAAACGACAACGACGGTCACAGACTACGCCTTCCCGCCGGAGCCCGAAGTCCCTGCAGCCCAGGAAGAGGATTTCCTGACCCTCCAAGGCCATCGTGAGTCCCCAGCGAAGCTGAGGCAAGTGGACCCCACGAGCAACGAGGAACCGCAGACCCTGGGTACTGTGCACTATTGTCGAGTGCAACCCCTTCACGACGTTCTACGAACTTGTGCTTTGGACCACGTGTGGTCCCAGCCTCCAGCAGAGATCCCTCCCAAAATCAGAGGCCTACACCGTCCCGAGTGACCGTGGGCCCCTGTTGAGTGAATCCTCCTGAGGCGTCTTCGCGATCCCTTGCCAGCCGGCTTGTGGGTCCCCAGAAGACTTTCCAAAGAAACCAAAGGGCTCCCTGGTTGCTCCAGGCCTGCCCTGACCTACCCTCGCGGGATAAGTCCCCCAGACCTTGCTGGTCTGCACCATTGACTTTTCCTTTCCACCACGAGACTTGCGGCTACCAAGGCTTGTTGGCTCCAATCGAGTCGCCGACA
Organism: Calotriton arnoldi; assembly: GCA_963921515.1. Lineage (NCBI taxonomy): Eukaryota > Metazoa > Chordata > Amphibia > Caudata > Salamandridae > Calotriton > Calotriton arnoldi. The sequence goes on from CAWUFW010011024.1 coordinate 43,491, forward strand.
CCTCAGTAAGCTGCAGACGTCGTGGGACACACCGAATCCAGCTCCTGGTCATCATCGACGCTGCCTGGCCCACGTTGTCGAAGAGTCAAGACACCCGTGAACGACCCGAAGCTGTCAACGGTGGGCATTCATCTGCCTTGCCCAGAGTCACTGCCAAGTGACTGTGAACACTGTCCCCTCTGCTTTCAGGTCTTCCTCCTCCCGAATCCAGGCTTGGATTCCAACAGACACTTCTTCTGTCGCCGCAAACAGCAAGTCTTCACTGGCTCCCATTGAAAACGACGCCGCGACCCGACACCAAAGGACACCTATGCACCCGGCTCCCGTGGGTGAGGTAACTTTAGCATTACGGTGCTCCCGTGGGTGTGGGCCCTAGAACTACTTACCCTGTAAGTGGCTTGCTTGTAGCTGCCCTAGAAGTGCCCTAAAACTCTTATTTTCTAAGTGCGACAATTGCGCTGACTCGTACAGGGTTCGCGTCTGTGTTAGACACATCGCGTCCATCTCCCTTGAAACACTATCTATAACCGTGTCCTGCGACTTGTACCGAGTCCGATCGGTGTTCGCCTCGAACACACAAGAAGCCTGTAACATTGAAATATCCATTGCGCTGACTCGTACAAGGTGCTCGTCTGTGTTAGACACAGCGCGTCCATCTCCCTTGCAACTCTATCTGTAACCGCGTCCTTCGACTCGTACAAGGACCGATCGGTGTGTTCGCCTCGAACACGCAAGGGACCTTTAACATTGAAATCTCAATCGCGTCTGTTCGCATAGACTCGTACAGGACTCGCACCAGTGCCAGGACACCGCGTCCGTCCCCTGTGGGTCTCCTACAACTACCTGGGGTGGTTCTTGGGGTCCCTCGATTCTAACTGCTCTAGACCTAGGTCTAGCCAAACTAAGATTGTGATATTTGATTGTGCTAACTTATTTTGATAACATTTGATTTGTACATATGTTCCTGACTTCTAATCTCATAAAGAGATTAGTAGAGAGTTGGTTATTAATAAATACATATATATTTGATATATATACCTGTGTGGTGTCTTTTCATTTGGTGATTCAAGAGATTGTGTGGTAAAACAAGCTGCTTTACATTCCTCCAAGACTTAGCCTGAAGGCTGCTCTCCACAGCTACCACTAGGATAGCTTTCTATAAAGGTTGTCTTAAACCTACCAACCATAAGAGTCGAATTGTTCTGGTGCAAGGTGTCCACTTTAATTAGTGAACAGCATATACCAGGCCAACTTCTCACAGAGAGCATGAGCTGTAGACAGGGAGAAGGCGGGCAGGAGATATATAGACTGAGCGCAGGAGATATAGACAGAGAAGGAGGGCAGGAGATATAGACAGACAGAAGGAGGGCAGGAGCTATAGACAGAGGAGGAGGGCAGGAGATATAGAAAAAGAGAAGGAGGGCAGGAGATATATAGACAGACAGAAGGAGGGCGGGAGATATATAGACTGAGGGCAGGAGATATAGACAGAGAAGGAGGGCAGGAGATATAGGCAGACAGGAGGAGGGCAGGAGATATAGACAGAGGAGGAGGAGGGCAGGAGATATAGATGGAGGGCAGGCGATATAGACAGACAGAAGGAGGGCTGGAGATATAGACAGATAGAAGGAGGGCAGGAGATATAGACAGACAGAAAGTAGAAGGTATAGATAGAAGGTGGTGCCGGAGAGAATAGACCGAGAGAAGGTTTAGATAGAAGGCAGTGCCGGGGGGTATAGACGAGAGAAGGCAGAAGGTATAGATAGAAGGCAGTGCCGGAGGGTATAGACGAGAGAAGGCAGAAGGTATAGATAGAAGGCAGTGCCGGGGGGTATAGACCGAGAGAAGGTAGAAGGTATAGATAGAAGGCAGTGCCCGAGGGTATAGACGAGAGAAGGCAGAAGGTTTAGATAGAAGGCAGTGCCGTGGTATAGACGAGAGAAGGCAGAATGTATAGATAGAAGGGAGTGCAGGGGTATAGACCGAGAGAAGCCAGAAGGTATAGATAAAAGGCAGTGCCGGGGGGTATAGACCGAGAGAAGGTTTAGATAGGCAGTGCCGGATGGTATAGACGAGAGAAGGCACAAGGTATAGATAGAAGGTAGTGCCGCAGGGTATAGACAAGAGAAGGCAGAAGGTATAGATAGAAGAGAGTGCAGGGTGTATAGCCCGAGAGAAGGCAGAAGGTATAGATAGAAGGCAGTGCCGGGGTATAGACGCGTGAAGGCAGAAGGTATAGATAGAAGGGAGTGCCGGGGGTATAGACCGAGAGAAGGTAGAAGGTATAGATAGAAGGCAGTGCCGGAGGGTATAGACGAGAGAAGGCAGAAGGTATAGATAGAAGGTAGTGCCGCAGGGTATAGACAAGAGAAGGCAGAAGGTATAGATAGAAGGGAGTGCAGGGTGTATAGAACGAGAGAAGGCAGAAGGTATAGATAGAAGGCAGTGCCGGGGTATAGACGAGAGAAGGCAGAAGGTATAGATAGAAGGTAGTGCCGGGGGTATAGACGAGAGAAGCCAGAAGGTTTAGATAGAAGGTAGTGCCGGGGGTATAGGCGAGAGCAGGCAGAAGGTATAGATAGAAGGTAGTGCCGGGGGTATAGACGAGAGAAGGCAGAAGGTATAGATAGGAGGGAGTGCAGGGGGTATAGACCGAGAGAAGGCAGAAGGTATAGATCGAAGGCAGTGCCGGGGGTATAGACCGAGAGAAGGTTTAGATAGAAGGTAGTGCCGGGGGTATAGACGAGAGAAGGCAGAAGGTATAGATAGAAGGTAGTGCCGGGGGTATAGACGAGAGAAGGCAGAAGGTATAGATAGGAGGGAGTGCAGGGGGTATAGACCGAGAGAAGGCAGAAGGTATAGATCGAAGGCAGTGCCGTGGTATAGACGAGAGAAGGCAGAATGTATAGATAGAAGGGAGTGCAGGGGTATAGACCGAGAGAAGCCAGAAGGTATAGATAAAAGGCAGTGCCGGGGGTATAGACCGAGAGAAGGTTTAGATAGGCAGTGCCGGATGGTATAGACGAGAGAAGGCATAGATAGAAGGTAGTGCCGCAGGGTATAGACAAGAGAAGGCAGAAGGTATAGATAGAAGAGAGTGCAGGGTGTATAGCCCGAGAGAAGGCAGAAGGTATAGATAGAAGGCAGTGCCGGGGTATAGACGCGTGAAGGCAGAAGGTATAGATAGAAGGGAGTGCCGGGGGGTATAGACCGAGAGAAGGTAGAAGGTATAGATAGAAGGCAGTGCCGGAGGGTATAGACGAGAGAAGGCAGAAGGTATAGATAGAAGGTAGTGCCGCAGGGTATAGACAAGAGAAGGCAGAAGGTATAGATAGAAGGGAGTGCAGGGTGTATAGAACGAGAGAAGGCAGAAGGTATAGATAGAAGGCAGTGCCGGGGTATAGACGAGAGAAGGCAGAAGGTATAGATAGAAGGTAGTGCCGGGGTATAGACGAGAGAAGGCAGAAGGTATAGATAGAAGGTAGTGCCAGGGGTATAGACGAGAGAAGGCAGAAGGTATAGATAGGAGGGAGTGCAGGGGGTATAGACCGAGAGAAGGCAGAAGGTATAGATCGAAGGCAGTGCCGGGGGTATAGACCGAGAGAAGGTTTAGATAGAAGGTAGTGCCGGGGTATAGACGAGAGAAGGCAGAAGGTATAGATAGAAGGTAGTGCCGGGGGTATAGACGAGAGAAGGCAGAAGGTATAGATAGAAGGTAGTGCCGGGGGGTATAGACGAGAGAAGGCAGAAGGTATAGATAGGAGGGAGTGCAGGGGGTATAGACCGAGAGAAGGCAGAAGGTATAGATCGAAAGCAGTGCCGTGGTATAGACGAGAGAAGGCAGAATGTATAGATAGAAGGGAGTGCAGGGGTATAGACCGAGAGAAGCCAGAAGGTATAGATAAAAGGCAGTGCCGGGGGTATAGACCGAGAGAAGGTTTAGATAGGCAGTGCCGGATGGTATAGACGAGAGAAGGCAGAAGGCATAGATAGAAGGTAGTGCCGCAGGGTATAGACGAGCAGGCAGAAGGTATAGATAGAAGAGAGTGCAGGGTGTATAGCCCTAGAGAAGGCAGAAGGTATAGATAGAAGGCAGTGCCGGGGTATAGACGCGTGAAGGCAGAAGGTATAGATAGAAGGTAGTGCCGCAGGGTAGAGACAAGAGAAGGCAGAAGGTATAGATAGAAGGGAGTGCAGGGTGTATAGAACGAGAGAAGGCAGAAGGTATAGATAGAAGGCAGTGCCGGGGTATAGACGAGAGAAGGCAGAAGGTATAGATAGAAGGTAGTGCCGGGGGTATAGACGAGAGAAGGCAGAAGGTATAGATAGAAGGTAGTGCCGGGGGTATAGACGAGAGAAGGCAGAAGGTATCGATAGGAGGGAGTGCAGGGGGAATAGACCGAGAGAAGGCAGAAGGTATAGATCGAAGGCAGTGCCGGGGGGTATAGACCGAGAGAAGGTTTAGATAGAAGGTAGTGCCGCAGGGTATAGACAAGAGAAGGCAGAAGGTATAGATAGAAGAGAGTGCAGGGTGTATAGCCCGAGAGAAGGCAGAAGGTATAGATAGAAGGCAGTGCCGGGGTATAGACGCGTGAAGGCAGAAGGTATAGATAGAAGGGAGTGCCGGGGGGTATAGACCGAGAGAAGGTATAGATAGAAGGCAGTGCCGGAGGGTATAGACGAGAGAAGGCAGAAGGTATAGATAGAAGGTAGTGCCGCAGGGTATAGACAAGAGAAGGCAGAAGGTATAGATAGAAGGGAGTGCAGGGTGTATAGAACGAGAGAAGGCAGAAGGTATAGATAGAAGGCAGTGCCGGGGTATAGACGAGAGAAGGCAGAAGGTATAGATAGAAGGTAGTGCCGGGGTATAGACGAGAGAAGCCAGAAGGTTTAGATAGAAGGTAGTGCCGGGGTATAGACGAGAGAAGGCAGAAGGTATAGATAGAAGGTAGTGCCGGGGGTATAGACGAGAGAAGGCAGAAGGTATAGATAGGAGGGAGTGCAGGGGGTATAGACCGAGAGAAGGCAGAAGGTATAGATCGAAGGCAGTGCCGGGGGTATAGACCGAGAGAAGGTTTAGATAGAAGGTAGTGCCGGGGGTATAGACGAGAGAAGGCAGAAGGTATAGATAGAAGGTAGTGCCGGGGGTATAGACGAGAGAAGGCAGAAGGTATAGATAGGAGGGAGTGCAGGGGGTATAGACCGAGAGAAGGCAGAAGGTATAGATCGAAGGCAGTGCCGTGGTATAGACGAGAGAAGGCAGAATGTATAGATAGAAGGGAGTGCAGGGGTATAGACCGAGAGAAGCCAGAAGGTATAGATAAAAGGCAGTGCCGGGGGTATAGACCGAGAGAAGGTTTAGATAGGCAGTGCCGGATGGTATAGACGAGAGAAGGCAGAAGGCATAGATAGAAGGTAGTGCCGCAGGGTATAGACAAGAGAAGGCAGAAGGTATAGATAGAAGAGAGTGCAGGGTGTATAGCCCGAGAGAAGGCAGAAGGTATAGATAGAAGGCAGTGCCGGGGTATAGACGCGTGAAGGCAGAAGGTATAGATAGAAGGGAGTGCCGGGGGTATAGACCGAGAGAAGGTAGAAGGTATAGATAGAAGGCAGTGCCGGAGGGTATAGACGAGAGAAGGCAGAAGGTATAGATAGAAGGTAGTGCCGCAGGGTATAGACAAGAGAAGGCAGAAGGTATAGATAGAAGGGAGTGCAGGGTGTATAGAACGAGAGAAGGCAGAAGGTATAGATAGAAGGCAGTGCCGGGGTATAGACGAGAGAAGGCAGAAGGTATAGATAGAAGGTAGTGCCGGGGGTATAGACGAGAGAAGGCAGAAGGTATAGATAGAAGGTAGTGCCGGGGGTATAGACGAGAGAAGGCAGAAGGTATAGATAGGAGGGAGTGCAGGGGGTATAGACCGAGAGAAGGCAGAAGGTATAGATCGAAGGCAGTGCCGGGGGTATAGACCGAGAGAAGGTTTAGATAGAAGGTAGTGCCGGGGGTATAGACGAGAGAAGGCAGAAGGTATAGATAGAAGGTAGTGCCGGGGTATAGACGAGAGAAGGCAGAAGGTATAGATAGAAGGTAGTGCCGGGGGTATAGACGAGAGAAGGCAGAAGGTATAGATAGGAGGGAGTGCAGGGGTATAGACCGAGAGAAGGTTTAGATAGAAGGTAGTGCCGGAGGGTATAGACGAGAGAAGGCAGAAGGTATAGATAGAAGGTAGTGCCAGAGGGTATAGACGAGAGAAGGCAGAAGGTATAGATAGAAGGTAGTGCCGCAGGGTATAGACGAGCAGGCAGAAGGTATAGATAGAAGAGAGTGCAGGGTGTATAGCCCTAGAGAAGGCAGAAGGTATAGATAGAAGGCAGTGCCGGGGTATAGACGCGTGAAGGCAGAAGGTATAGATAGAAGGTAGTGCCGCAGGGTAGAGACAAGAGAAGGCAGAAGGTATAGATAGAAGGGAGTGCAGGGTGTATAGAACGAGAGAAGGCAGAAGGTATAGATAGAAGGCAGTGCCGGGGTATAGACGAGAGAAGGCAGAAGGTATAGATAGACGGTAGTGCCGGGGGTATAGACGAGAGAAGGCAGAAGGTATAGATAGAAGGTAGTGCCGGGGGTATAGACGAGAGAAGGCAGAAGGTATCGATAGGAGGGAGTGCAGGGGGAATAGACCGAGAGAAGGCAGAAGGTATAGATAAAAGGCAGTGCCGGGGGGGTATAGACCGAGAGAAGGTTTAGATAGGCAGTGCCGGATGGTATAGACGAGAGAAGGCAGAAGGCATAGATAGAAGGTAGTGCCGCAGGGTATAGACGAGCAGGCAGAAGGTATAGATAGAAGAGAGTGCAGGGTGTATAGCCCTAGAGAAGGCAGAAGGTATAGATAGAAGGCAGTGCCGGGGTATAGACGCGTGAAGGCAGAAGGTATAGATAGAAGGTAGTGCCGCAGGGTAGAGACAAGAGAAGGCAGAAGGTATAGATAGAAGGGAGTGCAGGGTGTATAGAACGAGAGAAGGCAGAAGGTATAGATAGAAGGCAGTGCCGGGGTATAGACGAGAGAAGTCAGAAGGTATAGATAGAAGGTAGTGCCGGGGGTATAGACGAGAGAAGGCAGAAGGTATAGATAGAAGGTAGTGCCGGGGTATAGACGAGAGAAGGCAGAAGGTATCGATAGGAGGGAGTGCAGGGGGAATAGACCGAGAGAAGGCAGAAGGTATAGATCGAAGGCAGTGCCGGGGGTATAGACCGAGAGAAGGTTTAGATAGAAGGTAGTGCCGGGGGTATAGACGAGAGAAGGCAGAAGGTATAGATAGAAGGTAGTGCCGGGGGTATAGACGAGAGAAGGCAGAAGGTATAGATAGAAGGTAGTGCCGGGGGTATAGACGAGAGAAGGCAGAAGGTATAGATGGGAGGGAGTGCAGGGGGTATAGACCGAGAGAAGGCAGAAGGTATAGATCGAAGGCAGTGCCGGGGGTATAGACCGAGAGAAGGTTTAGATAGAAGGTAGTGCCGGAGGGTATAGACGAGAGAAGGCAGAAGGTATAGATAGAAGGTAGTGCCAGAGGGTATAGACGAGAGAAGGCAGAAGGTATAGATAGAAGGTAGTGCCGCAGGGTATAGACGAGCAGGCAGAAGGTATAGATAGAAGAGAGTGCAGGGTGTATAGCCCTAGAGAAGGCAGAAGGTATAGATAGAAGGCAGTGCCGGGGTATAGACGCGTGAAGGCAGAAGGTATAGATAGAAGGTAGTGCCGCAGGGTAGAGACAAGAGAAGGCAGAAGGTATAGATAGAAGGGAGTGCAGGGTGTATAGAACGAGAGAAGGCAGAAGGTATAGATAGAAGGCAGTGCCGGGGTATAGACGAGAGAAGGCAGAAGGTATAGATAGACGGTAGTGCCGGGGGTATAGACGAGAGAAGGCAGAAGGTATAGATAGAAGGTAGTGCCGGGGGTATAGACGAGAGAAGGCAGAAGGTATCGATAGGAGGGAGTGCAGGGGGAATAGACCGAGAGAAGGCAGAAGGTATAGATCGAAGGCAGTGCCGGGGGGTATAGACCGAGAGAAGGTTTAGATAGAAGGTAGTGCCGCAGGGTATAGACAAGAGAAGGCAGAAGGTATAGATAGAAGAGAGTGCAGGGTGTATAGCCCGAGAGAAGGCAGAAGGTATAGATAGAAGGCAGTGCCGGGGTATAGACGCGTGAAGGCAGAAGGTATAGATAGAAGGGAGTGCCGGGGGTATAGACCGAGAGAAGGTAGAAGGTATAGATAGAAGGCAGTGCCGGAGGGTATAGACGAGAGAAGGCAGAAGGTATAGATAGAAGGTAGTGCCGCAGGGTATAGACAAGAGAAGGCAGAAGGTATAGATAGAAGGGAGTGCAGGGTGTATAGAACGAGAGAAGGCAGAAGGTATAGATAGAAGGCAGTGCCGGGGTATAGACGAGAGAAGGCAGAAGGTATAGATAGAAGGTAGTGCCGGGGGTATAGACGAGAGAAGGCAGAAGGTATAGATAGAAGGTAGTGCCAGGGGTATAGACGAGAGAAGGCAGAAGGTATAGATAGGAGGGAGTGCAGGGGGTATAGACCGAGAGAAGGCAGAAGGTATAGATCGAAGGCAGTGCCGGGGGTATAGACCGAGAGAAGGTTTAGATAGAAGGTAGTGCCGGGGGTATAGACGAGAGAAGGCAGAAGGTATAGATAGAAGGTAGTGCCGGGGTATAGACGAGAGAAGGCAGAAGGTATAGATAGAAGGTAGTGCCGGGGGTATAGACGAGAGAAGGCAGAAGGTATAGATAGGAGGGAGTGCAGGGGGTATAGACCGAGAGAAGGCAGAAGGTATAGATCGAAAGCAGTGCCGTGGTATAGACGAGAGAAGGCAGAATGTATAGATAGAAGGGAGTGCAGGGGTATAGACCGAGAGAAGCCAGAAGGTATAGATAAAAGGCAGTGCCGGGGGGGTATAGACCGAGAGAAGGTTTAGATAGGCAGTGCCGGATGGTATAGACGAGAGAAGGCAGAAGGCATAGATAGAAGGTAGTGCCGCAGGGTATAGACGAGCAGGCAGAAGGTATAGATAGAAGAGAGTGCAGGGTGTATAGCCCTAGAGAAGGCAGAAGGTATAGATAGAAGGCAGTGCCGGGGTATAGACGCGTGAAGGCAGAAGGTATAGATAGAAGGTAGTGCCGCAGGGTAGAGACAAGAGAAGGCAGAAGGTATAGATAGAAGGGAGTGCAGGGTGTATAGAACGAGAGAAGGCAGAAGGTATAGATAGAAGGCAGTGCCGGGGTATAGACGAGAGAAGGCAGAAGGTATAGATAGAAGGTAGTGCCGGGGTATAGACGAGAGAAGGCAGAAGGTATAGATAGAAGGTAGTGCCGGGGTATAGACGAGAGAAGGCAGAAGGTATCGATAGGAGGGAGTGCAGGGGAATAGACCGAGAGAAGGCAGAAGGTATAGATCGAAGGCAGTGCCGGGGGTATAGACCGAGAGAAGGTTTAGATAGAAGGTAGTGCCGCAGGGTATAGACAAGAGAAGGCAGAAGGTATAGATAGAAGAGAGTGCAGGGTGTATAGCCCGAGAGAAGGCAGAAGGTATAGATAGAAGGCAGTGCCGGGGTATAGACGCGTGAAGGCAGAAGGTATAGATAGAAGGGAGTGCCGGGGGTATAGACCGAGAGAAGGTATAGATAGAAGGCAGTGCCGGAGGGTATAGACGAGAGAAGGCAGAAGGTATAGATAGAAGGTAGTGCCGCAGGGTATAGACAAGAGAAGGCAGAAGGTATAGATAGAAGGGAGTGCAGGGTGTATAGAACGAGAGAAGGCAGAAGGTATAGATAGAAGGCAGTGCCGGGGTATAGACGAGAGAAGGCAGAAGGTATAGATAGAAGGTAGTGCCGGGGGTATAGACGAGAGAAGCCAGAAGGTTTAGATAGAAGGTAGTGCCGGGGGTATAGACGAGAGAAGGCAGAAGGTATAGATAGAAGGTAGTGCCGGGGGTATAGACGAGAGAAGGCAGAAGGTATAGATAGGAGGGAGTGCAGGGGTATAGACCGAGAGAAGGCAGAAGGTATAGATCGAAGGCAGTGCCGGGGGTATAGACCGAGAGAAGGTTTAGATAGAAGGTAGTGCCGGGGGTATAGACGAGAGAAGGCAGAAGGTATAGATAGAAGGTAGTGCCGGGGGTATAGACGAGAGAAGGCAGAAGGTATAGATAGGAGGGAGTGCAGGGGGTATAGACCGAGAGAAGGCAGAAGGTATAGATCGAAGGCAGTGCCGTGGTATAGACGAGAGAAGGCAGAATGTATAGATAGAAGGGAGTGCAGGGGTATAGACCGAGAGAAGCCAGAAGGTATAGATAAAAGGCAGTGCCGGGGGGGTATAGACCGAGAGAAGGTTTAGATAGGCAGTGCCGGATGGTATAGACGAGAGAAGGCAGAAGGCATAGATAGAAGGTAGTGCCGCAGGGTATAGACAAGAGAAGGCAGAAGGTATAGATAGAAGAGAGTGCAGGGTGTATAGCCCGAGAGAAGGCAGAAGGTATAGATAGAAGGCAGTGCCGGGGTATAGACGCGTGAAGGCAGAAGGTATAGATAGAAGGGAGTGCCGGGGGGTATAGACCGAGAGAAGGTAGAAGGTATAGATAGAAGGCAGTGCCGGAGGGTATAGACGAGAGAAGGCAGAAGGTATAGATAGAAGGTAGTGCCGCAGGGTATAGACAAGAGAAGGCAGAAGGTATAGATAGAAGGGAGTGCAGGGTGTATAGAACGAGAGAAGGCAGAAGGTATAGATAGAAGGCAGTGCCGGGGTATAGACGAGAGAAGGCAGAAGGTATAGATAGAAGGTAGTGCCGGGGGGTATAGACGAGAGAAGGCAGAAGGTATAGATAGGAGGGAGTGCAGGGGGTATAGACCGAGAGAAGGCAGAAGGTATAGATCGAAGGCAGTGCCGTGGTATAGACGAGAGAAGGCAGAATGTATAGATAGAAGGGAGTGCAGGGGTATAGACCGAGAGAAGCCAGAAGGTATAGATAAAAGGCAGTGCCGGGGGTATAGACCGAGAGAAGGTTTAGATAGGCAGTGCCGGATGGTATAGACGAGAGAAGGCAGAAGGCATAGATAGAAGGTAGTGCCGCAGGGTATAGACAAGAGAAGGCAGAAGGTATAGATAGAAGAGAGTGCAGGGTGTATAGCCCGAGAGAAGGCAGAAGGTATAGATAGAAGGCAGTGCCGGGGTATAGACGCGTGAAGGCAGAAGGTATAGATAGAAGGGAGTGCCGGGGTATAGACCGAGAGAAGGTAGAAGGTATAGATAGAGAGGCAGTGCCGGAGGGTATAGACGAGAGAAGGCAGAAGGTATAGATAGAAGGTAGTGCCGCAGGGTATAGACAAGAGAAGGCAGAAGGTATAGATAGAAGGGAGTGCAGGGTGTATAGAACGAGAGAAGGCAGAAGGTATAGATAGAAGGCAGTGCCGGGGTATAGACGAGAGAAGGCAGAAGGTATAGATAGAAGGTAGTGCCGGGGGTATAGACGAGAGAAGGCAGAAGGTATAGATAGAAGGTAGTGCCGGGGTATAGACGAGAGAAGGCAGAAGGTATAGATAGGAGGGAGTGCAGGGGGTATAGACCGAGAGAAGGCAGAAGGTATAGATCGAAGGCAGTGCCGGGGGTATAGACCGAGAGAAGGTTTAGATAGAAGGTAGTGCCGGGGGTATAGACGAGAGAAGGCAGAAGGTATAGATAGAAGGTAGTGCCGGGGTATAGACGAGAGAAGGCAGAAGGTATAGATAGAAGGTAGTGCCGGGGGTATAGACGAGAGAAGGCAGAAGGTATAGATAGGAGGGAGTGCAGGGGTATAGACCGAGAGAAGGTTTAGATAGAAGGTAGTGCCGGAGGGTATAGACGAGAGAAGGCAGAAGGTATAGATAGAAGGTAGTGCCAGAGGGTATAGACGAGAGAAGGCAGAAGGTATAGATAGAAGGTAGTGCCGCAGGGTATAGACGAGCAGGCAGAAGGTATAGATAGAAGAGAGTGCAGGGTGTATAGCCCTAGAGAAGGCAGAAGGTATAGATAGAAGGCAGTGCCGGGGTATAGACGCGTGAAGGCAGAAGGTATAGATAGAAGGTAGTGCCGCAGGGTAGAGACAAGAGAAGGCAGAAGGTATAGATAGAAGGGAGTGCAGGGTGTATAGAACGAGAGAAGGCAGAAGGTATAGATAGAAGGCAGTGCCGGGGTATAGACGAGAGAAGGCAGAAGGTATAGATAGACGGTAGTGCCGGGGGTATAGACGAGAGAAGGCAGAAGGTATAGATAGAAGGTAGTGCCGGGGGTATAGACGAGAGAAGGCAGAAGGTATCGATAGGAGGGAGTGCAGGGGGAATAGACCGAGAGAAGGCAGAAGGTATAGATAAAAGGCAGTGCCGGGGGGTATAGACCGAGAGAAGGTTTAGATAGGCAGTGCCGGATGGTATAGACGAGAGAAGGCAGAAGGCATAGATAGAAGGTAGTGCCGCAGGGTATAGACAGAGCAGGCAGAAGGTATAGATAGAAGAGAGTGCAGGGTGTATAGCCCTAGAGAAGGCAGAAGGTATAGATAGAAGGCAGTGCCGGGGTATAGACGCGTGAAGGCAGAAGGTATAGATAGAAGGTAGTGCCGCAGGGTAGAGACAAGAGAAGGCAGAAGGTATAGATAGAAGGGAGTGCAGGGTGTATAGAACGAGAGAAGGCAGAAGGTATAGATAGAAGGCAGTGCCGGGGTATAGACGAGAGAAGTCAGAAGGTATAGATAGAAGGTAGTGCCGGGGTATAGACGAGAGAAGGCAGAAGGTATAGATAGAAGGTAGTGCCGGGGGTATAGACGAGAGAAGGCAGAAGGTATCGATAGGAGGGAGTGCAGGGGGAATAGACCGAGAGAAGGCAGAAGGTATAGATCGAAGGCAGTGCCGGGGGTATAGACCGAGAGAAGGTTTAGATAGAAGGTAGTGCCGGGGGTATAGACGAGAGAAGGCAGAAGGTATAGATAGAAGGTAGTGCCGGGGTATAGACGAGAGAAGGCAGAAGGTATAGATAGAAGGTAGTGCCGGGGGTATAGACGAGAGAAGGCAGAAGGTATAGATGGGAGGGAGTGCAGGGGGTATAGACCGAGAGAAGGCAGAAGGTATAGATCGAAGGCAGTGCCGGGGGTATAGACCGAGAGAAGGTTTAGATAGAAGGTAGTGCCGGAGGGTATAGACGAGAGAAGGCAGAAGGTATAGATAGAAGGTAGTGCCAGAGGGTATAGACGAGAGAAGGCAGAAGGTATAGATAGAAGGTAGTGCCGCAGGGTATAGACGAGCAGGCAGAAGGTATAGATAGAAGAGAGTGCAGGGTGTATAGCCCTAGAGAAGGCAGAAGGTATAGATAGAAGGCAGTGCCGGGGTATAGACGCGTGAAGGCAGAAGGTATAGATAGAAGGTAGTGCACGCAGGGTAGAGACAAGAGAAGGCAGAAGGTATAGATAGAAGGGAGTGCAGGGTGTATAGAACGAGAGAAGGCAGAAGGTATAGATAGAAGGCAGTGCCGGGGTATAGACGAGAGAAGGCAGAAGGTATAGATAGACGGTAGTGCCGGGGGTATAGACGAGAGAAGGCAGAAGGTATAGATAGAAGGTAGTGCCGGGGTATAGACGAGAGAAGGCAGAAGGTATCGATAGGGAGGGAGTGCAGGGGGAATAGACCGAGAGAAGGCAGAAGGTATAGATCGAAGGCAGTGCCGGGGGTATAGACCGAGAGAAGGTTTAGATAGAAGGTAGTGCCGCAGGGTATAGACAAGAGAAGGCAGAAGGTATAGATAGAAGAGAGTGCAGGGTGTATAGCCCGAGAGAAGGCAGAAGGTATAGATAGAAGGCAGTGCCGGGGTATAGACGCGTGAAGGCAGAAGGTATAGATAGAAGGGAGTGCCGGGGGTATAGACCGAGAGAAGGTAGAAGGTATAGATAGAAGGCAGTGCCGGAGGGTATAGACGAGAGAAGGCAGAAGGTATAGATAGAAGGTAGTGCCGCAGGGTATAGACAAGAGAAGGCAGAAGGTATAGATAGAAGGGAGTGCAGGGTGTATAGAACCGAGAGAAGGCAGAAGGTATAGATAGAAGGCAGTGCCGGGGTATAGACGAGAGAAGGCAGAAGGTATAGATAGAAGGTAGTGCCGGGGGTATAGACGAGAGAAGGCAGAAGGTATAGATAGAAGGTAGTGCCAGGGGTATAGACGAGAGAAGGCAGAAGGTATAGATAGGAGGGAGTGCAGGGGGTATAGACCGAGAGAAGGCAGAAGGTATAGATCGAAGGCAGTGCCGGGGGGTATAGACCGAGAGAAGGTTTAGATAGAAGGTAGTGCCGGGGGTATAGACGAGAGAAGGCAGAAGGTATAGATAGAAGGTAGTGCCGGGGGTATAGACGAGAGAAGGCAGAAGGTATAGATAGAAGGTAGTGCCGGGGGGTATAGACGAGAGAAGGCAGAAGGTATAGATAGGAGGGAGTGCAGGGGGTATAGACCGAGAGAAGGCAGAAGGTATAGATCGAAAGCAGTGCCGTGGTATAGACGAGAGAAGGCAGAATGTATAGATAGAAGGGAGTGCAGGGGTATAGACCGAGAGAAGCCAGAAGGTATAGATAAAAGGCAGTGCCGGGGGGTATAGACCGAGAGAAGGTTTAGATAGGCAGTGCCGGATGGTATAGACGAGAGAAGGCAGAAGGCATAGATAGAAGGTAGTGCCGCAGGGTATAGACAGAGCAGGCAGAAGGTATAGATAGAAGAGAGTGCAGGGTGTATAGCCCTAGAGAAGGCAGAAGGTATAGATAGAAGGCAGTGCCGGGGTATAGACGCGTGAAGGCAGAAGGTATAGATAGAAGGTAGTGCCGCAGGGTAGAGACAAGAGAAGGCAGAAGGTATAGATAGAAGGGAGTGCAGGGTGTATAGAACGAGAGAAGGCAGAAGGTATAGATAGAAGGCAGTGCCGGGTATAGACGAGAGAAGGCAGAAGGTATAGATAGAAGGTAGTGCCGGGGGTATAGACGAGAGAAGGCAGAAGGTATAGATAGAAGGTAGTGCCGGGGGTATAGACGAGAGAAGGCAGAAGGTATCGATAGGAGGGAGTGCAGGGGGAATAGACCGAGAGAAGGCAGAAGGTATAGATCGAAGGCAGTGCCGGGGGTATAGACCGAGAGAAGGTTTAGATAGAAGGTAGTGCCGCAGGGTATAGACAAGAGAAGGCAGAAGGTATAGATAGAAGAGAGTGCAGGGTGTATAGCCCGAGAGAAGGCAGAAGGTATAGATAGAAGGCAGTGCCGGGGTATAGACGCGTGAAGGCAGAAGGTATAGATAGAAGGAGTGCCGGGGGTATAGACCGAGAGAAGGTATAGATAGAAGGCAGTGCCGGAGGGTATAGACGAGAGAAGGCAGAAGGTATAGATAGAAGGTAGTGCCGCAGGGTATAGACAAGAGAAGGCAGAAGGTATAGATAGAAGGGAGTGCAGGGTGTATAGAACGAGAGAAGGCAGAAGGTATAGATAGAAGGCAGTGCCGGGGTATAGACGAGAGAAGGCAGAAGGTATAGATAGAAGGTAGTGCCGGGGGTATAGACGAGAGAAGCCAGAAGGTTTAGATAGAAGGTAGTGCCGGGGGTATAGACGAGAGAAGGCAGAAGGTATAGATAGAAGGTAGTGCCGGGGGTATAGACGAGAGAAGGCAGAAGGTATAGATAGGAGGGAGTGCAGGGGGTATAGACCGAGAGAAGGCAGAAGGTATAGATCGAAGGCAGTGCCGGGGGTATAGACCGAGAGAAGGTTTAGATAGAAGGTAGTGCCGGGGGTATAGACGAGAGAAGGCAGAAGGTATAGATAGAAGGTAGTGCCGGGGGTATAGACGAGAGAAGGCAGAAGGTATAGATAGGAGGGAGTGCAGGGGTATAGACCGAGAGAAGGCAGAAGGTATAGATCGAAGGCAGTGCCGTGGTATAGACGAGAGAAGGCAGAATGTATAGATAGAAGGGAGTGCAGGGGTATAGACCGAGAGAAGCCAGAAGGTATAGATAAAAGGCAGTGCCGGGGGGGTATAGACCGAGAGAAGGTTTAGATAGGCAGTGCCGGATGGTATAGACGAGAGAAGGCAGAAGGCATAGATAGAAGGTAGTGCCGCAGGGTATAGACAAGAGAAGGCAGAAGGTATAGATAGAAGAGAGTGCAGGGTGTATAGCCCGAGAGAAGGCAGAAGGTATAGATAGAAGGCAGTGCCGGGGTATAGACGCGTGAAGGCAGAAGGTATAGATAGAAGGGAGTGCCGGGGGTATAGACCGAGAGAAGGTAGAAGGTATAGATAGAAGGCAGTGCCGGAGGGTATAGACGAGAGAAGGCAGAAGGTATAGATAGAAGGTAGTGCCGCAGGGTATAGACAAGAGAAGGCAGAAGGTATAGATAGAAGGGAGTGCAGGGTGTATAGAACGAGAGAAGGCAGAAGGTATAGATAGAAGGCAGTGCCGGGGTATAGACGAGAGAAGGCAGAAGGTATAGATAGAAGGTAGTGCCGGGGGTATAGACGAGAGAAGGCAGAAGGTATAGATAGAAGGTAGTGCCGGGGGTATAGACGAGAGAAGGCAGAAGGTATAGATAGGAGGGAGTGCAGGGGGTATAGACCGAGAGAAGGCAGAAGGTATAGATCGAAGGCAGTGCCGGGGGGTATAGACCGAGAGAAGGTTTAGATAGAAGGTAGTGCCGGGGGTATAGACGAGAGAAGGCAGAAGGTATAGATAGAAGGTAGTGCCGGGGGTATAGACGAGAGAAGGCAGAAGGTATAGATAGAAGGTAGTGCCGGGGGGTATAGACGAGAGAAGGCAGAAGGTATAGATAGGAGGGAGTGCAGGGGGTATAGACCGAGAGAAGGTTTAGATAGAAGGTAGTGCCGGAGGGTATAGACGAGAGAAGGCAGAAGGTATAGATAGAAGGTAGTGCCAGAGGGTATAGACGAGAGAAGGCAGAAGGTATAGATAGAAGGTAGTGCCGCAGGGTATAGACGAGCAGGCAGAAGGTATAGATAGAAGAGAGTGCAGGGTGTATAGCCCTAGAGAAGGCAGAAGGTATAGATAGAAGGCAGTGCCGGGGTATAGACGCGTGAAGGCAGAAGGTATAGATAGAAGGTAGTGCCGCAGGGTAGAGACAAGAGAAGGCAGAAGGTATAGATAGAAGGGAGTGCAGGGTGTATAGAACGAGAGAAGGCAGAAGGTATAGATAGAAGGCAGTGCCGGGGTATAGACGAGAGAAGGCAGAAGGTATAGATAGACGGTAGTGCCGGGGGTATAGACGAGAGAAGGCAGAAGGTATAGATAGAAGGTAGTGCCGGGGGTATAGACGAGAGAAGGCAGAAGGTATCGATAGGAGGGAGTGCAGGGGGAATAGACCGAGAGAAGGCAGAAGGTATAGATAAAAGGCAGTGCCGGGGGTATAGACCGAGAGAAGGTTTAGATAGGCAGTGCCGGATGGTATAGACGAGAGAAGGCAGAAGGCATAGATAGAAGGTAGTGCCGCAGGGTATAGACGAGCAGGCAGAAGGTATAGATAGAAGAGAGTGCAGGGTGTATAGCCCTAGAGAAGGCAGAAGGTATAGATAGAAGGCAGTGCCGGGGTATAGACGCGTGAAGGCAGAAGGTATAGATAGAAGGTAGTGCCGCAGGGTAGAGACAAGAGAAGGCAGAAGGTATAGATAGAAGGGAGTGCAGGGTGTATAGAACGAGAGAAGGCAGAAGGTATAGATAGAAGGCAGTGCCGGGGTATAGACGAGAGAAGTCAGAAGGTATAGATAGAAGGTAGTGCCGGGGGTATAGACGAGAGAAGGCAGAAGGTATAGATAGAAGGTAGTGCCGGGGGTATAGACGAGAGAAGGCAGAAGGTATCGATAGGAGGGAGTGCAGGGGGAATAGACCGAGAGAAGGCAGAAGGTATAGATCGAAGGCAGTGCCGGGGGTATAGACCGAGAGAAGGTTTAGATAGAAGGTAGTGCCGGGGTATAGACGAGAGAAGGCAGAAGGTATAGATAGAAGGTAGTGCCGGGGGTATAGACGAGAGAAGGCAGAAGGTATAGATAGAAGGTAGTGCCGGGGGTATAGACGAGAGAAGGCAGAAGGTATAGATGGGAGGGAGTGCAGGGGTATAGACCGAGAGAAGGCAGAAGGTATAGATCGAAGGCAGTGCCGGGGGTATAGACCGAGAGAAGGTTTAGATAGAAGGTAGTGCCGGAGGGTATAGACGAGAGAAGGCAGAAGGTATAGATAGAAGGTAGTGCCAGAGGGTATAGACGAGAGAAGGCAGAAGGTATAGATAGAAGGTAGTGCCGCAGGGTATAGACGAGCAGGCAGAAGGTATAGATAGAAGAGAGTGCAGGGTGTATAGCCCTAGAGAAGGCAGAAGGTATAGATAGAAGGCAGTGCCGGGGTATAGACGCGTGAAGGCAGAAGGTATAGATAGAAGGTAGTGCCGCAGGGTAGAGACAAGAGAAGGCAGAAGGTATAGATAGAAGGGAGTGCAGGGTGTATAGAACGAGAGAAGGCAGAAGGTATAGATAGAAGGCAGTGCCGGGGTATAGACGAGAGAAGGCAGAAGGTATAGATAGACGGTAGTGCCGGGGGTATAGACGAGAGAAGGCAGAAGGTATAGATAGAAGGTAGTGCCGGGGGTATAGACGAGAGAAGGCAGAAGGTATCGATAGGAGGGAGTGCAGGGGGAATAGACCGAGAGAAGGCAGAAGGTATAGATCGAAGGCAGTGCCGGGGGGTATAGACCGAGAGAAGGTTTAGATAGAAGGTAGTGCCGGGGGTATAGACGAGAGAAGGCAGAAGGTATAGATAGAAGGTAGTGCCGGGGGTATAGACGAGAGAAGGCAGAAGGTATAGATAGAAGGTAGTGCCGGGGGGTATAGACGAGAGAAGGCAGAAGGTATAGATAGGAGGGAGTGCAGGGGGTATAGACCGAGAGAAGGCAGAAGGTATAGATCGAAGGCAGTGCCGGGGGGTATAGACCGAGAGAAGGTTTAGATAGAAGGTAGTGCCGGAGGGTATAGACGAGAGAAGGCAGAAGGTATAGATAGAAGGTAGTGCCAGAGGGTATAGACGAGAGAAGGCAGAAGGTATAGATAGAAGGTAGTGCCGGGGGGTATAGACCGAGAGAAGGTAGAAGGTATAGATCGAAGGCAGTGCCGGGGGGTATAGACCGAGAGAAGGTTTAGATAGAAGGTAGTGCCGGGGTATAGACGAGAGAAGGCAGAAGGTATAGATAGAAGGGAGTGCAGGGGGTATAGACCGAGAGAAGCCAGAAGGTATAGATCGAAGGCAGTGCCGGGGGGTAAGGACCGAGAGAAGGTTTAGATAGAAGGTAGTTCCGGAGGGTATAGACGAGAGAAGGCAGAAGGTATAGATAGAAGGTAGTGCCGGGGTATAGATGCGGAGACAGGTCGCTGCCGTGCTGCTTCGGCATCACCTGTCACATCGAACTGAGGAACCTCTGTAGGACGAGCTCCATTCTGCACCGAGCACCCGGCGCACATGGTGCGAGGTTGATGGGGTGTTGCTTCTCGTTTGACATGTATGAGAGGTGTTAGATGAGGTGCGTGAGGTTCAAAGATGTGCTTCAAACATGTAACATAACACGAGAGACCAAGAGAGCAGGCGTTAGAACCTGCTCACGTTTATAGAATTCGCAGCCCGACTCAGGCATGTCTAGCAGAGGCATCTGGGAGGTAAACATGCTAATGAGGCAGAGGTGGGCGGATAAAAATAGAAGAGATATATTCGAGATGCTAAAGAGTTTGCGGGCAGAGAAGGTTATTTATCAAACTACCATTTTCCGGGTGATTTAAACGTTTATTATTTTACAAGGGTCTTACATAGAAAGGGAGGTGCTGGTCTGGGACCAGAATAAATGCCTCCGGCAGTGAGCACGTGACCTCCACGTCTGATGCTCATCAGCCTCCCCCTACACGTGCAGTGATGGAAGCCCCCAGCCTACATGCATGTGCTGGACCCTGCGCTGTGCACGAGCGCGACCAGCGGAAACCCCATTACACACCGCCATCCCCTCTGCGCATTAGCTTTGCTTTTACCACCGTTCGCTGCGCTCGATAACACCACTTAGGATCTGTCAGTAGGTCCACTCATCCGAGGCCAGCAGAGCTCGACACTCTGGTGCGTGAGGAGCCTTTCACTGGGCTTGGGGGGGTCATACGAGGTCCACGCCGGTAGCGATCGAAGGCCATGGCCATGTGGAGGCCGCATAACACAGTGTGGGGAATGAGTCTGAATGGCTGGTGCCTTTTGAGGATGGTAGGGCCTACCCTATTGGCGACAGTGACCTCCACAGCACTCAGCCAAGGGCAAAACTGTGTTTGCCGCAATATTGGTGTATGTCTGTTGATCTGACCACTGTACGTTCTTGCGAAAGAACTATGGGCCACATGTATCATGTATTTTACCGGTCGAAAACGACCTGGTTCGCATAATCGGGCCGTCCGTGCCCGGTAAAATGCATTTTGGTATATATGAATTCCAATTTGCGATTCGGTAATGTTACCAAATTGCAATTTGGAGTTGCAAATACATACTGATTCGGTATTAGGAAGGGGCGTGTTTAGAGCTTCCCTTTCGAATACCAAATCGCAGCAGTATGTAGGAATGTTTTGCGACTGAAATGCGGTTGCAAAACATTCACATTTTGCCAACAACTTCAAGTATTCGCACACTTGGGGACCCCTCCCCTGTGTGAATGGGTTACCCCTTTGTGAATGTTCATAAGATTGTTCTGTAAGAGCAGGCAGCGGTCCCACAGACCACTACCTGCTCCTGAGAAAGGAAAAGAAAACTTTTCATTTTTCTTTTTTCAATGGAACCCGTTTTCCTTTAAGGAACCCGGGCCGCATTGACAAAAATGACTGCTTTATTTAAAAGCCATCACAGACATGGTGGTCTACTGTCCCCTTCCCTCCCCCTAAGCTCCCCTCCCCTCCCCCCAAGCTCCCCTCCCCAGTCCACCATCCCTGTGATTAGCGTTTCCTAATGGGTTGCAAATTGCCACCTGCCTCATTAATATTCATGAGGTCGGTCAGTTTGCGACCCATTAGGAAACGTAAATGAAACTCATGGAGTTTGATGCATTCAAATAGCGATTACCTAAGTGCGATTCGCAGAGAATCGCAATTAGGTAATGGCTGTTTGAAATAATGGTACATGTGGCCCTATGTGCAGGGGTCTTCAGGGGATCATGTAAGCACGGATCATGTGATCACAGGTCACGCTGATCGCAGGTTACGATGATTGAAGATTCTTTATTCTAAGGGTCTCTCCTCTTACTCCACGCAACCAGCGGATATTTGGGGAGACTCAGGTAAAAGATAGCGCTTCCTTCCTTCTCACCCACATATAGCGTGTAACGCGTCATCTGCCTTCTGTCGCGCACGCGCAGCCTGTGCTGATGTGAAGTGGCAAATACACACGTGTGATGCGACAGAAATACGCATCTTGCCACAGGTGAAAACCACATTTAAGGTGAAAAAGCACATGCAGGCGGAAGTATTAAGACATGGTGAACGTGATACTTCCGGTGTGTAGTTATGTTCCATTCATGGACAGAGGTTGCAGCTCTCAAGTAATAGTTAATGCTGTATACAAAGAAAAAAAAACATTCTGCCATCGTGGTCATACAACGCAGAGGAACACTTCCATCATATCACAGTTACTGATAAGTGTTTACATGACAGTAAACTGTAACATACATAGACAGTCCAACTGCTGAACCCCAAGTCTACAAGGCTCTTAACGTGGACAATGGAGCTTCTCACTTACAAGGTGCTGTAATCAAATATTTACACCAATCAAGTGACAGGAGTACACACGTGTTTAAGAGCGCAGGTCCAGGAGGGAAGAGCGTAATGGCCACCAAGTATCGCTCGCTCTTGACACAGACGAAGCGTTGAGGCATTCCCTTCCATCGTTTCATTTCAGTAAAGGAAGTCCTTAATCCATTCATGTCATTAGTGGGCGGTGACACGCCTCTTAGCAAGAAGGAACGACAGTTATGTCCATTTCCTTGTTGCTTTGGGAATGTCTTGTGTGGCCTACTAAAGCAAGCAATGGTGAGGGGGAAATGTAAGTAGTGTTTTAACAGTTTTTCTAAGTGTAAGGTCTGCAGTGGTGGTTGCTTTTATATTTTAGGAGAGTGTAAGGTCTGCAGTGGCGGTTGCGTTTATATTTTTGCAGTGTAAGGTCTGCAGAGGCGATTGCTTTTATATTTTAGCAGAGTGTACGGTCTGCAGTGGGGGTTGCTTTTGTATTTTTGCAGAGTGTAAGGTCTGCAGTGGTGGTTGCTTTTGTATTTTAGCAGAGTGTAATGTCTGCAGTGGCCTTTGCTTTTGTATTTTTGCAGAGTGTAAGGTCTGCAGTGGCGGTTGCGTTTATATTTTTGCAGTGTAAGGTCTGCAGAGGCGATTGCTTTTATATTTTAGCAGAGTGTAAGGTCTGCAGTGGGGGTTGCTTTTGTATTTTTGCAGAGTGTAAGGTCTGCAGTGGTGGTTGCTTTTGTATTTTAGCAGAGTATAATGTCTGCAGTGGCCTTTGCTTTTGTATTTTTGCAGAGTGTAAGGTCTGCAGTGGCGATTGCTTTTGTATTTTTGCCGAGTATAAGGTCTGCAGTGGGGTTTGCTTTTGTATTTTTGCAGAGTGTAAGGTCTACAGTGGTGGTTGATTTTATATTTTTGCAGAGTGTAAGGTCTACAGTGGTGGTAGCTTGTAAATGTTTGCAGAGTGTAAGGTCTGTAGTGGTTGTGGTACAGTTTGCCTGACACTGGGGTCTATAGTTAGTGTGTTTATAAGTTTTCTCAACGTAAGGTCTCTAAGCATGGTTGGATTTGTATTTTTGCAGAGAGATCTTTCTCGATGGTGTGTGCTATGGTTTTTCTGACACTGGGGCATGTAGATAGTGTATGTATGTGAGAAGTTGGCCTGGTATATGCTGTTCACTAATTAAAGTGGACACCTTGCACCAGAACAATTCGACTCTTATGGTAGATAGGTTTAAGACAACCTTTATAGAAAGCTTTCCTAGTGGTAGCTGTGGAGAGCAGCCTTCAGGCTAAGTCTTGAAGGAATGTAAAGCAGCTTGTTTTACCACACAATCTCTTGAATCACCAAATGAAAAGACACCACACAGGTATATATATCAAATATATATGTATTTATTAATAAACACTCTCTACTAATCTCTTTATGAGATTAGAGGTCAGGAACATATGTACAAGTCAAATATTATCAGAATAAGTTTAGCACAATCGAATATCACAATCTTAGTTTGCTAGACCTAGGTCTAGGGCATCTAGAATCGAGGGACCCCAAGAACCACCCCAGGTAGTTGTAGGAGACCCACAGGGGACGGACGCGGTGACCTGGCACCGGTGTGAGTCCTGTACGAGTCTATGCGCTCAGACGCGATTGGGATATCAATGTTAAAGGTCCCTTGCGTGTTCAAGGCGAACACACCGATCCGTCCTTGTACGAGTCGAAGGACGTGGTAATAGATAGAGATGCAAGGGAGATGGACGCGCTGTGTCTAACACAGACGCGAACCTTGTGCGAGTCAGTGCAATGGAGATCTCAGAGTTACAGGCCCTTTGTGTGTTCGAGGCGAACACCGATCGGACTCAGTACGAGTCGAAGGATACAGTTTTAGATAGTGTTGCAAAGGAGATGGACGCGGTGTGTCTAACACAGACGCGAACCCTGTACGAGTCAGCGCACTTGTCGCACTTAGAAAGGTAGAGGTTTAGGACACTTCGAGGGAAGCTACAAGCAAGTCACTTACAGGGTAAGTTGTTCCAGGGCCCACACCCACAGGAGCATCGTAGTGCTGAAGTTACCTCACCCAGGGGAGCCGGGTGCATAGGTGTTCTTTGGTGTCGGGTCGCGGCGTCGTTTTCAATGGGAGCCAGTGAAGACTTGCTGCTTGCGGCGACAGGAGAAGTGTCCGGAGGAATCCAAGCCTGGATTCGGAAGATGGAAGACCTGAAAGCAGAGGGGACAGTGTTCAAAGTCACTTGGCAGTGACTCGGGGCAAGGAAGATGGATGCCCACCGTCGTCGCAAGATTCAGGTCGTCCGCGGTTGCCTTGACTCTTCAGCCACGAGGTCCAGGAGGCGTCGACGATGACCAGGAGCTGGATTCGGCGTGTCCCACGATGTCTGCAGCTTACTGCGGTGTCGGCGACTCGATCGGAGCCAACAAGCCTTGGTAACAGCAAGTCTCGGGGAAAGTGTGAAGAGACAATGGCGCAGACCAGCAAGGTCTGTGGGACTCACCGAGCGAGGGTAAGTCAGGGCAGGCCTGGAGCAACCAGGGGAGCCCTTTGGTTTCTTTAGAAAGTCTTCTGGGGACCCACAAGCCGGCTGCAAAGGGATCGCGAAGACGCCTCGGGAGGATTCGCTCACAGGGGCCCACGGTCACTCGGGACGTGGTAGGCCTCTGATCTTAGGAGGGATTCCTGCTGGAGGCTGGGACCACACGTGGTCCAAAGCACAAGTTCGGGGAACGTTGTGAAGGGGTTGCACTCGACAATAGTGCACGGTACCCAGGGGTCGCGGTTCCTCGTTACTCTTGGGGCCACTGGCCTCAGCTTCGCTGGGGATTCACGATGGCCTTTGAGAAGTCAGGAAATCCACTTCTTGGGCTGCAGGGACTTCGGACTCCGGCGGGAGCGGCATAGTTTGCGACCGTCGTTTGTAGTTTTTGGTGCCTGCCAAGCAGGGGAGTCACTCCTTGACTCCAAGAGAGATTCTTCAGTCTTCCAAAGGTAGTGGAACGTCGAAGGTCCGGGATTCGTCTTCAGAGCGTCGTCCAGGGAAATCTAGGGTGCAATGCACAGGTTCCCCCTCTTATACTAAAAGAAAGGGAGGGACTAGCTCTATGACCCTACCTATGGGAGGGTCAGGGGAGTGGGTGGCTACACCCACTTCCCTTTGTCCAGTTTCGCGCCAGAGCAAGGGCAGGTAGCCCCTGAGCCGGTTTGAACTGGCATATGCACAGAGGAACCTTCTGCTCCCCCAGTGCAGGACTTCAAAGCACTCTAAGAGTGCACCCACCCAGCCCCAATACACTAAACCCTGTCTGGGAGGTGGTCACACCCCCTTGGGACAGGATATCTATTGTTGGGCTTCCTCCACTGCGAGTGTTGGTCATCAGCAGGAGGGCAGCCCAGTGTCTGTGACTGGTGGCATCCATTTTGTGATGCCAGGGCTCTGCAGGATTCTACCGCGTTTCCACAGTAGGTACATGTCTATCCCTCTAGAAGGGTGGAATGCTACCCCCGCCGCCAGGACTGGCGGGGGGTAGTATTCCAAGATGTTTGACACCAAACACGACATGTTTCGATGCAGCCATTCCAAAGTTAGGATTTTACCGCGAGGATATAATGCACTTAAAAGTATATGGTTTAACCGCATCCACAAACAGCCCCAGAGAATGGACTCTGAGAGCTGCAGAGGGGCCCTGCTCAGGCAGAGGCACCCTCTCACATCGGAACCAAGCACCCTGCCCTCAGGATTGATAGGGCCTGCCTTAGGGGTGACTGATAGGTTTAAATGTGTGTGCAGGAGAGATATAGGAACCTATATCTCAGTGAGGAGTGCTAGCACCACCTCACCCAGGCTTCAGTAGCAGGCCTGTGGTGTCAGATTTAGTCTGCTTCCCAGGGGTGGCACAATACATGCTGCAGCCCCTGGTAGGCCTGTGAAGTACCTATGCCCTTAGTACCTAAGGTACCATATACTAGGGACTCATAAGGTACCACAGCATCCAATCACTAGTGCACCTAGAGTGCACTCCAAGTCGTTTAAAGAGAAAGCAGATAGGCTGGGGACCTGAATAGCAGGTTCCCAGCCAAACTAAGTCAAAAACCAACAAAACACCAGGGAAAAAGTGGGGGCAACCATGTAGTCAGATTCCACCTTCCTACATAGTACAGTAGAGGTAAGCGAGCCACTTAAGGCTCAAGCCAGAGGCTTGGCTCTGGCTCAGCTCGAGGTCCTTTTGGACCAACAAGCCCAAAAGAAGCCGAGCTTTAATATAGCTTCTGCCTGCCACCCACACTCTACTATCATGTGCCAAGAGTTATAAACAATACATACACCTCTGGTGTTAAAAAGAGAGAAAGGGGTAGCCAGCTAGTAGGTGACATGCACAATGTGAAACCAGAAATCCTGGGACCAAACCTGGCTTCCCCACTTGACCAAATTGTGTGATCCTAGGCAAATAATTTCTTTTACAGAGTCTCGTTTTTCTTCGTTATCACATATGAACAACCTTCCAATAGTGAGATCGGGGTATGCTCTGTGCAAAAATGACCTGATGTGTTCAGCTGAAAGGCTTCTGCGTGTTAAAGAAACACGTTTTTCTTTTCATTTGAAAGAGATTATCAGACTTTAGAATGATGTCTGTTGTGTGATTTATCTGCCAACTATCCTCGGCTCGGGTTGTGCACGGGCTCTTAGAGCCCAGCCAGACACCTGGCTCGGCTCTTCCTGGTAATTCATTGCCTGCGCCTCACATACTGTGCGGACTGTGTTCATGTAGTAAATAACAATTTGTGTCTGCTGGGGATAAATCGTGCTGTTCACCCCCATCCCCCCCTCCCCCCCTCAATGACCGGCACAGCTCCCTCGAGGGCTGCATGAAGCGGGGTTTTGGGGGGCACCTCACACGTTTCCCTTCACATTGGTGCTGGGCTGAAAGAGGCTGCAGAAAAGGAGGTTCTGTGGTGACTGTGACTGCATGACCCACTCCTTCAAGTAAGCCGGGGTGTGGGGGTGGCGCTGGTCGCAGAAGTGCCCCCTCCTTCTGTCCGTCAGTAGGCAGCTGCTGAGGCCCCCTCCGGACCGAGGTCTGACATGCTTTCACATTTAGCGCATTACTGAAGGCTCACCGGCGCCGGGGCGCACGGGCGCGCGTGATGCTGCGCAAGGTGAAAGGAAGGGCGTTTGTGGGAGGGGGACTGCATGCCTGGGAGGGGGACTGCATGCCTGGGGGGGTTGGAGGGGGGGACACACACACCTGTCCAGATGCTGGGCAGCGTCTCAAAGGATTCTTTCCATCAGCTCCTCCTTGTGAAATACGCAGCTGTGAACCGTGGGCTCCCCAAATATTCAGCAAAGCCGTGGGCACCTGTTATGTGTATTTGTATGGAGCAAAGCTCACCCGGGAGGGTACCCTGGCTCTGGAGCTGGAGGGTCCGAGCCAGGGCTGGGGCTAGCTGAAGAGCCAGTGCCGGGGCTAGCTGAAGAGCCAGTGCCGGGGCTAGCTGAAGAGCCAGGGCCGGGGCTAGCTGAAGAGCCAGGTCTTCACATTCTTGGTCACAACCGGCAGGATCTGGTTCTGCCTTGGGGTGGAGGGGGTGTAGGAGTCCGGCTGAGCAGAGGTATCTGGTAGTGTTGTGGAAGTTTATGCGAGTGTTGGTGGGAAGACATTTGAAGATCTTCTTGAGTGCATGGAAGCAGGAGACGGAGACTGCGTTCACTCGGCCAGTCATTGTGAGTTGGTTGCCGATTACTGTTCCGAGGGTTTTTGCGTGGGTTACCAGGAAGCTGTGGGTCTGAGGTTCACAGGCCACCAGGTGAAGCCCCAGAGCGAGGTGTCCTGCCGAAGATTACTACTTCCATCTGTGTTGAGCCTGAGGGACTTGGTTTCTAGGTCTCGCCTAGCGACGCAGCGCATGCGCAGCTCGCCTTGGCGAGATCTATTGTCATCGGTTTTGCTAGCGAAGGGGGACAGGAGATGTGCACGCGCCCGGAGGACAGGGGATGTGCACATGTACGGCTCGCTGCGCACGGCACCACACACTCGCGGGATGCCAGCTTTGGCAAGGGAGGAGCAGCAGCATCTCTGTTGCTCGTCTCAGTGCTGCTTGTTTTGTTAGTGTCTGAAAGCCGGGTAGACTGGGCACCAGAGGGTACAATGCCAAATAGTCAGGCAGTTAGGTGTGGCGTGCCATCTGGCTTGCCCCTTTGCCGTGGTTGCTGCTTAAATCCAGACGGCACGCGGTCTCCGGCGTTACCCCGTCTCTTCCACATTTGTTTACCGAGACGTCCGGACCCGTCACCCATCTCTTTAAAGTAGGGATCGATTCAATCATTCCATTCCACCCATTACCAGCGAAGAAGTAAATATCTTCTTCCCTCCTTCCAGGCCGGTGCACACTGCCGAGGCGGACGCTGGCCGGGCGCTGTTCCTCCCTGGAGTGGGGGTTCTTTCCATCTGGTCAGACGCCTCCGGGGGTGGCACAGAGCTCCTGCTGAGGCCTCCCCCGGATGGCTGGCAGGGCTCGGCCTACTTTACACTCAAATGAAAAGTGTTTTGGCAGATCAAGGCCTGCTCTGCACTTCAAAGAGAGACCCTAGGGGGCAAAGACAGGGACAACAGGGGAACTCTGGCAGCACAAGCAGGGACAACAGGGGAACTCTAGAGGCACAGACAGGGAGAACAGGGGAACTCTGCGGGCACAGACAGAGACAACAGGGGAACTCTGGGGGCACAGACAGGGACAACAGGGGAACATTGTGCAAAAGGAGCGCTTCTCACACTGCAGCAGCAACACCTACTCTCTGGCCCTGGGCAGCCCGACAGCGCTGCTGCTGCGCACAGAGCTACAATTACAGCGTTGCACAACCCGTCTTTAATGAAGCCGTTCCTCCCTGTGAGTGAGGTATGGCACAGGGCACCCCGCCAGGAAGGGCCCATGCCAACAGCCACTTTGGCTTCCTAGTCAGCTGGAACCAGGAGAAGCAGGCACGGAGAACAGATCACACCCCCTTTCATTCATCTTCTCAAAAGACAAGTCGAGCGCTGTGCCCTCGCAGAAGCCTCCTAATGGAAACGCCATGTTGGCTGAGTGACGAGGGCGGCGAAACTTCCAGACTATCCCAGTGTCCAGAAATAGCACAGTGACCGGTGTTCGAAACTCGGCTTCCAACGCAAACTGTTCCCTTCCCAACCACCAGAAGTAATCTGGAAATGTCGCCATAGGCCGACACATCTGAAAGGGCGGCGAGGCTGAGGAAGATACATACTTCTATCAGGCACTCATTTAAAGGGCCGAGAAACAGTCATTTTTATGCTCGGTACACCTCTGATCCTGAAGAATCGGTAATACTAGCCCCACGCGCAGTGGAGGCA
The DNA here is from genome assembly GCA_963921515.1 of Calotriton arnoldi. Taxonomy (NCBI): domain Eukaryota; kingdom Metazoa; phylum Chordata; class Amphibia; order Caudata; family Salamandridae; genus Calotriton; species Calotriton arnoldi. The sequence goes on from CAWUFW010011024.1 coordinate 72,704, forward strand.
GTGTTACTGTATCCATCGGACTCAGCTTCATAAGAGCATACCCCCGGCCGTATCCACCGAGAGTACAGGAGACAAATCGGGAACCACCCGGAGCAATACATAGAACGCGTGGAACCATCGAAAGGATGCATGGGACAACCGAGAGTGCATGGAGCAACTAGACATAGAAAGCGTGGAACAACGGCGAGGATGCTGGCGCAGTTTGTTAGGGGCAGGACTGTCACTGGATCACAAACTTAAGTTAAAATTCCTTTCAGAAAATAGCATCACCTATTTAACCATGAGGTCAGCACTTTGCTGTCCTGTAGAACATTGGTGCATGATTAGGGTGGCCAGATTTTGAGAAGCAAAACCCGGGACAGGATAGACAACCTAGGGCAAAGTAAGCTACAAATCTGTGCTCATCATAGTGTGCTGCCGACTGGTAATCTGCTGCTTCTGTCATTGCATCCAGATATATAATGCATAGGGTGACCAGATTCTCAAAACAACAAGCATTTGCAATGCAATAGGTCTCGCATTTACGCAAGTTTGAGCTATTGACATTGCAAATAACAAAGCCTTTTATTTTAGTTTTAGTTTTTAAAACAGAAATAAAAGGCATTGTCATTTACAATGCCAATAGCGTAAACTCGCATAAATGCGAGACCTATTGCATTGCAAATGCTTGTTATCCTTCTGGTGATTTGGGTCATGCAGACAGAGAAACTGGTCCAGGTGTTTGATGTCTTGTCGGTGAGGGAGAGTATGAGCTGGGTGTCGTCAGCATAAGATATGATGTTTATTCCGTGGGTGTGGATGATACTGGTGAGTGGGGTCATGTAGACGTGGAACAGAGTGGGGCTGAGTGAGGGGCCTTGTGGATCACCGCAGATGAGGCTGATCATGTCTGAGGTGAAGGGAGCCAGGCTGACTGACAGGGTGCATCCAGTGAAGTGCGTGGCCTTGGATGCAAACTTCGTGCACTCATTGGATAAGGATCGGTGGGAGACTGTGTCGAAGGCTGAGGAAAGATCCAGTAGGTCGTGTCCCCTCTGTCCAAGATCATCTGGATGACATTCTTGATGGTAAAGAGAGCCGTCTCTGTGTGGTAGTTTGGCTTGAATGTGGATTGATTGCTGTTGAGGAGCTGGTTGTCAATGAGGTGGGGGACTATGCTTTTATAATCTTTTCCATTACTTCTGCCAGTCAGGATAGCATGGAGATTGCGCAGTAGTTGGCTTGCGTCTTCAGGTCTGCTGAGGGTTTCTTGAGGAGGAAGCATACTGTGGCATGTTTTCAGGCATCTGGCTAGTTGGCTGTGATGTTTGGGACTTTCAGGCTCGGGCGAGGGCAGCGCTGATTGGGTCCAGTCCTTGGATGAAGATGTGATGAGGGCAGAGGTCCAAGGGTGCTCTGGAGTGTATGGACTACATGGTCGTTGCGGAGTCTTCAGTGGTGATGGTGGGCCAGGTGGTCTTCTGGGTGTTGGTAGAGACGGCCAGGAGGGCTGCAAGGGTGGAAGGGTCTTGTTGGGCCTTGAAGTTTTCATAGATGCTGGTGATCTTGTGGCTGAAGAATAGGTTACGCTGGTGGAAGGTGAAGTCTTTCACAGTGGCGAACATTTCCTTGGCATTGCTGGTGCTGCTTTTGATGTAGTCATTGAGCGCGGAGCGTATGCTGGCTCTGATTTGCTGATGGTAGCATTTGAGGGTGGATTTGCTATGACCAGGGCCATTGGAATTATGTGACAAGGGAGGACCAAATTATGCGGCAAGAGAAGAAAAATGCATGGCGAAATGCTAGACATTTTTTGATAGTATTACTTCATTACTTGCCATTTTTTACACCTGTTCACTCTGTCTGGGCAAAGGTTTCTGGGTATTTATGCTAGTTTAACAATCAGATACAGCAATATGCAACTGAAAAGTAACCGGTGAACGTTTGCGACGGACATTCCACAGCACAGCAACTCATGTAGCAGCACTTTTAGTAATGTTTGATCCATTTGAGCTAGAAACACGTTTTTTCTTAAATTCTGCAAATTATGTAGCAGATGATGGATTATGTGGCAAATGCAACAAATCCATAACTGTGCAGAAAACATCACAGCCACACAATGCCATAATTCCACCGGACACTTCATCTGTCTTCACAAGCAGCAAGTCTTCATTGGCTCCCATTGAAAACGACGCCGCGACCCGACACCAAAAGACACCTATTCACCCGGCTTCCCTGGGCGAGGTAACTCCAGCATTACGGTGCTCCTGTGGGTGTTGGCCCTAGAACTACTTACCCTGTAAGTGACTTGCTTGTAGTTTCTCCCGAAGTGCCCTTAAACTCCTAATTTCGAACCGCGACTTGCCCCATTGAAGTCTACGGCGATCCGCCCCTGTGTTCACACACTGCACGCGTCCCCCGTGGGTCCTTTACTTACCTGCCTTGGGTGGTTTCATGAGGCCCCAGCGCTTCTGAAGGCCCTAGGCCTTGTCCCTTTGCAAGTCGTTGTTCTTAAGTCTCTTTTTTAGTATATGGTCTGGTACGCCCCTAGGGCCCCAGCCATATTTGTGCTCAATTTGTTGTGAAATGTTGATTTGTGGATATGTTCCTGACTTCTAATCTCATAAAGGGATTAGTAGAGAGTTGTTTAGTAATAAATACATATATATTTGATATATATACCTGTGTGGTGTCTTTTCATTTGGTGATTCAGGAGATTGTGTGGTAAAACAAGCTGCTTTACATTCCTCCAAGACTTAGCCTGAAGGCTGCTCTCCACAGCTACCACTAGGATAGCTTTCTGTAAAGGTTGTCTTAAACCCATCTACCATAAGAGTCGAATTGTACTGGTGCAAGGTGTCCACTTTAACTAGTGGACAGCATATACCAGGCCAACTTCTCACACTTCGAATTCCACGGAGGGCGTCAATGCCTTGATAAATACTTCACTTGGCACCTTATACCCTGAGAATGTTTCACTCTCGCGCAGGGGATTTGGGGATATACAACCTGGAATAAACATAACTTACACTGTCGCCTCGGCAGAGGATTCTGAGGCATAGTCATCCCCTGAGCGGGGAGCGGGAAGTGTGATGAGTAAATTGCCATTTAACCACATATCTATTCGGAGGATCCGGTGTCTACCTTGTTCATGGTGATGCTGGGCCTACAAGGGATTCCTGTCCTCTAAAACCTTTCCCCAGAGAAGAGATGTTCCCTTCCTCCCCATATCTCATCTAATCCATGTAAGAAAGTGGCTCTGTATATACTGCACCAAAGTAAGGTTCAGTGTGCACAGAGTCCACAGTCCCCAGAGGTTTGGCAGAGGCTAAAGTTAGATATAACCTTACTCTCTAAAGTGGTAGCTTGGTCGAGCAGTAAGGCAGTATCCGAGGACAGTGTAAAGCATTTGTTGTACACACTCAGTCAGCAAATGAAGCCACACACTCAAGAACTGAACTCTAGGCCAATGGTTTGTATATAAAAATATAGTTGTTTTATTTTAGAACCAACAATGGGTGTCAAAATATACTTTCTCAGAATGAGATGCTTTAGTTAACTACTGTTCAATTGGCAATAGACTTTTGAATGCAATAGTTACAGTTGTTGCAATATGCAACACAATTTTAAACACAATTATACATTGAGCTCAATGGAAATTTCTGGTTAAATGCAATAGATTACTTTTTGGATTACTTTTCTAACCACGGGACTGGATCTTGGATTCAGTCCCGGGACACTTCCTGTAAACAGGTGAGAAAAAGCGTTTTGGTTATAGTAGTGATTTTTGAGGAATATTACTGTATTTCAAAAGTTGACACTTAGAAACTTTTCTGGGTAAAATTACCAATGTTATCCTAGGGAAGGAAATACAGTTTGCAAGCAAAGTATGTTTACGTTACTTTTGTAATCCAGTGCTGGACTCCTAGGTTCAGCACTGGGACATTACTTAAAACAGGTAAGTAATTACGTTTTTGTAGTTTGTACGATTTTTAAAGAATATTTGTATGATTCAGAAATCGACACTTAGAAACTTTTTCAACAAAAAGCAGGCAATGATATCCTATGAGAGGAATTTCCAGTTACTGGTAAGTACGGTAAAAATTACTTTTCATGGTCGGTACTGGACTAAAAGATGCAGTACTGAGGTCTCTCCTGATAGTAGGTGAGTAATTCGGAATTCGTTACTGTTGTGATTTTTAAGCAATATTTTGGTATTTCAAAAGTGGACACTTAGAAGAAATTTCACAGAAAACCAGTCAATGGATCCCTATGTAAGAAAATTCAATTCGCCGGTAAGTTACTTTTAACGTTACTTTTGTAATCCAGTGCTGGACTCCTAGGTTCAGCCCTGGGACATTTACTTAAAACAGGTAAGTAATTACGTTTTGGTAGTCTGTACGATTTTTAAAGAATATTCTTGTTTTCAAAAGTCGACACTTAGAAACTTTTGGAAGAAAAAGTGTCCATGTTATCCTATGAGGAAAAATGAGTTATCGGTCTCGAGGTAAGTAATCGGTCTTTTGAGTTAGGGTTCTGGGGTTAGACTCAGGGGTCTCCCAGGGTCAGTGATGCACTGTTGTTGCACCCTCAGCGGCACTAGGGCGGCCGGGTGCAGAGTGTTGAGGCCCAATGTTATCCTATGGAGGATAGGGGGACTCCGGTTGGTGGCGGCTGGCAAGCAGGCCACGGGGTTGTGGGAGCAAAGCTCCTAGGGTTAAGCTCAGGGCACGTTGGGGACCAAGTTAGCACCAAAGAGGCACCCTCAGCGGCACTAGGGCGGCCGGGTGCAGAGTGCTGTTTTGAGGTCGGGTGCCCTGTTGATTTCAATGGAAATTTTCGGTTTTGGTTTTCAGCTGCAGGCTCGGTCCAGGAAGACTTCCAGGAGTAACCAACAGCTGGGCAGGTAAGTTGGAGGGCTCGGGGACGTAGGTGCACCTCGGGTTCCTTTCTCCAGGGCGCAGGGCGTCTGGATGCAGGGGTGTCTTTTGAGGTCGGATTTCACCTTACCGGGCCACTCGCGGTTGGGGGTTCTCCGTGCAGAGGCTGCAGGCGGCGTCGGGGAGTCCTGGAGGGGTCAACCCACGGTGGACTCGGACTCTGGAGAGCTGGGGGACCTCGCTGGGACCGGTGGGCCACTTGAACTCGGGCTGTAGGCGACGGGTGCAGTGGTGGTTCCAGGCGTCGGGTTTCTTTCTCCTCAGCAGGCTCGGAGTCTTTGTTTGGTGTTTCTTTTGAACAGAGCTGCTGTTCACAGGAGATCCGGTCTTTGTTGAAGGCAGTCAGTCCTCCCTGGGGTTCTGGAGGTCGCTGGCTGCAGGACAAGACTATTTTTGGCGCAGGATCTCTGGAAACTGCAGACGGGCCGGTAGGGCTGGGGCCAAGTCAGTTGTTCTCTGCAGTCTCCTCTGCTGGGCGTCTTCTTTCGTCCTTTTTCTTCTTAGGTTGCGGGAATCTAAGGAAGGAAGGTTCAGGGTGCCCCTAAATACTAGATTTAGGGGCGTTACAGGTAGGTAAAGGGCAGGGACCAATGGGTCCCTGCCCTGGGGTGAGTACACCCCTATCCTGCCACTCTCCTGTGGGAGGGGGCAGGAGCCTAGTCCTGATTGGGCAGGGCTCCCCATCTTCAAGATGGCGAGAGCCCGGAGATGTGCTTCACCTCGCCTCCCCCACCTGAGGGGTGGGGTTGGCAGAAGGTGGCACACCCCCTTTCCTCCCTTGGTGTTTCCCTCCAGTCTTCCCACCAGGATGGGGGAGGAACCGGTGGGGACCAGTTGCTGAGTACAGCAAGTGGTCTGGGGAAGCTCACAAGGCGGAATGCCTTTGAAGCTTCCCCCTGCCCATCCTGGGGGAGGGGGCCTAGCACCTCACCCAGGACGTGCATTGTTGCAGGCCCGGGAGAGCGGATGGCTCTCTACCCAGGGGTCCAGCAACATGTCTGCTGTGTGGCAGCCTAGGCAGCCCCTCAGACAAGACGTGGATTGTAGGTTAGGTTCAGGGGTAACTCTAAGTTGCCCTCTGACGTGCATTTACAGTAAATCCCACACTGGCATCAGTGTGGGTTTACTGTGCTGAGGAGTTTGATACCAAACTTCTCAGTCTTCAGTGCAGCCATCATGGTGCTGTGGAGTACATGCTGACGACCTCCCAGCACCATATACTCGGAATGGCAGCCCTGCACTTACAGTGCCCAGGAATGGGCCTGGGTACTGTAGGGGCACAGGGCTCATGCACCTGTGCCCTCACCACTGGCATAGGGCACCCAGCTAGAGGGGTGACTGAGGTATGCCAGGGCAGTGTGTTTGTGGGCATGGCGCACAGGGATGTGTGCCATGTCGACTCTCTGTTTTGTTCTGCACCAAGACACTCAGCCTGCAAGGGCAGTGTGTGTGTGTCAGGGTACAGGGCCTCTAAGGGTGGCACAATAAGTGCTGCAGCCCTTAGGGGTCTTCTCTGGTCACAGTGCCCTGGGTACCTAGGGTACCATTTACCAGGGGCTTACCTGTGGCCAGAGATGCCAATTGGGTTTAGGCTGAGTACAGTTTTTAGGGAAGGAACACAGGCCCTGGGTACCTGATTGGCAGGGATCCAGGGCACACCAAGGAAAAGTGCATCAGTTATCAGGCAAAAAGTGGGGGGGTTACTGCAACAGAAACCCACTTTCCTACAATCCATACCTAATGGAGTCTTCAGTCCCTCTCAGGCAAGCTGCGTCTGTACCAGGAAGCAGGCAGGTAATGTGTATCGGACCACGCGCCTGCCAGCCTTGCGTTATCCATGGACGCTCCTAGTCTGTTGTCCCTAAATGGTGGCCCAGTAACGAGGCACTCTAGATGATGCGACAGGTCTCCAGGTTGGTCAAGCTTATACCTAAACACTTGGCACACAAGAACAAGCAACTACTTCACATGTACATTATTCATGAGTAGCAGAGTTGCGTAGATTATTCACACGCTCCCTCACAAAAAATGAATGCAGAGTTCCTATGCTCAAGATTTAATTTTAAGCCTCTAAAAGGGAATTTGGAAGGTCAAAGTTGAGCACAGACCTTCTCCCATTAGATAGGCCAATAGTCAGTGAAGCTTGACATTAGGCAGCAGTGCAGGGATTGCACACTTGTAAACATTGGACTATCATCCATTGAACGTTTAGTAAGATTAGCAAAATGTAATTAAATTTACCCAAAGGTACCTAGGTGAGTGCATTGTAAAATGTACAGTAGATGTTTGCAACAGGAAGAAGAAGAAATGAACTATGAGTTGTTTAAGTCTCTTTGTATTGTGTTTAAGGCACTGCATGGACTGGGGCCTAAACCGCTCCAGGGTAGGTTTAGATGGTATGAACCGGTACGTAGCCTACGCTCGTCAGCTAATCTTGTTATGATTCCGAGGACAAAGAGAGTTACTTTGGCGGGAAGAGCATTCGGCGTGGCAGCTGCCCGCCTCTGGAATCGCCTTCCTCTGGAACTAAGGCAAATACAGGATTTATTGATGTTTCGTAAGAAAGTCAAGACATGGCTCTTTCCTAGAGTATAATTACTTGGTTTAGCCCCGCAGTCTACCCGCTAGCTTTCTTCCAGTATCTTAGCGCCAGGATGCCCGTAGGGTTACAGTGCGCTTTATAAATGTCAAAAATAAATAAAAATAAAATGAGTGTAATTTAGACTTTGGCCGAGATTGAACTCTGTCGCAAAGATGGTGGACTTCCGTCTCTGTCAAACGAAGTGCCGCCCGCTGCATTTAGATTCAGGCAGAACTTCAGTATGTAGACGGTGGAGACTGTATACACCTCCGGCAGTCCAGTGGAGTGAGGGCTGTGGAAGGTTTGGCCATATGTTCATGCTCCCTATTTAGAGTGGGGCAAACAAGAGGCCAGTTTTTGCTTTCACATACCGCCATAGAAAACGTAGTAGTATGTGAAAGGTAAAACCTTTACATGACCCCCAGGCCATGTGAGAAAACTCATGTGGCGAAGGGCTCATTGGGGATTTTGGTTTTGAAAATAAAAAAAAATGTTGAAAGTTTGACTTGCGGCTCCGTCCTGTTGATGGAGCAATCTGTAAAACTTTCAATGTATTGAAAAATGCAAGAGGTGTCCGCTGGCTCGCTGGACTTCTCTAAATTTGGCAGGCAGAGTATCCTTGCCAAGTCTGGAGTAAAGTACTCTGCCATGGCGAAGGTACTCCACCAAGCTCAAAATCAGGCCTGGTGTGCCTGCATTTCAATCTTTTGGCAAAAGTTTGTGCCTAACAAATTTCCAGAAATCAAAATAAAGCTTCTTTATGGAAGTCTCCACACAAACTGAAAGCACTGTCACAAATGTGTCCATTATTGTGGAAATTTATCTGAGCAAATTTATTATAATTTCTTGAACGTCCTAGAGTTTCAGTTTAGTTTATCACATTTCCACGATACAGATACTACAAGTCTCCCCGGGCTCATCTCGTGTTAGTCTGGTGTGGCTTCATCGGTTTCAGGTGCACAATCGTGGTATAGCCCCACCCTGATGGCCTCTCAGCTGCACAAGACTTAAAAAAATATTCGAGGAGACGACCTCAAAGAATGATTATCTCTTTCCTTTGTGTCCCAAGCCCTGTGGTGTCTTCTTTAAGCCTGTAGAAATCCCTCTCTGACGTCCAGAAACCAACCTCTTTGATCAGCTAGATGTAAAGCGGAACACCAAATTCTGAGGCTGTCATTTCAACAAGTAATGAGGACTCTGTCATCCAGGCGGATCAGTCTGGATATTTAAAAGGAGACACTCGAGAGACAACCCTAGACTTTTTCTCGACCTAATTAACAGATAAATGCCCGCGTCTCTGGAGGCTCTGTGGCTACAATTCACGGAAGCCTTCGTCGAGGGCTAATGAGCTCTGCTGTCTTAATGCTTACAGTAGTTTTCCTTCCACCCCCTTTCTACAGGATGCTCTGTTTGCTATAGGTGGATCCTGTTATGTGGATCATTGGGAACAGATCCCTGCTTTCCTCTTGGTACCTCTGCTTACCCTCTAATGCCTTCTAATCCTAGTCTGTCTGACTCAACCTATACACCAACACAACAGGAAGCCGGAAGTCTCCTTCGGGTCCTGTTAGACCTGCGCCTATGCAAGCATCCTCTTTGTATGTTTCCAGCACTCCTCGCGCTTCTTAGCAGATCTCTCTGGTCACCAAGACCAGCAGATCTCTCTGGTGTCCAATATCAGCAGATCTCTCTGGTCACCAAGACCAGTGGAATCTCTGTGGTCACCAAGACCAGTGGAATCGCTGTGGTCACCAAGACCAGTGGAATCGCTGTGGTCTCCAAGATCAGCAGATCTCTCTGGTCTCCAATATCAGCAGATCTCTCTGGTCCCCAAGACCAGCAGATCTCTCTGGTCTCCAAGACCAGCAGATCTCTCTGGTCTCCAAGACCAGCAGATCTCTCTGGTCTCCAAGACCAGCAGATCTCTCTGGTCTCCAAGACCAGCAGAATCTCCCTGGTCACCAAGATCAGTAGATCTCTCTGGTCGCCAAGACCAGTGGAATCTCTGTGGTTTCCAAGATCAGTGGAAGCTCTGTGGTCCCCAAGATCAGCAGATCTCTATGGTCTCCAAGATCAGCAGATCTCTCTGGTCTCCAAGATCAGCAGATCTCTCTGGTCTTCGAGATCAGCAGATCTCTCTGATCTCCAAGGCCAGTGGAATCTCTGTGGTCTTCAAGACCAGTGGAAGCTCTGTGGCTCTCAAGATCAGCAGATCTCTATTGTGTCCAAGATCAGCAGATCTCTCTGGTCTTCGAGATCAGCAGATCTCTCTGATCTCCAAGGCCAGTGGAATCTCTGTGGTCTTCAAGACCAGTGGAAGCTCTGTGGCTCCCAAGATCAGCAGATCTCTATTGTGTCCAAGATCAGCAGATCTCTCTGGTCTCCAAGATCAGCAGGACCTCTGCGGGCTCCAGGCGTGCTCTCTCTAGATTAAGGACAGAGGTATATCCACTGAATGTGCTCTGTTCCAAGAAGACCCAGGTCCATTGTGGTCTTACAGGGCCACCTCCAGAGACCCCTCTCGCCCGTGATTTCTATTGTGTACACACTGTTGTACACACTGTTGACATCTGCCCAGAAATGGCTGCGGTGCAGAGCGCGCGTTCAGAAATAAGACTAGAATGCGAGAAGAGAGACAGTTTAGCCTATTCCAAGCAGGTTATATGGATATTAGTGGGGTAATGAAACTTGGCAATATCTGGAAACTGTACCAAAGGATTAGGCTAGAGCAGTCTGAGAGCTACAGGGGGAAGGAACATGGGAGCGGAGACACTTCTGAATGAATAGATTGTGAAACGCAAGAACAAGAAATTAACACAAGGACAGAAATAAAGAACAAGAGCAGAGAAGCAAATGAAGAAAGGACACTTACTGACCAGATCGATGAAGGAGCAACAAATGATGTGAGGGACGAGTGAACATCATAACTTTGATGTCACTTCATTCATTTTTTCTGCTGCCTCCGGACCCCACCTGCGCTTCACAGGAGGCCACCCGAGTGCTCAGTGCCTGGCTCTACATAACCCTAATGAGCCGTCCTGTCTCCTATGTGAGCGTGGCCTCCTAGGGCTGCACAGAAACTCACATCTCACAGTAGATGTGTTGACTCTTGGAGGGTCAGCCAGCACCTGCCAAGAGGTGTATGAAGCTCTACAGGGAACCTCCGTACTCCGGTGCCCTTGAGAGACCCTCCCGCTCCTTGGACATAAACCGTATAGCACAGAAATAGGGGAAACAGCCTTTACAACGCGGTCTGAACCACGCTGTGCCTTTACAACGCGGCTGGAACCATGCTGTGCCTTTACAACACGGCTGGAACCATGCTGTGCCTTTACAACGCGGTCTGAACCACGAATGAGTCTTTACAATGCATTCCTTTACCACGCAAGTCGTTACAACGACTTGCCTCGGGAAGCATTGTTGGACTGATGTTGGACTTTACGTCTAACACTTTCCCTCCTGTTGCGCAGACTGGAGTTGGAATAGTAAATTATACTATTCCAAAATCCAGCGCTTTCCCTAAGGCAAGTCATTGTAACGACTTGCATGGTAAAGAAATGCGTTGTAAAGATGCATTTGTGGTTTGGACCACGTTGTAAAGGCATGCGTGGTAAATACATGTGTGGTTCGAACATACAACCCAGAAATGGATATGTTACATCCAAGAGAGGGAGACAGGAGCGCTCTAAAGTAGGAGACGGCTCCCTGGTGCAGGGTCCCACTAAAGAGCTGTCTGGGCTTGGATGCTGGGTGAAACAGCAAAAACAGGATAAGAACTGCAGGCAAACTGTAGAGGAAGGCACATGGCATGAGAGGAGAGTGAACTAATAGAAGCATAGACAGCAGGGGTCTCTCTCTCACTCGGGAGTGATTGAAAGCTGTGCAAGGCTCAGAACTGAACTGACACTGGGACACACTTAGGAGGAAGGGGACCTCTCACGAATTGAGATCCGTGAATCTGGAAACTGTATTCATAACATGAAAGTAAATCTGCCTGGCTGCAGCGTCTTGGATGGGTATAGGACATCTGTGTAAGGCGGAAACTCGAAGCAGCACCAGAGGGGCTCGGGAATAAGAAGGCTTTGTGTAAAACGTGGACACGGGCCCATTTCTAGAAGTCCGGGGGCAGTTTGAACGGTGTGTGCCAGTGCTTAATTTGTAAAAACGTAAGTGCCAGGGCCCTCGTCAGGAGGCCACTGCAGCTTGCACCACCCATTGCCCTTGGCAATGCCAGTGCCCACTCAACTACTAACCATCACGATCATACAAGTGCAACAATTCAGACTATTCCAGGCCCCCAAAGCAATAAGAATGGTCTGGGTGGCAGATATTGTTAGTTTTAAATGTGAATCAAATTATAAGACACTCTTTTTTTGTGCTTACATCAAAATTAGACAGCGCCACCATGTGGTGGATTAGTGCTCGGCACCAGCAAACAGCAGCGGAAAACAAGCACTGGTTCATGCAGGCATTTGTATAGTGTGAAGCTGGCCAAAGGCGGGGGAGCGCTGTACAGTGTGAAAGGCAAGGATACAAACAACAAGTGGTTGGTAGCTGGTTATATCCTCGTTATTGCATCATGATGTAGTGTTCTCCAAAGAGGTGGATCTTCAACTCTTTCCTGAGCTAGAGGAGGGCTGTGGTGGTCCTGATGGATAAGGGGATGTTGTTCCAGATCCTGGGTGCAAAGACGCTGGGGCGGTCCTGATGGATAAGGGGATGTTGTTCCAGATCCTGGGTGCACAGACGCTGGGGCGGTCCTGATGGATAAGGGGATGTTGTTCCAGATCCTGGGTGCACAGACGCTGGGGCGGTCCTGATGGATAAGGGGATGTTGTTCCAGATCCTGGGTGCACAGACGCTGGGGCGGTCCTGATGGATAAGGGGATGTTGTTCCAGATCCTGGGTGCACAGACGCTGCGGCGGTCCTGATGGATAAGGGGATGTTGTTCCAGATCCTGGGTGCATATATGGAGAGGCCCTGTTGTCTTGTTTTTACAACGACTATACTTTCGTAGCACACACTAACATTTAGCTTGTCTCTAGGCACTGACGACAGACGTTAATTATTACCTAAGAGAACGGTACTGGTGGATTTCGGGGTACCGAGGGTGGGAACCCCCTATCTGCAGCTTGCCTTGCATGTGTCTGCCACCGAAGAACCCAGATAATGGTGGCGCCCTGGCCTCACAGGCTGTTGATGATTGAGGGCCTCACCCCTTCTGTCTGTGACTCCTGTGGTGTTTCTAGATCCTGTGAGATCCGTGCCTCTGGCACACGCATCGGGGATCTTTCTCTGGGACCCCGAGTAACAGCTCAGTTTTGGCCCTGTGGGTATTTTCAATGAGTCGAAGTCTCACATTGATGCTTCTGGGTGGCCTATTATTATTATTATTAGCTAGCTTGTAAAGCGCCTGGTTACTCCAACTGAGTGTCCCCGCGCTAGAACATCAATGAAAACCCCGCAACAATCCAGACCTAGAAGCCTTCCTGCGCAGAAGACTGACAGAATAATAAAAAGCAGAAATATTACTTCCGTCCACCAGACGGGAGTCGGAAAAGCCAAGTTTTTAGGTTTTTCCGGAACAGAGACTCCGACTCGCAGGTCCTAAGATCCATAGGGAGGTCATTCCATGCCTTAGCAGCCAGGAAGCCAAAAGATCTCCCTCCAGCTCGAACCTTCCGCACCCTGGGCACAATCACCCTGGCAGAGCCAAGCGATCTCAGATCCTGTGCGGGCCGATAAGCTGTAAGAAGGGGAGCAGGAAGCGCGGCCCCTTCTGACTAAGGATCCTGTGACCAAAGCATAAGGCCTTGAAAGTGACTCTGGCCTGAATTGGGAGCCAATGAAGTTTCTTCAAAGCTTCCCCCACCGAAACCCGCCTAGGGATGTTCAAGATCAGCCGGGCTGCAGCATTTTGGACCTTCTGCAAGAGGTTCAAATTTCTAGCTGTCACCCCTAAATACAGAATATTGCAGTAATCAAGGCGAGATGTAACAAGAGCCTGTACAATAGTTCTTTTAGCATCAAGGGGAGAAGGTCCAGAATTTTGCGTAGCATTTTAAGGATGCCAAAGCAGGCTCCGGCCACAGTGGTAATTTGCTCAGAGAAGGACAGATTTTCATCAAACCATACTCCCAGATTCTTCACCTTTGCTTTCGGTACCGGGGTAGGCCCAAGTTCCACAGGCCACCAATGCTGTGACCAGAGAGAGTATGCAAAAGAAACAATTGATGGATGGAATGCTGGACAATGCAAACATTCACCCCCAGTCACAAGGATCTGGGTTAAATCCATCATTCTTTTGCTCACCACACCACCCCAGTTTGGGCCCAGCCATATGCAAATCAGTCTTGACCCTGTTCCTTGTGGGAACAGTCCACCCCGAACTGCCAAGCCAGGTCCTCCCTGGACCGGAAACAAGCATCCTGGGACCGGTTTCAGGACATCACCCTTCCTCAGGCAGGCTAGCTTGAATCCAGTGGTGTAGTGAGCACGGGACCCACGTCTGGGCATACCCTTCCCACTTAGGGCGACATATGCAAAAGAAACAATTGATGGACGGAATGCTGGACAATGCAAACATTCACCCCCAGTCACAAGGATCTGGGTTAAATCCATCATTCTTTTGCTCACCACACCACCCCAGTTTGGACCCAGCCATATGCAAATCAGTCTTGACCCTGTTCCTTGTGGGAACAGGCCAGCCCGAACTGCCAAGCCAGGTCCTCCCTGGACCGGAAACGAGCATCCTGGGACCGGTTTCAGAGCATCACCCTTCCTCAGCCAGGCCAGCTTGAATCCAGTGGTGTAGTGAGCACGGGACCCACGTCTGGGCATACCCTTCCCACTTAGGGCGACATATGCAAAAGAAACACTTGATGGACGGAATGCTGGACAATGCAAACATTCACCCCCAGTCACAAGGATCTGGGTTAAATCCATCATTCTTTTGCTCACCACACCACCCCAGTTTGGACCCAGCCATATGCAAATCAGTCTTGACCCTGTTCCTTGTGGGAACAGTCCAGCCCGAACTGCCAAGCCAGGTCCTCCCTGGACCGGAAACAAGCATCCTGGGACCGGTTTCAGGGCATCACCCTTCCTCAGCCAGGCTAGCTTGAATCCAGTGGTGTAGTGAGCACGGGACCCACGTCTGGGCATACCCTTCCCACTTAGGGCGACATATGCAAAAGAAACAATTGATGGACGGAATGCTGGACAATGCAAACATTCACCCCCAGTCACAAGGATCTGGGTTAAATCCATCATTCTTTTGCTCACTACACCACCCCAGTTTGGACCCAGCCATATGCAAATCAGTCTTGACCCTGTTCCTTGTGGGAACAGTCCAGCCCGAACTGCCAAGCCAGGTCCTCCCTGGACCGGAAACAAGCATCCTGGGACCGGTTTCAGGGCATCACCCTTCCTCAGCCAGGCTAGCTTGAATCCAGTGGTGTAGTGAGCACGGGACCCACGTCTGGGCATACCCTTCCCACTTAGGGCGACTATGCAAAAGAAACAATTGATGGACGGAATGCTGGACAATGCAAACATTCCCCCCAGTCACAAGGATCTGGGTTAAATCCATCATTCTTTTGCTCACCACACCACCCCAGTTTGGACCCAGCCATATGCAAATCAGTCTTGACCCTGTTCCTTGTGGGAACAGTCCAGCCCGAACTGCCAAGCCAGGTCCTCCCTGGACCGGAAACAAGCATCCTGGGACCGGTATCAGGGCATCACCCTTCCTCAGCCAGGCTAGCTTGAATCCAGTGGTGTAGTGAGCACGGGACCCACGTCTGGGCATACCCTTCCCACTTAGGGCGACATTTGCAAAAGAAACAATAGATGGACGGAATGCTGGACAATGCAAACATTCACCCCCAGTCAGAAGGATCTGGGTTAAATCCATCATTCTTTTGCTCACCACACCACCCCAGTTTGGACCCAGCCATATGCAAATCAGTCTTGACCATGTTCCTTGTGGGAACAGTCCAGCCCGAACTGCCAAGCCAGGTCCTCCCTGGACCGGAAACAAGCATCCTGGGACCGATTTCAGAGCATCACCCTTCCTCAGCCAGGCTAGCTTGAATCCAGTGGTGTAGTGAGCACGGGACCCACGTCTGGGCATACCCTTCCCACTTAGGGCGACATTTGCAAAAGAAACAATAGATGGACGGAATGCTGGACAATGCAAACATTCACCCCCAGTCACAAGGATCTGGGTTAAATCCATCATTCTTTTGCTCACCACACCACCCCAGTTTGGACCCAGCCATATGCAAATCAGTCTTGACCCTGTTCCTTGTGGGAACAGTCCACCCCGAACTGCCAAGCCAGGTCCTCCCTGGACCGGAAACAAGCATCCTGGGACCGGTTTCAGGGCATCACCCTTCCTCAGGCAGGCTAGCTTGAATCCAGTGGTGTAGTGAGCACGGGACCCACGTCTGGGCATACCCTTCCCACTTAGGGCGACATATGCAAAAGAAACAATTGATGGACGGAATGCTGGACAATGCAAACATTTACCCCCAGTCACAAGGATCTGGGTTAAATCCATCATTCTTTTGCTCACCACACCACCCCAGTTTGGACCCAGCCATATGCAAATCAGTCTTGACCCTGTTCCTTGTGGGAACAGTCCAGCCCGAACTGCCAAGCCAGGTCCTCCCTGGACCGGAAACAAGCATCCTGGGACCGGTTTCAGGGCATCACCCTTCCTCAGCCAGGCTAGATTGAATCCAGTGGTGTAGTGAGCACGGGACCCACGTCTGGGCATACCCTTCCCACTTAGGGCGACATATGCAAAAGAAACAATTGATGGACGGAATGCTGGACAATGCAAACATTCACCCCCAGTCACAAGGATCTGGGTTAAATCCATCATTCTTTTGCTCACCACACCACCCCAGTTTGGACCCAGCCATATGCAAATCAGTCTTGACCCTGTTCCTTGTGGGAACAGTCCAGCCCGAACTGCCAAGCCAGGTCCTCCCTGGACCGGAAACAAGCATCCTGGGACCGGTTTCAGGGCATCACCCTTCCTCAGCCAGGCTAGCTTGAATCCAGTGGTGTAGTGAGCACGGGACCCACGTCTGGGCATACCCTTCCCACTTAGGGCGACTATGCAAAAGAAACAATTGATGGACGGAATGCTGGACAATGCAAACATTCACCCCCAGTCACAAGGATCTGGGTTAAATCCATCATTCTTTTGCTCACCACACCACCCCAGTTTGGACCCAGCCATATGCAAATCAGTCTTGACCCTGTTCCTTGTGGGAACAGTCCAGCCCGAACTGCCAAGCCAGGTCCTCCCTGGACCGGAAACAAGCATCCTGGGACCGGTATCAGGGCATCACCCTTCCTCAGCCAGGCTAGCTTGAATCCAGTGGTGTAGTGAGCACGGGACCCACGTCGGGGCATACCCTTCCCACTTAGGGCGACATTTGCAAAAGAAACAATAGATGGACGGAATGCTGGACAATGCAAACATTCACCCCCAGTCACAAGGATCTGGGTTAAATCCATCATTCTTTTGCTCACCACACCACCCCAGTTTGGACCCAGCCATATGCAAATCAGTCTTGACCATGTTCCTTGTGGGAACAGTCCAGCCCGAACTGCCAAGCCAGGTCCTCCCTGGACCGGAAACAAGCATCCTGGGACCGATTTCAGAGCATCACCCTTCCTCAGCCAGGCTAGCTTGAATCCAGTGGTGTAGTGAGCACGGGACCCACGTCTGGGCATACCCTTCCCACTTAGGGCGACATTTGCAAAAGAAACAATAGATGGACGGAATGCTGGACAATGCAAACATTCACCCCCAGTCACAAGGATCTGGGTTAAATCCATCATTCTTTTGCTCACCACACCACCCCAGTTTGGACCCAGCCATATGCAAATCAGTCTTGACCCTGTTCCTTGTGGGAACAGTCCAGCCCGAACTGCCAAGACCAGAGAGAGGGCTGTTTTCCAACAACCATCACCTCTGTCTTCCCTGCATTCAGCTGAAGGCAGCTGTATCTCATCCAGTCCGAAAGCTCCCCCAAGCAGACCTTAAAATCCGATGCCGTTCCAGATTAATTTTGCTCCAGAGTCACAACCAGCTGAGTGTCATCAGCATATGACACCAGCTTGATCCCATGCCTCAAAACAATATCCGCCAGAGGGTGCATATAGATATTGAACAGGGTGGGGCAGAGAGCCGAACCCTGTGGCACCCCCTGCGACAGTGGACAAACTCTGGACTTATATGGGCCTACAGCCCCTCCTGTCTTTTCTAATGCCCCCCCATATCTGCTTCTCCTCCCCATGGCTGCCTTGCATCTACCATGGTCTCCAGAGACGTCACTGATTCCTGAATTTGGGGGCTTAGTAACAAGCCCCTGCGCCGCCGGTGCGTCACTTTTAATATGGGAAACGTGGCGCAAGGGGCTTCTAAATAAGCCCATGGTCTACTGTAGAGTTCACTCATGGGCGCCTCGCAGGCTCCGGCCTCGTGCGGCCGCCATCGTGGGCGTGGCCTGGGCATCACCAAGGGCTGCTGTTCAAAGCCTTTTGAACACCTGAAGTCCATTTGCAAAGTCAAACCCCAATTCAGATTGGTTTCATTTCATCTTTTCAAATACAAGTTGCAAATTCAGAAGTTCTGCACTTTCGTGGACTTTCCACACCCTAATTTTGTGTCTTTGTGCTTCCGGTTTGGCCCAGCGGCACACTTCTCGGTTTGTGGACAGTCACAAACCCATTGCAGGTAGTTTTACAACCCGGAAACGCCTACAAATGCACTTCCGGTTTTCAGGGTAGGCGTGGGGAGCGAACGGCCACGTGTATCTTGGAAGTCTAGCGGCGGGTTTCAGACACGGGGAATGTGTTCCCTCTGATGACACAAAAAAGTTAAATGTGCCATTTGGCTCGGATTCCTATTGGCGGATTTTTCTAGGTAGTGGAAATGCACGCGGGAGTTGAAGTGCTCCTTGAAGACTGTGAGTGCCTCGGTTTTCCGATTGTGCCGCAGGCATTCTTTGAATAACTCTTTTAGATTCGGATCCTTGCGTCCATCTCCGAGCTTTTTGTAACCAAAGGCATAGTTCTGCATACATAACAAATACTTCGATTACATGAAGGTACAGCTTTTTCAACCAATGAGTGATGTATTCCCCTCTTGTGGTCTCCTGACGTCCAGGGGTGCAGCTTCAAGGTGGGTGTTACACCCCGCTAATAAATGTATTTTTTGATAAATAGTTGGGTACAGGTGCTTTCACTCGGGTATGGTCGGGTTTCACCAGGAATTTTTACATAAACAGATAAAAGGAGCACACACTTTCTCCCTCTCTGCTTTGAAAGTCTTCAAAAATGTTGGTTATTTTACAAAATATTGTGTTTTCTCTCTTAGTACTCCTGCCAATCCGAATGCGCTCTGCTTGTCGTATACAAGGGCGGCTCCTCTGCTCCACTGATCAACAGGTCAAAAAGGACAAATTAAAAAGATAATAACGCATTGTTGTTATCATTTTATTTTTCCTTCGTTGCTCAGCTGGTTAGGGCAGGACTGGCTGTGACAGGAGCAGGGGGAGGGGTGGTGAGCACTCTCTTGAGTGCGCATGACAGTTTGGCCGACCGTTTTGGGACGGCCATTCATTCATGCGCACTTTGCATGTTCTCCACCAGACTGTATTGCACAGCCTCCCAGTCCCTCTCTGAACACTGAACCACGGTGCTCAGACCAATCACAACACTACTATCAGCAGCGTTGTGATTGGCTAGGGGGGTGTGTAAGCCTGGGTGCTTCCTGTTCCTGCTTCGTGCCCCTGGAGTCCTGGAAGCAGGCGAAGAGGCTGGAGCTGGAAGGCAGGTAAGTGAGTTTTCATTTTTTTTTCTTTCCCTCCCCCCTCCTGTTCCCCAATCCCCGCAACCAGTGCTTGAAATAGAAGTGCAGGTACTCTGTTACAGAGTACCTGCGTGTTTCTGAGAAGTGTCGGTACTCTCCAATTAAAAGTATTGCATTTCTCTTGAGAAGTGCCGGTACTCTACCTCTCAAAATTAAAAAGTGCCGGTTCGAGGTAGATTAATGAGTACCATTGAGTTGGGTATCCACAAACATACGTTATTCAGCGCCAGGATGCTGTACGGTATGGATAGAGTTTGTAACTGCTTCATATGTTTGTAGGTGCAGCACAGAGGGTTCAAATGTGTTGTGGTGCAGTTTCTTTCTTGGCACTAGGGTCTAAAACAGCTGGTCCTACTTGGTCAGCAGACCATCTCCCATCCCGGGACAAGGCACGGGAGACTATCGGGCAGCCTAGCAGCTGCGGGCGAAGCTGGGCGTTGGCTTCTCCCTTCACAGACCTCTAGACTTTAAAGTCAGTCACATTGCTTTGGAGGTGGCCACTTGGCAGGTGGCGAGGACCGGTCCTCCATTCCTGTCCGGCCGCTGTGAGCAGATAGGAGAGGGACTTGGACGATGGGCCTGCGGTGAGGACTGCCCCGAAGAGGTGGATGCTCTGGGGGGAGTCGTCTCGCTCTCTCAGATCTGGGAGGGGAGCAGCATCCCACAGGGGTAAGACTCATACAGGAAGGCATCTGACTCCAAATCCTCAAGCTGGTTTTGGTGGCAACATTAGATGTCTGGATGATATTATTGTATTTAATATATTCAAATGAATGACATTTTAAATGTAATATGCGTTAATAATGCTTTAGCATTTTTTCTCTTTTGTTCTACATTTAAAATATATAAAATTAATTTACAATATTTAATATAAAATATTCGTACTATGTGTTTTTCAAGTTTCATAAAAATGTTTACTCTTCCCTATACTATGCTAAAAGGAGACTTCGCAGTCGAATCAGATATTTCCCTATGGTATTGCATAGGGGAAAATGGCCTATAGTTTACCATAGTGATATCTCTGCCCTGGTGGTGGAGATCCCCATATGGTGCACCCACCCTTCCACAGGCATCCAACCCCCGCCATATACAGAATGTAGACATACAGAGTGGAGATTGTCTGCAAGGCCTGGTGTCACACCAGACCCTGCCCCAGCATACAGTAGGGGTTGGGCGGACGGGTTACCCCATAGCCAGACCCTGCACCCAACCCACAGCATGTGGACAGCCCCCTGTGCATGGCCTGTGGCCCTGCGCCCACACCTCCATAATGGCCTAACACTTTACTTACCCAGTCTTTAGATCTTCACAGCAAAGGTTGACAACAGGGTCTCTTGTTCAGTAATGTTCAGCGGCTCTCTCTCTGCAAGTGACCTCCCTCCACTGCACCCATCCTCTGTGTGAATACAAGTAAAAAGACAATAACATCCATCAAGTTCTTCATTTCTGAAATATCCACTCTCTTCTGGATCTTTCGAAAGCTTATGAACAAGCTTATAAGAGTCCAGCCATCGATTTAGGTTGTAATTTTAACAATGTTGTAATTTACAAGGCCCTGCATAACAGAGGCCCTGCATACATCAACAAATGCCTGACTTTTAACCAACCGACTAGACACCACCGATCCACCTCCCTCTACCTCGCAGACACTCCGCGGACCCGTCGAACCCACAGCGGAGGACGCTCATTCTCGCACTTGGCAGCCAAGGCAAGGAGCGACCTCCCGCTGCACCTCAGGTCCTCACTGTCACTCCAGCTATTCAGGAAGCAACGCAAGACCTGGTTGTTCGAATGATCACACCACCTCGTGGCATTAAATACTTTTCCAGTGCCTCTAGGCACTCGTGGGTGACTTGCGATGCTTTTTAAATGCTGATTGATTTAATATATAATCAATGATGCTATCAATGATGCCATTTAACATGTAATGAATGATGTAATATGTGGTTAGAGTCACAAGCAGTGCAGGAAGGGGGTGCAAGTTATAGTTAGTTTACTAAACTATAACTGGCGTATTTCAGTGTATTTTTTTTTAATGTTATCTCATGTCTCATTCCAACACCTAGTAATAATATCACTTTAACCACTATTTTTCAGTGAAAATAAATATATATATTTGCAAAAAACAGACAGATTTGAGAGCAATATCATGTGTCTGCATCAATCCTTGCAGGAAAGTTGCGGGAGGATTGGTGGTGTTGGATATATATATTGCCTACTGGCGGTTGCCAGTAGGTAGTTATAGTTAGGACCTAGTTTCCATAGGAAAAGCGTTTTTTGTTTTGCCAATATCTTTGGTGCCGTTTGACAAATCTTCATTAAATTTTCAAAATTAGTATGACGCTCACTTCAGAAGCAGTTTTTATAGTTTCGGTGTGATCCGTCAAGTGGGAGCTGAGAAAAAGGGGGAGTCCCAAAACGCGTTTTCCCCATGCAATTTCCCATAGGGATTTTAGCACGTCTGCAGCCCGAACCACAGAACGGAATTACATCAAATTTGGCAGAAAGGTAGCCAGACCCATACGAACAATCACACACCCATTGACACACAAATGCACTCCTTCACACACCTCACCCACTCTCAAAGGTTGCGCGTTACAGTTAGGGAATAAAATTTAGAAAAACTTAGAAATTCACTGAAAAAAACAAAGGTTGTAGGGACATTATAGTTAGGAAATAGAATTTAAAAAAACATTTAGGCTCAGATTTTACTTGTACAAAACCATATAAATTCAGCAGTTATAGTGACCTGAGCTAACTATAACTTATGCCCCCAAAATGCACTGCTTATGACCTCACATATTTCATCACTCATGACATGGTCAGTGGCATCACTGATGACATCTCAAATGACATCATCCACAGAACCATCCACATACCCACTTTTATCCCTATACAACCTCTCATACACCCACTCCCACACAACCATTCACATACCCATTCACATACTCATTCACAGACCTATACAAGTACTCACACACCTATTCACTGATTCATAGAGTAACTCACACATCCACTCACTCATACAGCCACTCACACAACCACTAACTCACCAATGCAGCCACTCATGCACCCTTTCACTCACCAATGCAGCCACTCACACATCCAGTCATACAGACCTACACCCACTCATACAGCCACTCGCACACTGTCAGTCACCCATATAGCTACTCACACACCTACTCACCAGTCACTCATACAGCTCACTAACTCACCCATACAGTTACTCGAACGCCCACTCACGTATTCATGCAGATACTAGCACATGTACTCACTCACCTAAACAGTCACTAACATAAGCACACACTGACCCCATACAGCTACTCTAATGTTCACTCACTCACACACTCACACATCACTTATGCACCCACTCACGTACAGATACAGCCACTCACACATGCCATCACTTACCGATACAGCCACTCACACATGCCATCACTTACCTATACAGCCTCTCACATACCCAGTTACTCACCCATACACCACTGACACACTCACTCACACACCCACACACAGTCGCTCACTCACCCATATAGCCACTTACTCACCCATACGACCACTCACACACCCATACAGCCACTCAAACACCTAGTCACATATGGATACACAAAGTCACACAGTCAAGCACATGATATGTGTTACAAATAGGATCACTCTTTAGTAGTATACAAACTATATTCATTTAACTTTTGTAGTATCTTAGGGCCCGATTCACAAAAGTAATCTGAGACAAAATCCTAACATTACGACTTTCGATATTCACAAAAGGCATTTAGGAGTAGTAAAGTTAGGATTCCTAACTTTACTACTCCTAAACTGATAAAAATTCTAACTTTACGACTTTCGGTATTCACAAAAGGCTTTTAGGAGTATTAAAGTTAGTATTCCTAACTTTGCTACTCCTAAATACCTTTTGTGAATACCGAAAGTCGTAAAGTTAGGATTTTTCTCAGTTTAGGAGTAGTAAAGTTAGGAATCCTAACTTTACTACTCCTAAATGCCTTTTGTGAATACCAAAAGTCGTAAAGTTAGGATTTTGTCTCAAATTACTTTTGTGAATCGGCCCTTAGTATATATCTGTAACACTCTCACTGGATGATGACATCACTGATGTCATTGATGTTATCAGTGATGTCATCAGTGATGTCACTGAAACTTTTCAGACACTCACCCCAGTCACTACTAAATCTGGGTTGAATCCATCATTGTTCTTTAGCTCACTAAGCCACCCCAGTTCAGACCCAGCCATATGCAAATCAGTCTTGACCCTGTTCCTCATGTGTCTGAAAAGTTTTGGCACTCCATCCATCATCTCCCTGTGTTTGCTTTGTTTGCCCTAAGTTGGCAGGGTATGCCCAGACCTGGGTCCCTTGCTCGCTTTGCCACTGGATTCTAGCTATCCTGGCTGATGAGGGATGTTACCCCGAAACCAGTCCCAGGATGCTTGTTTCCGGTCCAGGGAAGACCTGGCTTGGACTGTTCCCATGAGGAACAGGGTCAAGACTGATTTGCATATGGGTGGGAGATTGTTAAGCTAAGTAGGAAGGAGTGAGAGAGCAGAGGAAAGGAGGGCCCAGCGCAGGAGGAGAAGGAGAGATGGTCGGGGGTCCTCCTTTCATCAAAGGTGAGTAGAAGGTGAGTCGAGGGAGGGGCTCAGCTAGGGACAAGCAGTGAGGAGCCATCAATGCAGGCAGCCATCCGCCTGACGCACGCACACAGCCCGCCAGCAGTTTGCTAATATCTCACTCCCCTGGGCCCAATTAGTCGTGTTTTTTCTTCTTAAGATAACATGTTGGGAGTTGCAAAAGCCCCCGCCGCAGGAACATTTGATAAAGTCGGGGGGTTTTCTCTGTGTAGAAACAGAGGGACTGGCGGAACATTAAGCAGTAGCGCCAAAAAGCTTGTGCGATGGGCCTTTTGTTGCATATTTCACACTGATTGCTCATAATGATCCAAACGACGACAGACAAATATCTGGCAAAATATATTGGTTAACACGGACTCTAGCTAGTTTTTCTGGTTTTTGAAACCTGTAGTCCTGGCTCAGCCCTCTGCTCCACATGTGTTTCTTCGGCAGGCCCCGGTCACCACAAGCCTCTGTTATTCTGCTTTCCCAGAACTTTGTAGTAGAGCCACCGCCACCCCCCCCTGCAATCCCCCCCCCTCCCATTCCAGGGCTAAGCAGGTCAGGTGTATTCATTCTTAGAGTCACCATTACCCCCTACCTCATCCCAAGATGAGCTGGTGAGGTGCATTCACTCTTGAATTTACCATTGTTGCTGGAATATGAATTTACCTGGAAAAAACAAAAGACAAGAGGCTTTTGGCAAAACTGGAGCAGTTGGTTTAAACACTTCTGCCGGGAAACAAGGACAGAAACAGGTCTGAGGACTGTCTCGACGTACATTCGTTGTGAATGCCTTTATATTCAGTCTTTTGAGCATCTTAAAACATTATATATATCTTATTTTAGAGGAAGGAATGCGGGCCTAGTCATGGGGTGTAAATCAGGCCACCTGAGGGGGAGTACAGTTGGGTCTCGACATTGCGTGGACACAATGAGGGTTAGTGGGTGAAGTGTCCAAATGTCCGGAATGGGGAGCTCATGATGGTTCTGTGTGTACTGTGCCTTGATTGGCTGAGTGTTCCTAACTTCAAGTGGCATCTAACTTTATGGTGATTTTGGGAACGCGGCACCCCTCTGGCCATATGTGCTTTATTGGGGCCAATCTCCTGGGACGATTGTGGTGTCACTGCCTATCTGTGGTACTAATCTCGGTTTTTCCTGTTCGCAAATTTGTCTGGCTAGTTACTTGCCACCCCACCTGTGATCTGTCAATCAGTAGCCTCAAGCCTAGGTTGCAGGGCCTAGGGGTTGATGGGGAGGTCATCTCAGGAGATTTCGACAACAGTGGCTTGATCTCGTTTTTGAATATACATGTATTGTCGTATAAATGGACATCATTATTAACACCATAACCCTCCCCCTTTCCTAAGCTGGTCAGTCCAATCATATAAACCCTTGGAATTGTAATAGTCTACAGAGATGGAACATTCTAAGTGAATGACGTCATCATCAGTCACAATCCATAAAGTGCACACTAAATTGAACCAGGCATCGGAGCACTGAAAAAAGGAGATGAAATGAGTTAAGAGTAAAGTTTTTCTTTTGTCCTAAACATGACCTATTCAATATAGCACTGTTCCGTTAGTACCGTGTTACAGAATACCCTAGCGAGAGCCACTGATGAGCAGCTTTCTCAGCCTCAGGTCGTGCTTTGCACCTTCCAAGATGGCGCACGCAGCAGCGCTCTGGGCATCGCGTAGTCCATACCCTCCAAGGTGACGCACTCAGCAGCTCTCTGTGCATCGCGGAGTCCATACCTTCCAAGATGGTGCACGCAGCAGTGCTCTGTGCATCACGGAGTCCATACCTTCCAAGTTGACGCACGCAGCAGCGCTCTGTGCATCGTGGAGTCCATACCCTCCAAGGTGACGCACTCAGCAGCTCTCTGTGCATCGCGGAGTCCATACCTTCCAAGTTGATGCACGCAGCAGTGCTCTGTGCATCGCGGAGTCCATACCTTCCAAGTTGACGCACGCAGCAGCGCTCTGGGCATCGCGAAGTCCATACCTTCCAAGATCGCGCATGCAGCAGCGCTCTGGGCATCGTGGAGTCCATACCTTCCAAGATGACGCATGCAGCAGCGCCCTGTGCATCGCAGAGTCTATACCTTCCAAGATGACGCGCACTGCAGCGCTCTGTGCATCGTGGAGTCTATACCTTCCAATATGACACAGCAGCAGCGCTCTGTGCATCATGGAGTGCAGACCTTCCAAGATGGCACATGCAGCAGCGCTCTGTGCATCGTGGAGTCCAGACCTTCCAAGATGGCGCACGCAGCAGCGCTCTGTGCATCGTGGAGTCCAGACCTTCCAAGATGGTGCACGCAGCAGCGCTCTGGGCATCATTGAGTCCAGACCTTCCAAGATGACGCACGCAGCAGCGCTCTGGGCATCGTGGAGTCCATACCCTCCAAGGTGACGCACTCAGCAGCTCTCTGTGCATCGCGGAGTCCATACCTTCCAAGTTGACGCACGCAGCAGTGCTCTGTGCATCGCGGAGTCCATACCTTCCAAGTTGACGCACGCAGCAGCGCTCTGGGCATCGCGAAGTCCATACCTTCCAAGATCGCGTATGCAGCAGCGCTCTGGGCATCGTGGAGTCCATACCTTCCAAGATGACGCATGCAGCAGCGCCCTGTGCATCGCAGAGTCTATACCTTCCAAGATGACGCGCACTGCAGCGCTCTGTGCATCGTGGAGTCTATACCTTCCAATATGACACAGCAGCAGCGCTCTGTGCATCATGGAGTGCAGACCTTCCAAGATGGCACATGCAGCAGCGCTCTGTGCATCGTGGAGTCCAGACCTTCCAAGATGGCGCACGCAGCAGCGCTCTGTGCATCGTGGAGTCCAGACCTTCCAAGATGGTGCACGCAGCAGCGCTCTGGGCATCATTGAGTCCAGACCTTCCAAGATGACGCACGCAGCAGCGACCTGTGCATCGCGGAGTCTATACCTTCCAAGATAACGCACACAGCAGCGCTCTGGGCATCGCGGAGCCCATTCCTTCCAAGATGACGCACGCAGCAGTGCTCTGTGCATCGTGGAGTCTATACCTTTCAATATGACACACGCAGCAGCGCTCTGTGCATCGTGGAGTCCAGACCTTCCAAGATGGCGCACGCAGCAGCGCTCTGTGCATTTCGGAGTCCAGACCTTCCAAGATGGCGCACGCAGCAGCGCTCCTTGCATCGCGGAGTCCAGACCTTCCAAGAAGGCGCACGCAGCAGCACTCTGCGCATCGCTGAGTCCAGACCTTCCAAGATGGCGCACGCAGCAGCGCTCTGTACATCGCTGAGTCCAGACCTTCCAAGATGACACACGCAGCAGCGCTCTGTGCATCGCGGAGTCCATACCTTCCAAGATGACACACGCAGCAGCGCTCTGTGCATCGCGGAGTCCATACCTTCCAAGATGACGCACTCAGTAGCGCTCCTGGCATCGCGGAGTCCATACCTTCCAAGATGACGCACGCAGCAACGCTCTGGGCATCGCGGAGTCCATACCTTCCAAGATGACGCACGCAGCAGCACCCTGTGCTTTGCGGAGTCTATACCTTCCAAAATAACGCACACAGCAGCGCTCTGGGCATCGCAGAGCCCATGCCTTCCAAGATGACGTACGCAGCAGCGCTCTGTGCATCGTGGAGTCTATACCTTCCAATATGACACACGCAGCAGCGCTCTGTTTATCGCGGAGTCCAGATCTTTCAAGATGGCACACGCAGCAGCACTCTGTGCATCGCGGAGCCCAGACCTTCCAAGATGGCGCACGCAGCAGCGCTCTGTGCATGGTGGGGTCCATACCTTCCAAGATGGCACACGCAGCAGCGCTCTGTGCATGGCGGAGTCCATACCTTCCAAGATGGCGCACGCAGCAGCGCTCTGGGCATCACGGAGTCCATACCTTCCAAGATCGCGCACGCAGCAGCGCTCTGGGCATCGTGGAGTCCAGACCTTCCAAGATGACGCACGCAGCAGCGCTCTGTGGATCGTGGAGTCCAGACCTTCCAAGATGGAAGACGCAGCAGCGCTCTGTGCATTGCGGAGTCCAGACCTTCCAATATGACACACGCAGCAGTGCTCTGTGCATCGCGGAGTCTATACCTTCCAAAATGACACACGCAGCAGCGCTCTGTGCATCGCTGAGTCCAGACCTTCCAGGATGACGCACGCAGCAGCGCTCTGTGCATCGTGGAGTCTATACCTTCCAATATGACACACGCAGCAGCGCTCTGTGCATCGCGGAGTCCAGACCTTCCAAGATGGCACACGCAGCAGCGCTCTGTGCATGGCGGAGTCCAGACCTTCCAAGATGGCAGACGCAGCAGCGCCCTGTGCATCATGGAGTCCATGCAGGGGTTTCTTTTTGTGCTGCTCATCAGAGTTACTCCTTGTTTGGGTTTACACCCTACAGTCACCCTTGTACAGCGCTCTGTGCATCGTGGAGTCTATACCTTCCAATATGACACATGCAGCAGCGCTCTGTGCATCGCGGAGTCCAGACCTTCAAAGATGGCGCACGCAGCAGCGCTCTGTGCATCGTGGAGTCCAGACCTTCCAAGATGGCAGACGCAGCAGCGCCCTGTGCATCATGGAGTCCATGCAGTGGTTTCTTTTTGTGCTGCTCTTCAGAGTTCCTCCTTGTTTGGGTTTACACCCTACAGTCACCCTTGTACTGCGGGCTCTATCGGCTCTGCAAGAAAGGGACAGATGCGTTTCTGACGTTTGATGTAAACATGCATGGATTGCATAATGCAATTTAACGGGCTCGCGGGGCCCAGGCTTGCATGAACCACAGCAAGAAGGTTTTCATCAGCCGCGTCGTGCGTGTGGGTGTGGTACCGGAATATCATTTTCAGAACATCAGTCCACTCAAGTCAATAAGGACCCGGTATTAACCCCTTCCATGCGCGGCCGATTTTCGCCCTGTGCGAGGCATTGCATTGAGCGGACGGGTTCATGACGAGCTCAGCTCGTCATGCGCACACGAGCACTGCGCAGCATGACGAGCTGAGCTCGTCATGAGCATGGAAGGGGTTAATGTCAGGTGATATTTCAGTGTAGGGTATCCTGACATATAGGCATTGTTAGTCTCCGAGGTCTGTGTGGCTTGTAAGACCTGTTATATATGCTTCAGGTTAGCTGAGTCTAAAACCCATCTTTGCGTCATCGGTGCAGCTCTGTACTGAACCCCAAGTGTCACAAATTGTTGGTAGAAGGGGGTGCATGTAGATATTAAATCGAACAGGGGCAAGAGATGAGCCTTGCATCACACCTCATTATTCTGCAGACGTCAGTGGTAGATCCCTCACTTTCATCCTGGAGTGCCTCCTGGGGGGTCCTGTTCGACAGCCCCCCACAGATGCTCTGGAAGTCAAGACACTGTTCCAGGGTGTCAGACGCCGCTGGCAGATACAGGAGCCCCCGAGGCCGCTCATGAAGTGAGCCCATGGGCTCCACCTACCTAGGGCCCCGTACCCTGGTCACCTAAGACCTTCTTTGTGAACAGGACGATGAATGTTCAGGTAATATCTCCCTTCTGAACATGACAACAATGCACATTCACGTACGATTTCCCTTGTGAACATTAGGTCTGGGCAGAGTTGGCGTAACGCCACTACGCGGAATTATGGAGAAAAAAATGTGTGGAACACGAGCCCACGTCCTGCGGCCAGCCGAGGGTCCGTGTGCCTGGGACAGGGGTCCCTCGTGCCCGGGCAGGCTTCCCGATCTCCCCGGCCTGGCTGGGTTGAGAAGCAGGGACCGGCCCCGGGTTTCGGTCAGGGCCTGGGGTATGGGAGCCCCCGTCCTGCGGCCTGCCAAGGGTCCGTCTGCCCTGGACAAGGGTCCCTGGTGCAGAGCCCCGGAGCCCTGCAAGGGCAGACGGGAGCCCTACCGCGATGGCTCGGCTCGGGGCGGGCAGATGGGCGTCCTTTCGGTCCCGGCCATCTGGTCGCACCTTTTCCCCCTCGGACATCTGGTCGCATGCAATGCTTTCCAATGGGGCGACCAGATGGCCGGGCTGCCCTGGAAGTCCTGATGGGGGCTCATTTGCCTCCCCAATCCCAGCCAGGGCTCCAAGAGGTCGGGCGCCTCCGCGCCCTGGGTCCCCTCCGTCACTCGGTGCGTACGGGTTACCAGAAAGAGGGGTAGCTTTCCTCCGGATTACTAGGGGCAGGGTATGCCGGAACACCCCTCTTGGGCTGGCGGTTCTTTGCCGGTGACCAGATGGGCTGTGCCCGGACAACACCTCCCCTCCGTCCGGGGGCTCCCTCCTCCGGCCCACGGCGTGGCAAAGTGCCCGGGACGGGCTCCATGGGTCCTGGGCAGTCACCCCCCGGGCGTCCGGGCCCGAGAGCTCCGGCTGTCCTCCCCGTGCCTGAGGCCCAGCCGGGGTCCCCGAGCCCTGCAAGGGCAGGCGGGAGCCCTACCGCGATGGCTCGACTCGGGGCGGGCAGATGGGCGTCCTTTCGGTCCCGGCCATCTGGTCGCACCTTTCCCCTCGGCCATCTGGTCGCACGCAATGCTTTCCAATGGGGCGACCAGATGGCCGTTCTGCCCTGGAAGTCCCGATGGGGGCTCATTTGCCTCCCCGATCCCAGCCAGGGCTCCAGGAGGTCGGGTGCGTCCGGGCCTAGGGTCCCCTGAGTCTCGCGGTGCGCACGGGTTCCCAGAAAGAGGGGTAGCTTTCCTCCAGATTACTAGGGGCAGGGTATGCCAGAACACCCCTCCCGGGCTGGCGGTTCTTTGCCGGGGACCAGATGGGCTATGCCCAGACAACACCTCCCCTCCGTCCGGGGGGGCTCCCTCCTCCAGCCCACAGCATGGCAAAGTGCCTGGGACAGGCTCCATGGGTCCTGGGCAGTCCTCCCTCGGGTGTCTGGGCCCGAGAGCTCCGGCGGTCCTCCCCATGCCTGAGGCCCAGCCGGGGTCCCCGAGCCCTCCAGGAAGCGGAGCCCCCGAGCCCTGCAAGGGCAGGCGGGAGCCCAACCGCGATGGCTCGGGGTGGGCAGATGGGAGTCCTTTCGGTCCCGGCCATCTGGTCGCACCTTTCCCCTCGGCCATCTGGTCGCACGCAATGCTTTCCAATGGGGCGACCAGATGGCCGGGCTGCCCTGGAAGTCCCGATGAGGGCTCATTTGCCTCCCCGATCCCAGCCAGGGCTCCAGGAGGTCAGGCACGTCCGGGCCTAGGGTCCCCTGAGTCTCGCGGTGCGCATGGGTTCCAAGAAAGAGGGGTAGCTTTCCTCCGGATTACTAGGGGCAGGGTATGCCAGAACACCCCTCCCGGGCTGGCGGTTCTTTGCCGGGGACCAGATGGGCTATGCCCGGACAACACCTCCCCTCCGTCCGGGGAGGCTCCCTCCTCCGGCCCACAGCTTGGCAAAGTGCCCGGGACGGGCTCCATGGGTCCTGGGCAGTCCTCCCTCGGGCGTCTGGGCCCGAGAGCTCCGGCGGTCCTCCCCGTGCCTGAGGCCCAGCCGGGGTCCCCGAGCCCCCCGGGAAGCGGAGCCCCCGAGCCCTGCAAGGGCAGGCGGGAGCCCAACCGCGAAGGCTCGGGGTGGGCAGATGGGAGTCCTTTCGGTCCCGGCCATCTGGTCGCACCTTTCCCCTCAGCCATCTGGTCGCACACAATGCTTTCCAATGGGGCGACCAGATGGCCGGGCTGCCCTGGAAGTCCTGATGAGGGCTCATTTGCCTCCCCGATCCCAGCCAGGGCTCCAGGAGGTCGGGCGCGTCCGCGCCTAGGGTCCCCTGAGTCTCGCGGTGCGCACGGGTTACCAGAAAGGGGGGTAGCCTTCCTCCGGATTACTAGGGACAGGGTACTCCGGAACCCCTCTCGGCCTAGTGGTCCTCAGCCAGCAGCTGGACGGGCCAGGACACCGCCCCAGCCCGGGGTCCGTCCCCGGGCCTGCCGCGTGGCAGGCTGCCGCGGATTGGGTCCTGTGGGGACGGGGAGCCTCCCCCTGCTTGGCTGGGTTCAGGAGCTCCCAGGGGCCCAGGGGAGGGCGGCCTCCCCACCCCGGGCTCTGTCCTCGGTCCTGCTGCGTGGCAGGGTGCCCGGGATGGTGTCCGGCTGGCCCGGGGAGGCTTCCTCTGGGCCTGGAAGCCCCGGCTGGGTCCAGGGGCCCCGCCAGGCCCTGGGTCGGGTGCTCCGGCCCTGGGCCCTGTCCCCCGGCCTGC
Organism: Calotriton arnoldi; assembly: GCA_963921515.1. Lineage (NCBI taxonomy): Eukaryota > Metazoa > Chordata > Amphibia > Caudata > Salamandridae > Calotriton > Calotriton arnoldi. Next base: position 104,912 of record CAWUFW010011024.1, read on the forward strand.
CGCTCTGCCAAAGGCCTGGGACGGGGTTCCGTTGTGCCCAGGGAGCCTCCCCTTGCTTGACTGGGTTCAGGAGCTCCGGCCGGGGCCCC
>CAWUFW010011024.1:120000-243605 GCA_963921515.1 Calotriton arnoldi
GGAGCCCCCCGTCCTGCAAGCCAGCTCGAGCTCCGTCCGGCGGGCCCCGGGGTGCGGGAGCCCCCCGTCCTGCAAGCCAGCCGAGGGTCCGGGCGCTGGGGATGGGGGTCCACCGGGGCCCGGGGAGTCTCTCCCTGGCCTGGCTAGGGTTCGGAAGCTGGGACCGGGCCTGGGGCTCGAGCTCCGTCCGGCGGGCCCCGGGGTGCGGGAGCCCCCCGTCCTGCAAGCCAGCCGAGGGTCCGGGCGCTGGGGACAGGGGTCCATCAGGTCCCAGGGAGTGCTCTCCCCGGCCTGGCTGCTTTCAGAAGCAGGGACCGGGCCGGGGAGCGGGGTTGGCTGGCTAAGTCCGCTCCGCGTTCTCGGACCACCCCTAGTGAACATGATAGTGATGCTTGTTCACTAAGAACTAACTTGTGAAAATGACAATGATGCACATTCACGTAAGATCTCCCTTGTGAACATGACAGTGAGTCTTGTTCACGTACCATCTCCCTTGTGAACCTGTCAATGGTGTATGTTCACGTACCATCTCCCTTGTGAACATGACAATGATGCTTGTTCACGTAAGATATCTCCTGTGCACATGACAGTGAGTCTTGTTCACTTAAGATCCCCCTTGTAACTGGACCAAGACCCAGAGCTTGAGTCTGTGGTCAGGAGAGACACGCCAATGGCACGCCTCGTGAGGAAGCGTTGCCTTCTCACCTGGCTGAGAGAGCCTAGCAGCGATGGCAGCACTGACTACTCGCGGAAGGAACCGGCCTGTTCACCTGTCATCTTCAGGTAAGGAATCCCATTGGCCTCTCCTGTCATGAGGTCTGATGCTCCATCCAACTGTGCCCTTCCCTCCATTCATGTAGGACATGGATGGAGAGCATGTATATATGTTGCATGTGTGAGAGGGAAAACTGGATATACGTGTTTCAATGACTGGCACCGGAATCCATTTTGGGCTTTCTTTGTGAGTATGCCTACCCAAAATGGAGGCCTGGGGTGAAGCTTCGCAGGCTCTTTGTTTAACCTGAGGGCAAGCGTGAAGCTCTTCCAGAACCTCCACCCAGGAGGGGGCCTAGAGCTGAGCTCTCGTAGCTAGCAGGCGGGTGTGGCATATCCAGCCTGCGGGGTTTGTGAGCAGGGCTTCCTACCACTCCCCAAAAGCTCCCTGAAGTCAGGTTTCAGTGAGCAGTGGGCGAGGATGCCTCATCCCCCCTTTGATGTGTAGCCTTCTGTTCCTTGTCAGAACACTCCCAGCCCCCCCTCCTCCTTCATGCTGCACCACCTTAATAAATATGGTGGCTGGACCAGTCTGCTGAGAATAAACAAAAATTCAGGAACTGCCTGTTGCCCACAATTACTACATCATAAAGGCCTTCAGGCCAGACTGACAGGCTCTCTGTGTCTAATTGATGTCACAAAAATCCCTCAGAGAGAAACAGTCGTAATTCACTGTTACCCATCTATAATTCTGTATATAAGGCAGGAGTGGTGGATTCTGGAGGATTAATAAGCCAAACTGAAAGCCAAATAGTTGGCAAATGTCACCAGAGCCTTGACATGGCATATATACGAGTTATGACACCACCAACTCTAGTGACGGGGTAGTGCAAGGTCCGAGAAGTTAGATTACCTTATAGAGGTACACGTTTGATCATTAATTCATCTAAGGCAGAGGCGGCTTGCAATATCCATATTATGCATATCTGAGGCTATTACTTATCAAATGGTGTGTGTGTGTTTGTGTAAATAAAAAGGAACATTACAAATGTACATTCTTGATGCAATATAACGTGGTTACACATTCTTTAACAAATCGGGAATTAACGTTTTCAAAATGCAAGTCTGGACGTTTGTAGCCAATTGTTTCTGCTGAGCCGTTTCAGAAATGAAAAAGAAGGTCTTTTGCGGCTGGCAGTGCTTTTCTGGTATTTTGCTGGTAAATTCTTTTTGTGTATTTCCACCTCATCCGCGAGGGGCGCCTTTTCATGCAGACCCCTGAAGCTGCTTTGCTTGTAAGCAGAGATCTCCTCTGCCAACGAACGAAGCAAAGGGGCAGGTGGAGGGCAGTGGGCTCGGGCTGCTGTGCGCCTAGAGCCTCTCACATGAAACGCTGTAATAATCAGGCTCCTACCATGTTCTTTTTACTTTATTTTTAGTTTATGGGAGCTCAAACAAACATGTAGCGGAGTGTTAGGGACACAGTAACATCACTAGTCACCTGTAATTAATTATTACTGGTGAGTAGTGTCCTTATGACAAGCACGTTCTCAACTCTGAAGTTGTTTGTCAAAAGAATATAAGCAGCAGGGCTTTGTAGGAGACACTTTACCTTGTATTATCGGGCAACAAACATGTCATCCATCATGTGTTTTTTGTTATATATGTTTGATGTAGTTTGAATAAGCATGTATGACGCATAGTGCACGGTACCGCTGGTAGTCTGTAATAAGTTGAAGTGTTCGGGTGACGTCATTAACCACAAAATCAAAGCAAGGGGTCGCAATCGACCTTCATACCCCGCCATGAGTCTGTCAATCATCGCATCAAAAAGAGACAATAAATTACAGAAGCAAGACTGAAAAAACAGCCAGAGTCAAACTGTGCCCGAAGCCAACGCCCACTGCCCGGCTGCAGGCCTGTAACACCAGGGCGTGGTCGGGATCCTTGCTGTTAAACAGGCATCAAAAGAGGACAGGGGGAGTTATGAAGAGATCAAAAGAGGACAGGGGGAGTTATGAAGAGAAGATCAGAAGAGGACAGGGGGAGTTATGACGAGATCAAAAGAGGACAGGGGGAGTTATGACGAGATCAAAAGAGGACAGGGGGAGTTATGACGAGATCAAAAGAGGACAGGGGGAGTTATGAACAGAACATCAAAAGAGGACAGGGGGAGTTATGACGAGATCAAAAGAGGACGGGGAGTTATGAACAGAACATCAAAAGAGGACGGGGGGAGTTATGATGAGATCAAAAGAGGACAGGGGGAGTTATGACGAGATCAAAAGAGGACAGGGGGAGTTATGAAGAGATCAAAAGAGGACAGGGGGAGTTATGACGAGATCAAAAGAGGACAGGGGGAGTTATGAAGAGAAGATCAGAAGAGGACAGGGGGAGTTATGACGAGATCAAAAGAGGACAGGGGGAGTTATGAACAGAACATCAAATGTGGACGGGGTGGGGTTATGAAGAGATCAAAAGAGGACGGGGAGTTATGAAGAGAAGATCAGAAGAGGACGGGGAGTTATGACGAGATCAAAAGAGGACAGGGGGAGTTATGATGAGATCAAAAGAGGACAGGGGGAGTTATGACGAGATCAAAAGAGGACAGGGGGAGTTATGAAGAGAAGATCAGAAGAGGACAGGGGGAGTTATGACGAGATCAAAAGAGGACAGGGGGAGTTATGAACAGAACATCAAAAGAGGACAGGGGGAGTTATGAAGAGAAGATCAGAAGAGGACAGGGGGAGTTATGACGAGATCAAAAGAGGACAGGGGGAGTTATGAAGAGATCAAAAGAGGACAGGGGGAGTTATGAAGAGATCAAAAGAGGAAAGGGGGAGTTATGACGAGATCAAAAGAGGACAGGGGGAGTTATGACGAGATCAAAAGAGGACAGGGGGAGTTATGACGAGATCAAAAGAGGACAGGGGGAGTTATGACGAGATCAAAAGAGGACAGGGGGAGTTATGACGAGATCAAAAGAGGACGGGGAGTTATGAACAGAACATCAAAAGAGGACAGGGGGAGTTATGAAGAGAAGATCAGAAGAGGACAGGGGGAGTTATGACGAGAAGATCAGAAGAGGACAGGGGGAGTTATGACGAGATCAAAAGAGGACAGTGGGAGTTATGAAGAGATCAAAAGAGGACAGTGGGAGTTATGAACAGAACATCAAAAGAGGACGGGGCGGGGTTATGAAGAGAAGATCAGAAGAGGACGGGGGAGTTATGACGAGATCAAAAGAGGACAGGGGGAGTTATGAACAGAACATCAAAAGAGGACAGGGGAGTTATGAAGAGAAGATCAGAAGAGGACAGGGGAGTTATGACGAGATCAAAAGAGGACAGTGGGAGTTATGAAGAGATCAAAAGAGGACAGTGGGAGTTATGAACAGAACATCAAAAGAGGACGGGGCGGGGTTATGAAGAGAAGATCAGAAGAGGACGGGGGGAGTTATGACGAGATCAAAAGAGGACAGGGGGAGTTATGAACAGAACATCAAAAGAGGACAGGGGGAGTTATGAAGAGATCAAAAGAGGACAGGGGGAGTTATGAAGAGAAGATCAGAAGAGGACAGGGGGAGTTATGACGAAATCAAAAGAGGACAGGGGGGTTATGAACAGAACATCAAAAGAGGACGGGGGTGGGGTTATGAAGAGATCAAAAGAGGACGGGGAGTTATGAAGAGAAGATCAGAAGACGACGGGGAGTTATGACGAGATCAAAAGAGGACAGGGGGGGTTATGAACAGAAGATCAAAAGAGGACAGGGGGGGTTATGAACAGAAGATCAAAAGAGGACAGGGGGAGTTATGAAGAGATCAAAAGAGGACAGGGGGAGTTATGACGAGATCAAAAGAGGACAGGGGGGTTATGAACAGAAGATCAAAAGAGGACAGGGGGAGTTATGAAGAGATCAAAAGAGGACAGGGGGAGTTATGACGAGATCAAAAGAGGACAGTGGGGATATGACGATATCAAAAGAGGTCAGGGGGAGTTATGAAGAGAAGATCAGAAGAGGACGGGGAGTTATGACGAGATCAAAAGAGGACAGGGGGAGTTATGAACAGAACATCAAAAGAGGACAGGGGGAGTTATGAAGAGATCAAAAGAGGACAGGGGGAGTTATGACGAGATCAAAAGAGGACAGTGGGAGTTATGAACAGAACATCAAAAAAGGACGGGGGTGGGGTTATGAAGAGATCAAAAGAGGACGGGGAGTTATGAAGAGAAGATCAAAAGAGGACAGGGGGAGTTATGAAGAGAAGATCAGAAGAGGACGGGGAGTTATGACGAGATCAAAAGAGGACAGGGGGAGTTATGAGGGATCAAAAGAGGACAGGGGGAGTTATGAGGGATCAAAAGAGGACAGGGGGAGTTATGACGAGATCAAAAGAGGACAGGGGGGTTATGAACAGAAGATCAAAAGAGGACAGGGGGAGTTATGAAGAGATCAAAAGAGGACAGGGGGAGTTATGACGAGATCAAAAGAGGACAGGGGGGTTATGAACAGAAGATCAAAAGAGGACAGGGGAAGTTATGAATGAAACAATCACCTCTGCGTGTGCGGTGAGGGTCCCCTCTGCCACTGCCCCGCTCCCCTCTACCCTACCGCCTCTTCCACGCTGCCCCTTCCCTCTGCCACGGCCTCGGCCACTGTCCCACTGCCACCTCCCCTCTGTCACCTACTCGCTGCCACCTCCCCCTGCCACTGCCCCACTGCTACCTCCCCTCTGCCACTGCCCACCTCCCCTCTGCCACTGCCCTGGCTGATGCCTCCCTACTTCCCCCTGCCCACCTTCCCTCTGCCACTTCCCCGCTGCTCTCTCCCCTCTCCCCGCTGACACCTACCCTCTGCCACCCCCCTGCCCCGCCGCCACTGCCACCTCCCCCTGCCCGGCTGCCGCCTCCCCGCTGCTCTCTCCCCTCTGCCCCGCTGCCACCTCCCCTCTGCCACTGCCCCGCTGCCACCTCCCAGCTGCCCCCTCCCCACTGCCACAGCCATTATTGCAATGTCATTAACTAAATGCTAAAGGTGATTAAACCCTCCTTTAATATGAAAAAGTGGCTTAATGAATGCGAGCTGTTTAATTCACTTGGAAGAGGGGGCCGGTGTCAGGCGCGCGCCGCCGTCCCACGACACCCCCCTTCCGCAGCATCCCCTTCATTTTTCTGCCGATATTGGACAAATGTAACGGGCTGACTTTTTAATTTTCTCCTCCTTGGGCTCGCTGGCCCCTCATGCATTTTTCATCGCCCATCGCGGCTCCTTCCCGGCTGCCCTGAGAGCAGTATCGATCGGCTGATTAAGCCATCAGACCGCAGCAAACAAGTTTAATTTTCTGCACAAGGCCTGTGGGTTCGCCCCCCAGCCCGGGGATGAGCCGGGTCACCATGGACTGGTTCTCATCTCCTTGTCCCTTAATAATGTCTCCAGGTGTGGTACGTCACCCCTGGCTCCTCCTCCCGCCACGTGCAACCCTGCCAACCGCAGAATATTTGTCACTGTGTGCGTGTACGGGGAGGGGACGGGGCTTTAAGTGGGCCGGGTCCTGCCGGAGCTCAGCACCGCCAGTTCATAAAAACAGGTGCTGAGACGGGTCCCTATCGCGCTCTCCATTTTTGCCCTCACCCTCGGTGAAAAAACATAAATCTTAACTCTGCAGCAGCACCAGCTTCAAAGAGACTCGTTCTGGTTCTTTTAAAGTCTCATCATTTCAGAACCGAGGCATTTTCAATATTCTTACAACGAAGCCATAGTTGTTACTTATTTATCTTATGCAACTAACAACCATTGGCAAAGCCAATAGTCTTGACTTGTTGTAGGTATGATGTTACTTGCTGTATTATATATCTGGGTGCAATGACAGAAACAGTAAAATACCACTCCGGCGGCTCACTATGCTAAGCACAGATTTTTAGTTTATGTTTTTTTAAGCCACGCCCCTTTGAGAGACCCCCCCTTCGTTTTTTCCTCCCACTTAAAGCACTGGGAGGGGGTGTCCTTGGTTACGGGATGGGGCCTTGGCAAGTGGGGCTTTGGATTCTCTGCTCCACCTAAACATCTACAGGTATCCCTCCCCCACAGCAAGAAGGAGCTCACCTGGCATAGAGTGACCAAATAAAAAACTGGGACATTTCACTAAAATAGAAGAAGGACTAGAAATTTTCATCAGCCAAGGGGCACAGAATGACAGCACACAATGACAGCGCGCAACAACCTTGAAAAATAGACGAGGTACTGAGAAAATAAATAAAGTGCATTTTTTTAAACTCACTATCACACCTGTTAAATAAATTGCTTTCTGAAAGCAGCTGCTAACTAGTCCTGCTTTGCAAAATATAAAAACGTGCATTGGTCGGTTTTCAGTCAACCCTCTTTGAAAACCGGAACTTGAGCCAAATTTGCTGAAATCTGCTGGGACAACTCCTGAAAAACTGGGACTGTCCCGGCAAATCCGAGACGCCTGGTCACCCTCACCTGGCCCCACCTCCCAGGGCACGAGGCCGGAGTACACGTGGGTGGACAGCGTCCACCCATTATTTTCACAGGGTGAACACTGTCCACCCAGCCATGAATTTGGGCCCCACTGAATAATGTGCTGAACTCGTCTCGGTGTAATTTCCAAACACCGGGACACCTCCAGCAGCACCTGCAGGTTGTCTGCTTTCCAACTGCAACAAGCAACAACGTGCAGGCTGCAGGTGGGGGACGGGGCTTTCTTATTTAAGACTCCTACTGGGCCCATAACAAAGGCCGAATTTGAGGGGTCATCAGGCCTCCTTTTGTTCAAGTCTCTTGGCTGGGAGCAGGCCAGAGCCTCACACCTGATGCAAATGAAGCAGAGGGGAAACAAAGGCCTCCTCCTTGTTAGCACCTTACGCATACTTAAGAGAGGCAGCTTTTCACTTTGTTCAGTCCCTGTTTAGGAGATATACATGCACTGTAAGAATGTCAGATGTGTTGGTCTTTCCCAGTGTTTACATAAAGCAAATTGCATTTATATTAGGCCTGGGCGGTAAATTCCGTTCCGCTCGCGGAATTTGCGGAATTTGGGTAATTTCGCGTTCCGGGGAGAACGCGAAATTGCCAAACATTCCGCGATCCGCAACTTCGCTGAGTTTTTTGCTTGTTCGCGCTTTCAAAATGCGTGTTCGCGAGATATTTCTCCCCGAGCATGCAAACAGCGTTCGCGAACAGGAAAAAAGCATCGCGAACGGGTGGAACAAGCAATTCCGCGTGTTCGCGGAACTTTTGCGTGCTTGCGGAGATTTTTTACCGTTTCGCGGAGCTTTGCGTAGCGCGACTACGCAAATTCCGCCCACCCCTAGAGCTTACTTCCCCTGAGGAGGCGTTGAAATAATTTAAGTACCACTATTTTTCTTGTAAAGCCCTACTCATCCCAATGCAGAGTGTCAGAGCGCTTTACATCAACACGTGCATATTACATGTACAATAAATTATATGTTTGTAAATAAGTGTACAGGATGTGGTACATAAAACTGGGGGTTGCAAGGTGTAGAAGTCGCATATCATCTTCCTTAGCTCACTGTGCTATTATCCTCGCAATGCGCTTAAACGTACACATGATAGACCTGCTAAACATATATGTGAGGGCTTTAGATCTGATGTCACTTCTTGTGATGCCACTTCCTGTAAAGTCGTGGCTTGTGATGCCACTTTTTATTATGTCAATTCCTGTGTTGCCATGTGTGATGTCATGCGCCGTGATGTCATGTCATGCGTCGTGATGTCACGTGCTGTGATGTCACTTGCATACTGCCTAACTAGGTTAGTCCCACTTCTTTTTTTTAGGACTTGTGCCCTGCCACCTCCCATGTCCTGGGGAGATTGTAGTTGGAGCCCAGCTGTGCAGAGCGGTCACCCTGGAGCTGGAAACCCCTTCTGTAGAAAGATGTCCATCTCACCGTGAGATCCTGCCTCTTGAACGTGTAGCCGTGCGAGGAGTCACGAAATGGTGCATCACACGGCGGCACCGTGTGACTAGGCCGGCCTGCCAATGACCTGGACCGAAAGAGGGTCCTGGGAGCGCAGGAGTTATCCGTGGTCTACGGCGCGCATGCGCAGCCGGCCCTTGGCACAGTGGGCGCTGACGGGACCTCCGAGGTAGAGTCTTGGAGAACAAGGACCCGCGCCTTGAATTGCCCATCACTCGCCCGTGGCCCCCAAAGTGACGTAGGTGTGGCATCTCTGTGCACAACTTCTCCCCACTGGGGTCTCACTCACTCCGCACAGTGCAAACGTCAGAGGATTACTTCTGCACCCCCTGCTCACACTTTGGAGTAGATTCCTAACTTTTGTTGAATTTACAGCAACCCTCGGTATTATACCAGAACATTTACAACAGCCACAGGCATCCCGGGGGCTCCAAGGAGCAAAGTACTCGCATGCGGGATTTTTTTGCCAGGCTTTGATACACAAATGTGCCTTGGCTTGTGTAACGTCTTTTCCCACAGAGACAATGTGTCCCTTTGGCGCCTGTCGCTGTTGGGGGCTCCTAGAAAGCCGGCAGGGGGGCTCCGGGGGGGCCTCTGTTCCGAGTTTCCGCCGCTCGTCCTCCGTGTGTGGCTCGCACTCGTGACGGAGGCTTCCAGGAGGGTTTGTCGCCTCTGAAAGTTGTTTCGACAGACGGTGAAAGTTGTGTGTGCGCCTCGTTAGCGAGCCGAGGGTCCCCTCCGTCACCCCGCTATCGGCAGCCCCTTTCATCTGCAGCTGTCATTGAAGCGCGCTCAGAGCGCCCACCGCGCCGGGCTTTATGGATAGGTCGAGTCTGCGTCAAAGCGCCTTGTTTGTAACTTACAATGAAAGAAACACGCAGAGGACGCGCGATCAGAGGCAGCAGCCCCTCCCCCCCCCCCCCGCCTGCTGTCCTTGGCAGGTAGATGGTAGGACGGCTGCCACCCCCCTCCGGGACGTTATTAGGTAGAGGGGGCCCCCTCGCCCCCCTGGAACAAGCAACGTGCAATATTGTAATACACGCAGTGGTTCCTTCTTCTCACTTCCTTAAGAGGCTCTATTGATTTTCGGTCCTGTGGACATGTTGTGCACGAGACAGCTGCGGGCTGTCAAGGTCAGGGGGGGAGGGGAGGGGGGGGACCTATTACTTGTAATCAGCTGCTAAGACGAGCACGAGCTAGTGTGTAAAGGTGAAAATCAAGCGCCCGGATACCCTCACGGGTGATTAGCCGCGCTATACAAATCCAGTTTGATCAATTAATTGAAAAGTTGACTGAGGCCCAGCTCAGATTCAGGCCTGTGACCTCCAGGTCCGACACAGCTTCCTGTAGCAGACGCCCCGTGGGTGGAGAGAGGGGTGCGACCTAGAAGGGTGCTAGTCTTTGGTGGTTCCTCAGCCTTGTGCACCAGGTTTCCTCGTGTTGAGGGGATAGGGAAAGTGTAGGAGAGTAGGATCTGCCTCTTATGTTGCCCCCACTTTTTTTCTGATGTTTACACTGGTTTCTGGCTATAGTCTGGCTGGGTCCCTGCTAATCAGGGCCCCAGCCTCTCTGTTCTCTCTAAACGATTTGGAGTGCACTCTAGGTGCACTAGTGATTGGATACTGTGGTACCTTATGAGTCGCTAGTATATGGTACCTTAGGTACCAAGGGCATAGGTACTTCACAGGCCTACCAGGGGCTGAAGCATGTATTATGCCACCCCTGGGAAGCAGACTAAATCTGACACCACAGGCCTGCTACTGCAGCCTGGGTGAGGAAGTGCTAGCACCCCTCACTGAGATATAGGTCCCCTATATCTCTCCTGCACACACATTGAGACTTATCAGCCACCCCTAAAGCAGGCCCTATCAATCCTGAGGGCAGGGTGCTTAGTTTCCATGTGAGGGGGTGCCTCTGCCTGAGCAGGGCCCCTCTGCAGCTCTCAGAGTCCATTCTCTGGGGCTGTTTGTGGATGCGGTTAAACCATATACTTTTAAGTGCATTGTATCCTCGCGGTAGAATGCTAACTTTGGAATGGCTGCATCGAAACATGTCGTGTTTGGTGTCAAACATCTTGGAATACTACCCCCCCCCCCGCCAGTCCTGGCGGCGGGGGTAGCATTCCACCCTTCTAGAGGGATAGACATGTACCTACTGTGGAAACGCGGTAGAATCCTGCAGAGCGCTGGCATCACAAAATGGATGCCACCAGTCACAGACACTGGGCTGCCCTCCTGCTGATGACCGAAACTCGCAGTGGAGGAAGTTCAACAATAGGCATCCTGTCACAGGGAGGTGTAACCACCTCCCAGACAGGGTTTAGTGTATTGGGGCTGGGTGGGTGCACTCTTAGAGTGCTTTGAAGTCCTGCACTGGGGGAGCAGAAGGCTCCTCTGTGCATATGCCAGTTCAAACCAGCTCAGGGGCTACCTGCCCCTGCTCTGGCGCGAAACTGGACAAAGGGAAGTGGGTGTAGCCACCCACTCCCCTGACCCTCCCATAGGTGGGGTCATAGAGCTAGTCCCTCCCTTTCTTTTAGTATAAGAGGGGAACCTGTGCATTGCAACCAAGATACCCCTGGACGACGCTCTGAAGAAGAATCCTGGACCTTCGACGTTCCACTACCTTTGGAAGACTGAAGAATCTCCCTTGGAGTCAAGGAGTGACTCCCCTGCTTGGCAGGCACCAAAAACTACAAACGACGGTCGCAAACTACGCCGCTCCCGCCGGAGTCCGAAGTCCCTGCAGCCCAAGAAGTGGATTTCCTGACTTCTCAATGGCCATCGTGAGTCCCCAGCGAAGCTGAGGCAAGTGGACCCCACGAGCAACCGCAGACCCTGGGTACTGTGCACTATTGTCGAGTGCAACCCCTTCACGACGTTCTACGAACTTGTGCTTTGGACCACGTGTGGTCCCAGCCTCCAGCAGGAATCCCTCCGAAGATCAGAGGCCTAACACGTCCCGAGTGACCGTGGGCCCCTGTTGAGCGAATCCTCCCGAGGCGTCTTCGCGATCCCTTGCCAGCCGGCTTGTGGGTCCCCAGAAGACTTTCTAAAGACACCAAAGGGCTCCCCTGGTTGCTCCAGGCCTGCCCTGACTTACCCTCGCTGGGTGAGTCCCACAGACCTTGCTGGTCTGCGCCATTGCCTCTTCACACTTTCCCCGAGACTTGCTGTTACCAAGGCTTGTTGGCTCCAATCGAGTCGCCGACACCGCAGTAAGCTGCAGACATCGTGGGACACGCCGAATCCAGCTCCTGGTCGTCGTCGACGCCTCCTGGACCTCGTGGCTGAAGAGTCAGGGCAACCGCGAACGACCTGAATCTTGCGACGACGGTGGGCATCCATCTTCCTTGCCCCGAGTCACTGCCAAGTGACTTTGAACACTGTCCCCTCTGCTTTCAGGTCTTCCATCTTCCGAATCCAGGCTTGGATTCCTCCGGACACTTCTCCTGTCGCCGCAAGCAGCAAGTCTTCACTGGCTCCCATTGAAAACGACGCCGCGACCCGACACCAAAGAACACCTATGCACCCGGCTCCCCTGGGTGAGGTAACTTCAGCACTACGGTGCTCCTGTGGGTGTGGGCCCTAGAACTACTTACCCTGTAAGTGACTTGCTTGTAGCTTCCCTAGAAGTGCCCTAAAACTCTTATTTTCTAAGTGCGACAATTGCGCTGACTCCTACAGGGTTCGCGTCTGTGTTAGACACACCGCGTCCATCTCCTTTGTAACACTATCTAGAACTGAGTCCGATCGGTGTTCGCCTCGAACACACAAGGGGCCTGTAACATCGAGACCTCCATTGCACTGACTCGCACAAGGTTCGCGTCTGTGTTAGACACAGTGCGTCCATCTCCCTTGCAACTCTATCTGTAACCGCGTCCTTCGACTCGTACAAGGACCTTTTCGTTGTGTTCGCCTCGAACACGCAAGGGACCTTTAACATTGAAATCTCAATCGCGTCTGAGCGCATAGACTCGCACAGGACTCGCACCGGTGCCAGGTCACCGCGTCCGTCCCCTGTGGGTCTCCTACAACTACCTGGGGTGGTTCTTGGGGGTCCCTCGATTCTAGATGCCCTAGACCTAGGTCTAGCAAACTAAGATTGTGATATTCGATTGTGCTAAGCTTATTGTGATAACATTTGACTTGTACATATGTTCCTGACTTCTAATCTCATAAAGAGATTAGTAGAGAGTTGTTTATTAATAAATACATATATATTTGATATATATACCTGTGTGGTGTCTTTTCATTTGGTGATTCAAGAGATTGTGTGGTAAAACAAGCTGCTTTACATTCCTTCAAGACTTAGCCTGAAGGCTGCTCTCCACAGCTACCACTAGGATAGCTTTCTATAAAGGTTGTCTTAAACCTATCTACCATAAGAGTCGAATTGTTCTGGTGCAAGGTGTCCACTTTAATTAGTGAACAGCATATACCAGGCCAACTTCTCACAGAAAGGCACACTAGTGCAATGGGGTAAGGTATATGTGGTTCCTACACTCTCCGATGGTGTGCTTCGCGGTGGTAGGCAGGTGGAGAAAAGTGAATTACTTAGAATGGACCACGCCTCTACTGAGATGGAATCATTGCGGGTGGTAGGCACGTGATGAAAGGTTTTTGGCCTAGAAAGAATCCAGATCTTCGGCAGTTCCTCTAGTGTCACATGGTTTGGTTCTGGGTGGTAGGATCAAGGTGAAAGGTCATTGATGCACAATTAACCCACGTCCTCTATTCAATGTTTTTTTCAATCGCAGATGGTGTGGTTGTGGGTGATAGGTGTAGGAGAGTAGGATCTGCTTCTTATAGTTACCCCCACTTTTTGCTGATGTTTCACTGTTTTCGACTTAGTCTGACTGGGATCCTGCTATTCAGGACCCCAGTCTATCTGCTTTCTCCTCTAAATTGATTGCATGTACTTTGGGTACACTCCAGATTGGATTCTGGGGTACCCTTATAAGTCCCTAGTATATGGTATACTATGTACCCAGGGCATAGGTACCCCAGAGGCCTCCCAGGGACTGCAGCATGTATTATGCCACCCCTGAGAGACCATTTAAAATGACACCACAGGTCTGCTACTGCAGCCTGTGTAAGGTGATGCATGCACCCCTTACTTAGATATAGGTTCACTATATCTATCCTAATCACTGCACATAAAAAACCTATCAGTCACCCCTATGGCAGGCCTTATCAATCCTGAAGGCAGGGTGCTGGGTTTTATGTGAGAGGGTGCCCATGCATGAGCAGAGCCCCTCTCCAGCCTTCGGAACCTATTCTCCGGGATTGTTTGTGATGCAGCCAACCATATATACTTAAGTGCATTATAACCTCACAGTAAATGCTAACTTTAAAATGGCTGCATGGAAACATGTCGTGTTTGGTGTCAAACACCTTGGAATGATACCTCCACACCAGTAACTGGTGTGGGAGGTATGATTCCACGCTCTTAGAGGGAGAAATATGACAGCACCGGTACACCCGGTACCAGCTTCACAGAACCCTGGCATCACAAAATGGATGCTGCCAGCCACAGACACGAGTCTGCCCTCCTGCTGCTGGATGAAACTCCGGCAGGGGAAGGCTTGACAATAGGTTTCCTGTCACAGGGAGGTGTGACCACCTCCCAGACAGGCTTTAGGGTATTGGGGCTGGGTGGGTGCACTCTGAGAGTGCTTTGATGTCTGCACTGGGGGCACATTTGTTGTCCTCGTGCATAGTCCAGCTCAAACCGGTTGCAGGGGCTATCAGCCCCTGCTCTGGCGTGAAACTGGACAAAGGACATGGGTGTAGCCACCCCTCTGTCCTGACCCTCCCATAGGTGGGTCCCCAGTGTTTGTCCCACCCCTTCCTTGGGTATAAAGTAGGAACCCCTGGCTACAGGACTTTAGATATTACCTGGACTAAACTCTGCTACAGAAACCAAGTAACCTTCGACGAACTACGCTTTGCTGGACGACTGAAGAATCTCCCTTGGAGTAAAGGAGTTACTCCCCTGCTGAGCAGGCACCTAAACGCATCTGACCGGTTTGCATCTACGAAGCTCCCGAAGGACTCCGAAGATTTCTGCAATACAGGAGATGGGTTCCAGAGGTCTCCGAGGTCGATCTGCGCTCTCAGCAATTCTGAGGCCCGTATCCCTCGTGGGGACCGTGAAACCTGTACCCCTGGGCACCGTGTACATTTGCAGCAGCATATGCTTTTCGGCGATCCCTGAAGCTGTGCTTTGGGCTACTTATAGTCCTGACCCCGAGCAGTAATTCCACTGAAGATTTCCGGCCTACACTCCACGAGTGTTCCGTGGGCTGGCACTTTGTGATTCCTCTCGAGGTCCCTTCGCGATCCCTGGTCCGTTGGCCTGTGGGTCCCTGAGAAGGTAACTTTAACTTTCAGTGGGCTTCCCTGGTTGCTCCAGACGTGCCCTGACTCTCCATCGCTTGGGACCTTGCTGGTCCTCACAGAAGCATCTTTCCTCTGACCGTGTGGGGTGCAGTTGCCAAGGCTTGTTGGTGTTCAATCCGGACACTGACCCCCCAGCACTCGACATCCTTCGTGGGACAGCTCGAATCCGGACTGTGGTCGTCGCAGACGTCTCCTGGTCCCCGTGGCTGCAGAGTCAAGCTTCGCCTCTTCGCACCCGACATCGGTGGGCATTCGATTGCTCCGCTCCTGGTCACGTGAAGTGACCCAGACTTTGTCCCCTCTGCTTTCAGGTTCTTTCCATCCCGGATCCAGGCTTGGATCACACCTGACACTTTTCTTCTCCACAGCAGCAGTACTTTCTCGCATCACGCCATTGAAAACGACGAGAGTTTTCGACACCACTTGACCCATATGCACCCGGCTCCCCTGGGATAGGTAACACGGGTACCTCGGTACTCTCAAGGGTGCTGGCCTTAGAACCTTCTATGTTTAGCTGGGTTTGCTTGAAGTCCTCTCCTAAGTGTCCTTAATCTTTAAAATTCCAACCGCGACTTTCCCATAGAGTTGTACGGAGCTCGCGTCTGTGTTCCCACACTGCACCCGTCCTCCGTGGGTCCCCTGTGTCACTACCTTGGGTGGTTCCTTAGGGTCCCAGCGATTCTACGTGCTCTAGGCACTGTGTCTAGTCAAGCCGTGGTTCTTATACCACTTTCTTAGTATATGGTTCGGTCTCCCCTGGAGCCCACTGTGTATTGTGCTATTTACTGTCGTTCTAGTGATTTAATATTGTGTGTATTGTTCTCTAATCTCATAAAGAGGTTAGTAGAGAGTGTTTAGTAATAAATACATAAATTTTATATACACCTGGTGTGGTTCTCCTTTCATTTGGTCATTCAGGAGGTTATATACTGGTAAAACAAGCTGCTTTACATTCCTTCAAGACTTAGCCTGGAGGCTGCTCTCCACAGCTACCACTAGGATAGCTTTCTATAAAGGTTGTCTCTAACCTAATCATCAATAAGGGTTGTTTGGACTGGTGCAAGGTGCCCACTTTAATTAGTGGACAGCATATACCAGGCCAACTTCTCACATTGGTGTGCAGCGGTTGGGATTCAAGCTTGCTATTGTTTTACCAGATAATCTCATTGAGCGACTAACTGAAAACCACTAAAGGTACTTAGGTACATATAAATCAAGTCTAGAATAAAGTAAGTTCTACTGAACTTAGAGTTGGGTAAGTCAAGGGCCTAGTGTTGTATTCCTCTTAGGGTGTCCATACACGGGCTTTCCTGTATCATGTCCTTATATAGGCACAATTCGCCCTGCCCTTATATAGGCATAAAATCCCAGCCCTTATTTAGGCATTAAACCGTGCACTCCAAATACAGGCATGGTCTCCGACATCCGTCCAACCTAACGTCACAACGAGTTCATGAAGAACAGACCCTTAGGCTGCGGGAGTTTCCCTAGCACAGGACTATTGATTTCTTCAAGGACTCATATATTATGCATGAACCATTATTCCTTAGGGGTTCATTCATGACGTCTTCCTCTGTCCGATTCACGTCAATGCTAACATTCTTAGGTACTTCTCAGGTATAAATATACCTTCCCTAGCCCCTGTAAATCAGAGGAGACCTCAACTTCAGAGGAGCCCGTTTCCCGGCCTGACACACTGAGAAGACGCTGTCATCCCTGCACGCAGAGAGTCCAGCTTCCAGTGACCTGACTTCCCTTGCGGGGTGTTGGAGTTCGAGTCTGGCAAGAGATTCCTACCTCTCTCATTCTTAAGGTATGGAGCTGACTAGAACCTAGAGGGACTCTTGGCATACTAGGCATACTAGGCATACTAGGCATAACATACTCTTAGTATACCATAGTAAGGAATACTTCACCTACTTCGTACCTCTCCCTACACCTAGGTTAGGTTAGGTACATTGGGGTAGAACTAGATTAGAAACGCATCGTATGAGTACTCGCATTTTTAGTCTGTGTCACTTATGTAAATGCATATATACTAAAAGATAATGCTATCGCAGTATTATTTATTTCTACTGCTCACACTGTACATTATTTATCTCGCATACTGTCTTGTGATCGTAACAGCACATTTTACTTACACCAGAAACAAGACTGTTCAATAAATCTTTTATTGAAACGCCCGTCTGTTCTTTCTGTGTAACTTGGAGAAAACTAAGCATGCACGATTGAGCTGAGTGAAATAGTTATCTATTGTTTCCACGACTCTGGGACACGTTCTGATTCTAAAGGGAAACAAAGTGGTCATGTTTTGCGGCTGCCAGAAACTACTCCCTTCTTGTCGTCAAGGAGTTTCTAGTGGCCTCTGAGCTAGCTGGCACAAGTAATTAAGTTTAATATACTCGATAGGGACATACTGACCTTAGTCCTATGTCAAACCTATAGGATATATTATTCCAATGCGTAGAGCCTATTAGGGAAATAGGAGCTACACTACATGGCGCCCAACGGTTTGGTAAGGCGGTAATTCAACGTTAGATACTCAGCCGTGCTTTTTTCTCTCAGAGACCCCTACCCATATACTCCAAAAGACGTCTGGAGTGGGCAGGGTTAAGTATCCACCACGGCTCCATAGGGCAGTACCCTACATATTAGCTGTTTGGTTTGCTCAACGTTGAAGGATACAGTGTTCCAAAATATTGTGCACCTTATCTTTGTTTCCTTGAAACTTGTTCTACATTTTTCAAAAACAAAATGCCTGACTCCGACATTGAAGCCGGAAACGGTGGAGCTGCGGCGGATCCAGCCCAAGCAGCAGTTTTGAACTTTACAGGTTTTATTGAAACCGAGGAGGGTGTTATAGACATCACTCCAAACTTAAGAAGAGCCATCACTCTAAAACTCATAAAACATGGCCTACCACCAAGAGGAGTTAGAGCAGTTTTCGTGATAGAGGCACACGAATCCTTTCAGACAGAGGTATTCTATTCATGGGTAATATTTCCTGAATCCAATCCAGTTACAAAACTGTTTCACTTCTACAAAGAAGATGATCCACCAGAGGAATACATTCCTTTCGAGGATATAGAAATTACATTAACATACCAGGAGCATCAGCTCTGGTTTAAAGGCGCCCTAAAACATCACAAAAACATTACCAGGCTCGGTCCACTAGGTAGACTAGGAGCAACATGGCCGATTCTAGCCGGCTACACACCTCATCCTAACATTGAAGAAATGTCAGACGAGGAACTACTTACTCAACTCACAGAGTTAATAAAAAATCTACAGACAATTGGTCCAATATGTCATGCAGACTTTCACAGTCCAGCAACCACTGACACTTCCAAATCAAACCCCTCAACCGGGGAATACACTTAAAATTACACCACAGACTCTATACGCAGTCATGGGTAAAATGCCCACAAAACGTGAGCAAATTCCATTCTGGATAGCTCAAAAGATTACTCAAATAGAAGTAGTATTTCCAAATACTAGCCCATATGAGAAACACAGAATACTAACAATCAGTTTACCGATGGGGATCACACCACAACTGGAAGACTGCACCACTTGGGGCTCAGTCATTGCTGCCATCTATACTAAAACACATGGCATTCCGTCAATTGCGGTAATACCTGATGTCCTGAAACAAATTCAAAATGAATACGGGGCAGAGCCTGCTCTAAATTTAGGTATGAAATTACAGAAAAATTTCGACCAGGTCTCAACAATAATATTATCTAATATTAAAGGGGAGGCAGCAGCAGTGGCGATCCGCCAAAAATTAAGGGAATTTGATGTTACAGAACATCAAACTGAGCTACCCAGAATAATTGAACAATCTTATGCAGAATTAGGCAGAGATAGTTTGGGTGGAAGACCAGTGAAGCCGAAGCTATCTGAAAGTCCTGAGAAGGACTCAATTAAACAAACTCCTACATCTTTTAAAAAGAAGTGGGAGACTAATAAACAAAATTCAAATGAGAAACGTTCTCAATCCCGAGGTAGGTCTCCTCAAAAGGAGCCCTCTGAAAGGAGGTATAACCTCAGGAATAGGGATAATTTGAGAAAGCCTGACAGGTATCAAGATACTGATACACGTTCCTCTCGTCCCTTTCAGATCTCATCACAGACTTCGGAAAGAAGAGGACGATCGGAACATAGAGAAGAACGCGTGAAATCGAAAGACGAAAAACACGTTCCAAAAACTAAAGCAAAACCTCAATTCTCCAAAAGAAAGTAGCAGGTCTAAAGATCAGACATGCCGAGAATACTGAGAACACAACTCAAGAACGGAGAATGGGCTCAGACAATGCTGGACAGTGCAGCAGAAGTCACAATAGCTTGCCAGAACCTGAAGGAACTTCTGGAGATAGTGGACTTGAATGAGTACATTACAGTTGAGACTGTAGACACCAGGGTTAGTACTCCACAAAAGTTATATGAAATAACACTCCGGATGGAGGGAGACATACCTAGACAGGTGAAAGCACTTTTTTGGGTAAGACTATCAAGGGGCTATGACATACTTCTAGCAGAAAAAGACTGGCCACCACAATTTGTCAGGGAGTGCCCACACGGCGAGGACATTATTATGCCTGCCTTCTCCAACCATATTCCAATTCACCTAAAATATACATATGCCAGGAAATGGGCAGTGGCCCAGGCCCCAGCATTATATAAAAATCATGTAGGATGGGATGAGGACTCACCTCACCATAAAATACATCTAAAACATGAACCAACTGCACAAAGGCAGTATCCTATAAAGCAAGAAGCTAAAAAACAGGTCAGGGAGATCTTAGATCAACTTGAATATCAAGGGGTGATTGAAACATGCACCTCCTCAATGAACAATCCTTTGTTTCCTGTCTCCAAACCAGACAATACATATCGTCTAGTTTTGGATTACAGACACTTAAACACTTGTTCTAAAACTTTTGCAGTGCAAAATGCACATAGCACAGCATTAATGAATAACATTGTGCGTAAAAAATACAAAACAACATTAGACATCTCAAATGGTTTCTTTTGTCAAAACATAGCACCTGAAAGCAGGTACTTAACAGCATTCTCCATAATGGGGACCCAGCGTCACTTTTGTCGACTCCCACAAGGGTTCAAGAACAGCCCAGGGTTATTCTCAGCGAGGGTAACGGAATTACTACAAATTTATGACAATGAGGCATTGTCCTATGTCGATGACATCTATCTGACAGACGATGACCTGGACAAACACTTGAACAGGGTGAGCACCATTATACTGGGTTTCGCCTCTGAGGGCTACAAGTTCAACTTTAAAAAGCCCCGAATTGCCCATCTCAATGTCCTATTTTTAGGATATGAGCTTTCAAGTGAAGGCAAGAGCTTGGCAGCTAACTTTCTAGAGAAATGTGCGCTGCTCCAACCTCCAAAAACGCAAAAAAACTTACAATCCATCCTGGGTTTCCTACATTTTGGAAGAACATACATTCTAAATTACGCAGAAAGGGTTAAACCTCTCTACGCATTAATCAAACCTGATTTTTCGATCAGAAACTGGACACAGGAACACACAGAAATCTTGCTTTCACTACAGGCTAACATTTTAGCAACAAATCACTTACAAACACGTGTAAGTCAACGAAATTTGGTGATCCAAATAATTTCGGGTCAATGCGGATTCACCTACTTAACCTTCAATGAGGGTGAGAAAATACCAATCGCATACAAATCTCATTTGTACACACAAGCGGAAATGCGCTTCAGTTCAACTGAAAAAATTCTGACAGCAGTTCAAACGGCTGTAGCAAAAGAAAGAGCCTTAGCCCAAGGGAAACGCATTATTGTCGTAACCCCGGTACCAGCTTTAGAAGCGGTTACAAAAGCAAGCATTCCAAATGCTAAAGCATTACATCCAAGATGGATACAATGGGTTAATTCTCTTGCTGCAACAGATGTTGAATATGTTTTTGATCCAGATTTAAAAACACAAGCATTCCTGCAATATGAACAAGAATGTCCTCTGCCTACTGAAATTCTGCCTCTCGATCAGTACGAATTCATAATTTACACTGACGGATCCGCACAACCCGCAACAGGGAGTAAGCAAGCTTACAGTGCAGCATGTGTGATCGTTAAAGGTCGCATACGAAATGACATCTTCAGACCTATGGTCACAAAAACTCAGTCTCTAGGAGATTGTACAGCTCAGCGAGCTGAACTACAAGCATTCAAACTGGCACTTGAAAGTACAGATCGAGAATTCCCCACACTAATAGTGTGCGATTCCTTTTACTGTGTTCAGTCGTATAATGACTATATACAAAACTGGCTTGAAAATGGTTTCAAAGATGCGAAAGGTGGCACAATAAAGCATAAAATTCTTTGGGAACAAGTAGTTCAGTTGAAAAACGAACTACCAAAGGCTCACGTGATCCACACACTGAGTCATCAACGTGATGGCGTTCACGTTGCAGGGAATTCATTGGCTGACGAAGGCGCAAAGGGGGCTGTTCAGACGGCTTCCGTAGCTGCGATCACTCGTTCAAAAACGAAAATAGACGGTGAGATAATGTTGGCTGTCAATGCTTCAAGCCAGGGCAGCAGTGCAGCGTTACCAAAAAAGTTTCCACTCAAGTACTCTTATGTAATTGATGCGAACAACGTTCCTTTTGCTCGAATCCCTGGAGTGGGGGATAGGGTAATTCCAAACAAGGAACACAGATTAGGACTAATCCTAGCAGCACACGAAGGGATAGCTTCTGCACATGCAGTTGTTTCTGCAACAGTATCTATACTCAAGCTAAGATATTGGTGGCCTGGCATTCGGAAACAAACTAAGAATTATGTTTTAGAATGTGATATTTGCCAACAGATGAAAGTCTCAACAGTGAAACGTCCTGCGCAGACACCCCTGTTAATTTCAGACAAACCATTAGCTTGTGTTTACCTGGACCACTGCGGTCCCTTGCAAAGGGACGGTAACTATAAATATATCATGGTTGCAGTGGATTCATGCTCTAGGTTCCTATGGATATGGCCTCAGCGCTCGGCTGACGCTCGAACTGTTATAAAAGATTTGCGAGTCTTTATCGGCACATACGCAATAGGCATGCTACATTCTGACCAGGGTCCTGCGTTTAGCTCTGGGGCTTACAAAGAAGCCATGGCCAGTCTGGGCGTTGCATTGCGGTACTCCTCTCCATTCCATCCTGAGGGAAATTCGGTTGTGGAAAGGAAAAACCGGGACATAAAGCAGTCTATAACAGCTAGGGTATTAGGTTCGGGTGATGGGTGGGTCAAACACCTTAATGGGGTCCAACGCTCATTGAATAATCTGCTAAGAAGTTCTCTAGGGGTGGTCACTCCATATGAGGTCCTATTTGGGACAAGAATGTGGGTACCAGACCTTGAACACATAGGCACAGTGGTGGAAAATAAACCGTTTGATATCAAAGATCGTTTGGCTGTTTTACAGGAACTGAATGAGTTAAGAACGAAACAAAGCAACGTATTCCTACAGCCAACCACCACTGGGGAAAAATCGGTGGTCCCAGCAAGGCCTGTCTGGATTCCAAAAGTTGGGGATCTAGTCAGAGAAAAGATTGCGGACAAGAAGGAATTTGGACCTTCTTACAGACAACCAGTACCTGTCCTAGCAGTTCAAGGAACAAGAACAGTACTTCTGCCGCCCCTTGCTGAAAGAAAGGAGAAAAGATTTGTGTCCATCGACCTGATCAAACCACAGTATGTGGCCAATACTAAATAGTAGACCACGTGGACTCCGACCTAGTAGCAGACGCACTCCTCTCGCTACTATCCAAGAGGTTCAGACTGAAAGACTGATAACAATCGAGAATTCAGCTGTAACAGATGGAGGACTAAGCAACAACGCTAATGGAACTCATCCCTCTTGAAAACCAAGTAACAGTTCGTCCAAATACGCCTGTCTACACCAATGTAGCAAGTGATCAACTGGTTCCAGTGATTTCTACAAATCCTGATGCAATTCCAACAATTGATAGAACTGCTTCTGGCTATTTCATTAACTTTGATACGTTCTCAGAAGATCCGAGTGAACCTGAAACGACGCCAGCATCATTCAAACTCAAGCAGCAAGTACAAGACTTTCTTCACTTTATGAAAAAGACTTATTTGGTTTCTCCATGGATTGAACTCTGGATTATATCTGGACTATTTGTTTTCCTGCTCTGGCTAGCTTTGGTTACAACTGTAAGCGTGCTTATAAGTGGCAGATACATCCATGTGAACACTGAAGGAAAAGATGTGAACGTACTTTTGAAACCTCATAAATCTTCCCATCGTGAAGCAAGAGACTTGTCATCAGTGAACATCACAGCTGTTCCTATACAGGATGGTATAGTGTGGGACAAAACAGATTTTGACATCTTCGGCCCGACGGAACAATTGAACATTCCACATTTGTTTAAAATTTCACTAAGTGATCTAATTACGTCCAGTACCTATTCAGATGATTGGGACTTTGAGACTGTTAACGACATAATGTATGACCTAGAAAAATCTGCTGCATTTTCTAACAATGAATATTTAGAGGGTTCATCAGACTATGAACAACTATATTGTTATAACCACTATGGTCATCATTATTTACATAAATCTGCATATCCAAGAAATGTGTTTATGTTTAACCAATGGGAACATTGTCTTACACCACCTAAAGGTAGTTCAAAAACATTTGCTAGTAAGTTTCCATATTTTTCAGGTTACAATACATCTGACCCAGAAACATTTTACTTTAGAAATGTAAACAATACAGGACTGAAAATTATGTTAACTAATACAAAACAGATTTACTCTGCAGCATTTATTGCCCAACTGTCTAGACAGGGTTTCGACTTATGGAAAGACACAATAGACACAAAAACTGTCTGGGGTACTAAAGATTGGCAAGTGCAGGGGATATAAGCTTTATTTAGAGCCTGTATCATCCCTGAACAAATAATGTTCTTGAATGAAACCATCCAACAAACATCTTGTCTTGGACTAGCCAAGATCAAGGAGATGAACACACCTTCTGTACCAACACCTGCAAGTGATAACGATACACAGGCAGTGGTGACAGTTGACAATATACTACAACTCAACAGATCTAATCCTGATTGGAGAAAATGGTTGATCTGGCCCACAGACACGAAAAACTGTCAGGAAAGATTCCTGAATAAAACTCAGGGCTTTACTATTAATAGGCCAGACCCAAGATATGTCCAAAGACAGCATCCGGGGGTAGTAACAACATACAGTGTAGGAAAATTATGCCTCGATTGGCTGCATAAGTCTACACTACAGGATGTGAAACAACACTTATCCTTACTTAAAAAGGACGCAGACCTTAGGGAATTCTTGCTTGGACCAAGTAAACCGCGTCAAAAACGTTTCATATATGCCGGCATTTATGCTGCCTATAATGAAGCATGGAAAGTATCACAGATGGAGGCCGCAGAACGAATACGTGAACTTGATCGTATTAATTTAGAGAAAACACTCTCTGTGGTCGACAATGGGTTAACAACTTTGTCCTCCAGAATATATTCATTGGATGGCATTGTATCCTCTGCTATCGACATACTAGAACAAAATTTGGCAATGTTACAACACGGTCAGTCTCAATTACGTTCTATTGTGTTATTAAGCTGGACGCTGCAATCTTTGCGAGCGGGCTATGTGCCTTGGCGTTTTATCAACACGTCAGCTCTGTTTGCAGAATACAATCTGACTGATAAACAGATCGAATTGGCACAAAGAGGAGCAAGGTATACAGTGCTGAGCATTGAAAAACTGGAAAAGTTACCATTCACAGTGGCAGAAAAACCAGCTACAGAATAGCTTATTCATGGCAAAATAACATTACCTGTGACTACTTTTCAGTTTCAGTATTGCCTCAGACAAATGCAAGCAGGCAAATATGAAAGGTTGGATAAGGAATACATTAAGACATCTTGGGATTTACCGTATACATATAGATGTTGGAGTGGGGATCGTGAAGTGTTTTTGAGCGGTACACACTGTAAACGTGCACTGAAAGGTTCACTTATATGTCAGGACATTTCTTTACACGGGGCTTGTAATGGTTCTGTGGCAAATTTGTCTTGCCTTCAGCAGGGTACACCAGCTGCTGTGATTAATCCAACGTTTGGACAACTTTCTAATGGGAGTTACCTCATGTTGAATGATCAGAGTTGCTGCGGCATGCTGCCAGGCATCCCATATCTAGTAACGGTCAACTCCAGGGTCACTTGCTGTATGCAAGTATTGTTTGCCCCAATAGACACAGTCAGGGAGTCGCCTCTATGGCCTTCGCTGAACGTCTCTTTTATAAGATTTGATACTTTGAGCAGAATGAAAGCCATGCTTTTACAGCAAACAGTGCCTTTGACCTCGGCCAAAGAAACCTATGATCTACAAGTAGCAAGGACTTCGGCTGAGATACAGACTTTAATACGTACAAACTGCCCTATTCATTTCGTGGAAATGATAGGACGTATTTTCAATATGTCTGATACAACAGGAATTGTACATGTATTTAAGAGCATCTGCTCCGGTTTGTTAGCACCTTTCCAGGCAATACTCGGTATCATCCCGAACTTTGCACATTCGGTGTTTGGTGGCATACCATTAATTCTAGCACTTGTTGCCGGAATTCTATTTCTCTTCCTGCTATTGCGCTATGGCCAGCCTATTCGCAGACATCACTCTGAGCGAAATGGAGAAAGCTCTCCTTGAAAGAAAGTGCCGTGAGCAAATAGTACAGCTATTGGGCATGACTCGTCTACGGGACCTGAATACCACGTGGTTCCTGTCATTCAGACCAATCAGGCAATATTGCATCTTACCTGTTCTACGATGCCTGCTATGCGGTGAAGAATGCATGTTAGACACTTGTCTCACATTTCCATCAGCAACGCCAACGGACGTCGATACTCTGCTGGTCCCGATAATGGCCCATGCTCTGTGTAGTCCCCAGAGGCTACCAATCCTGATGTCAGCATTCATTGAGATCTTACAGATGCTTCCGGCTGCTGCTGAGGTACGAGAAAGATCTACAGGCACACAGGTAACAACGGACGCGAACATTGCTGCGCCATCCTATGCTGAAAGCGATGCTTCACATCTCTGTGCAATTAATCTACTACACGAGGTGTTCCAACTGACACCAACTTCAGTGGATGATGTTTTGTCTATAGAAATAGATGATCTCATGTTTACACCAGACCCGTAAACTGACTCTGATTCAGCATACAGTGTTCCAGAGATGCAGTAACAATTTGGCCTTCATACTTCAAAATCTTGGAACTCTTCCAAAATTGAACTTTTTCCCATTTTTTCGAACTAAAATGGCACTTCAATCTGCTTAAAGTAGAACTAGCCTTATAGTACAGACTTCACGGTACTTCCACAGACAGTCATCTTGTGTGTCTAAAACAGTTCATTAATTTTCAAGACATGAAATGATTTTGATTTTTGAACAACTTATCGATCATTTTTGTCACATGTAAATATTACTGCTTATTTTCATTCAAATTGCATTTAATTTCGAACTTTATGCCTAAAATGAAAAGCATTGCTTAATATGTACAGTACCTTTTTGCATTTTTACTATGTTTTTTAATGCTTTTAAGACATATTTTTTAAATATGCGGTACTCCATTTTATGTTTAGCATTTTTAAATGTCTAGCATTTTAGTATTATCGTACACACGAAAGTGGAGTGGGTGTTGTATTCCTCTTAGGGTGTCCATACACGGGCTTTCCTGTATCATGTCCTTATATAGGCACAATTCACCCTGCCCTTATATAGGCATAAAATCCCAGCCCTTATTTAGGCATTAAACCGTGCACTCCAAATACAGGCATGGTCTCCGACATCCGTCCACCCTAACGTCACAACGAGTTCATGAAGAACAGACCCTTAGGCTGCGGGAGCTTCCCTAGCACATGACTATTGATTTCTTCAAGGACTCCTATATTATGCATGAACCATTATTCCTTAGGGGTTCATTCATGACGTCTTCTTCTGTCTGATTCACGTCAATGCTAACATTCTTAGGTACTTCTCAGGTATAAATATACCTTCCCTAGCCCCTGTAAATCAGAGGAGACCTCGACTTCAGAGGAGCCCGTTTCCCGGCCTGACGCACTGAGAAGACGCTGTCATCCCTGCACGCAGAGAGTCCAGCTTCCAGTGATCTGACTTCCCTTGCGGGGTGTTGGAGTTCGAGTCTGGCAAGAGATTCCTACCTCTCTCATTCTTAAGGTATGGAGCTGACTAGAACCTAGAGGGACTCTTGGCATACTAGGCATACTAGGCTTAACATACTCTTAGTATACCATAGTAAGGAATACTTCACCTACTTCATACCTCTCCCTACACCTAGGTTAGGTTAGGTACATTGGGGTAGAACTAGATTAGAAACGCATCGTATGAGTACTCGCATTTTTAGTCTGTGTCACTTATGTAAATGCATATATACTAAAAGATAATGCTATCGCAGTATTATTTATTTCTACTGCTCACACTGTACATTATTTATCTCGCATACTGTCTTGTGATCGTAACAGCACATTTTACTTACACCAGAAACAAGACTGTTCAATAAATCTTTTATTGAAACGCCCGTCTGTTCTTTCTGTGTAACTTGGAGAAAACTAAGCATGCACGATTGAGCTGAGTGAAATAGTTATCTATTGTTTCCACGACTCTGGGACACGTTCTGATTCTAAAGGGAAACAAAGCGGTCATGTTTTGCGGCTGCCAGAAACTACTCCCTTCTTGTCGTCAAGGAGTTTCTAGTGGCCTCTGAGCTAGCTGGCACAAGTAATTAAGTTTAATATACTCCATAGGGACATACTGACCTTAGTCCTATGTCAAACCTATAGGATATATTATTCCAATGCGCAGAGCCTATTAGGGAAATAGGAGCTACACTACACTAGCACACCCTTTCTCCAACTCAAGAGAGTTCAGTTCCCACTGGAGTAGGTAGGTGCATGCAACACACAACACTAGCATGTCTTTTAAGCCTGAAGCCAGTGACTCCTTGCCAACCAAGTATGGCCATCTCTGATTCCAGGAATTGAGAGCCATGTGTACATCCAGGAAACTGAAGTCAGGGAAAAATCCAAACACCCAACGTCTCATAGAGACTTTGCTTTTAGATGACCTCAGAAAGACTCCAGGGTCTGATGAGGTAGGAAAAGGGGGTGGGGACAGCAGAAGAGGAAAGGACAGGAAGTGAGAACTTCAATGACCTGGACTCTGATGCTGGCCAGGAGGATCAAAATGATGCTAACCTGGACAATCCAATTCTTCCTGAAGGTGAGGAAGGAGGCCTCAGTGGACCTCTTTTTACCCCACCTGGAAGGGTTAACAGTTTGCCAAGAAGATCCAGATCTCCTTCTCAGGAATCTGATCATTCTGGTACATCTGTAGGGAGCTCTGCTTCTCATAAAAGGGAGTCCTCTTATGAGAAGAAGTGCCAACTGCTTGAGTTTGAGAGAGCTAAGCTCAGAATCAAGAGAGAGCAATTGGCCTTAGATAGGGAATCCCTGGAGCTTCAGAGAGCTTCTCAGAAGTTGGGGCTAGAGCCCCATGGTGGCAGCTACAGTGTCCCTAGGAGTAGTGAACATACTCATGACCATAGGAACCTGAACAAGATTGTCCCTCCCTACCAGAGTGGGGATGACATCCACAAATGGATAACTGCACTGGAGAGGGCCTGTAAGGTACAGAGGGTCCCTCTGGAGCAGTGGGCAGCAATCTTGTGGCTCTCCTTTGCAGACAAAGGTAGAGACAAGCTCCTCACTGTAAGAGACGAGGATGCTGATAATTACAAAGTCCTGAAGAGTGCTCTGATTGATGGGTTTGGCCTAACCACTGAACAATACAGATTAAAGTTCAGAGACACCCAAAAGGCACAGACTCAGGACTGGGTTGACTTTGTAGATTGTGCTACTAAGGCTCTGGAAGGCTGGTTACTTGGCAGTAAGGTGTGTGATTTCAAAGGATTGTATAATTTAATCCAGAGAGAGCAGATCCTTAATAACTGTCAAAATCAACTGTTGCATCAGTACCTGGTGGAATCTGATCTGACCTCTCCCCAAGAATTGGGCCAGAAGGCAGACAAATGGGTCAGAACCAGGGTGAGGCAGAAGGTTCAGAACCAAGGTGGTGACCCCAAGAAGCAAGATTCTAAAAACTCTGATAAGGGTGGGGAGAAGGGTAAAGACCAGAAGTCTTCTCAAGGGCCCCAAAAATCTGCATCTGGTGGGGAGTCACAATCAAACAAGGGAAAAGGCAAGAAGAGCCATGCTGTCAAATCTGTAAACAGAAGACCCATTGGACAAGTGATTGTACCAAGTCCAAGGACTCAACTTCAACCACAACCACCACTGCCCCTAAGGCAACTGTTCCCCCTAGTTCAGCTCCAAGTGGTGGTGCTCCAAATAAGGGTGTAGTAGGGTTAACCCTGGGATCTGAGATGGACTCTGGCCTAGTCAGAGTTCCAACTCAGGCTATATTGATCTGTGATGGAGGCGTGGCTATCGCCTCCTTATTTGTAAGCCCCAGTAATCTGGGCAAATACAGACAACAGCCTATAATAAATGGAAAAGAGGCCTTGGCATTCAGGGACACAGGAGCAAGTGTCACAATGGTGACAAAAGATCTTGTGGCTCCTGAGCAAATCATACTTGGTGAGATGTACCAAGTGACCAATGCTAGCAATGTCAGGACAGACCATTCCCTGGCAGTGGTTAATTTCACCTGGGGAGGGGTAACTGGCCCTAAGAAGGTTGTGGTAAGTGCAGACCTCCCTGTTGAATGCTTGTTGGGCAATGATTTAGAAACTTCAGCTTGGGCTGAAGTGGAACTCAGGACTCATGCAGAAATGTTGGGTATCCCTGCAGATGTGTTTGCTATGACCAGGTCACAGGCAAAAATGTCTAACACTGAACAGGCGCTGGATCCTGGAAAAATGGACCAGGCGCCTTCCAAGAGAAGGAGCAGTAGGGTTAAGGCAGTGTCTTCCCCCCTGCCTCAGAATCCAGATCAGTCTCTTGAGGGAGATGATCTTAGTCCTGAAGAAGGAACTGTCCCAGATGAGCTTGAACCTGATCAGGTTGAGTTCTTGGGGACAGGGGGCCCTTCCAGGGCACATGTGAGCCAGGAGCAACTGAGCTGCCCCTCTCTTGAACCCCTCAGACAGCAAGCTGCTGCTGAGGCTGCTGGGAGAGCTAGTGGGTCCCATAGGATCTACTGGGATGATGGACTCCTTTACTCAGAGTGTAGAGACCCCAAGCCTAGAGCTACCAGGAGGTTGGTTATACCTCTGAAGTTTAGGAGCTTCCTATTGACACTAGCACATGATATCCCATTAGCAGGTCACCTAGGCCAAAACAAGACTTGGGACAGAATTGTCCCTCACTTTCATTGGCCTCATATGTCTGAAGACACCAAGGAGTTTTGTCGCTCCTGTGTCACCTGTCAAGCCAGTGGTAAGGCAGGTAGCACTACAAAGGCCCCCCTGATACCACTACCTGTGGTGGGGGTTCCCTTTGAGAGGGTAGGGATTGACATTGTTGGTCCCCTGGATCCTCAAACTGCACCTGGGCACAGATTTATACTGGTGGTGGTGGATCATGCCACTAGGTATCCAGAGGCAATTCCCCTTAGGTCCACCACAGCTCCTGTGGTGGCAAGGGCCCTCCTGGGAATATTTTCCAGGGTGGGTTTTCCTAAGGAGGTAGTATCAGACAGAGGTGCAAACTTCATGCCTAGTTACTTAACTGCTATGTGGAAGGAGTGTGGTGTAAATTATAAATTTACCACCCCTTATCACCCACAATGCAATGGTTTAGTTGAAAGGTTCAACAAAACCTTAAAGGGCATGATTAAAGGTCTCCCAGAAAAGCTTAGGCGCAGCTGGGACATACTTTTGCCCTGCCTTCTTTTTGCCTACAGAGAGGTTCCACAGAAGGGGGTTGGTTGCAGCCAATTTGAGCTTCTGTTTGGACATCCAGTTAGGGGTCCATTGTGTCTAGTGAAGGAGGGATGGGAGTTACCTCTCAAACCCCCTAAACAGGATATTGTGGACTATGTACTTGGTCTCCGCTCCCGGATGGCTGAATACATGAAGAAGGCAACTAAAAACCTTGAGGCTAGCCAGGAATTGTAAAAGGCCTGGCATGACCAAAAGGCTGTGTTGACTGTTTATCAGCCAGGACAGAAAGTATGGGTGTTGGAGCCAGTGGCCCCAGCAGCCCTCCAAAACAAGTGGAGTGGCCCCCATACCATAATTGAACAAAACGGAGAGGTTACCTACCTGGTAGACCTTGGAACTCCCAGGAGCCCCCATAGGGTGCTCCATCTCAAGAGGCTCAAACCATATGTTGACAGGGCAGACATGGCCTTGCTCATGGCTACTGATGAGGGACAGGAGGAAGAGAGTGATCCACTCCCTGACCTGCTCTCACAGAACCCTGATGATGGTTCAGTAGATGGTGTAGCCTTGGCAGGCAGCCTCACTGACCAGCAGCAAACTGATTGCAGAAAAGTTCTCGACCAGTTTAGACATATATTCTCACTGACTCCAAGTCAGACTACCTGGTGCACTCATGAAGTGGACACTGGGGACAGTCTGCCTGTTAAAAATAAGATTTACAGGCAACCTGACCATGTCAGGGACTGCATCAGGACTAAAGTCCAGAAGATGTTGGATTTGGGTGTGATTGAACCCTCAGATAGCCCTTGGGCTAGTCCAGTAGTCTTGGTACCTAAACCTCACGCCCAGGGTGGTAAGAGAGAGACGAGGTTTTGTGTGGACTACAGAGGTCTCAATGCAGTCACTAGGACTGATGCCCATCCAATCCCTAGGGCAGATGAGCTTATAGATACTTTGGCCTCAGCCAAGTTTCTGAGCACATTTGACCTGACAGCTGGCTACTGGCAGATCAGACTAGCTGAGGATGCAAAAGCCAAAACAGCATTCTCAACCCCTAGTGGGCACTACCAATTTGTGGTGATGCCCTTTGGTTTGAAGAATGCACCTGCCACTTTTCAAAGGTTGGTGAACAAAGTCCTTACAGGCCTGGAAGCCTATAGTGCAGCATATCTAGATGATATTGCTGTCTTTGCTCCACCTGGGAGGATCACCTGGTCCACCTGCGAAATGTTTTGGAGGCCCTGCAGAAAGCAGGCCTCACTATCAAGGCCACCAAGTGCCAGATAGGGCAGAGTCAAGTTGTATACCTGGGCCACCTTGTGGGTGGAGGCCAGGTTCAAACATTGCAGAGCAAAGTCCAGACCATCATGGACTGGGTTGCTCCAACCACCCAGACTCAGGTCAGAGCTTTCTTGGGCCTGACTGGGTACTATAGGAGGTTTGTCAAAGGATATGGATCCATAGTGACCCCTTTGAATGACTTAACTTCCAAGAGAATGACCAAAGAAAGTTCAGTGGACAGTCAGCTGTCAAAAGGCATTTGATGACCTGAAGCAGGCCATGTGCACTGCTCCCATTCTGCAACGTCCTGACTACTCCAAACAATTCATTGTCCAAACAGATGCATCTGAGTTGGGGGTAGGGGCTGTGTTATCACAATTGAATGATGAAGGTCAGGATCAGCCAGTAGCTTTTATTAGCAGAAGGCTGACCCCCCGAGAGAAACGTCGGTCAGCCATTGAGAGGGAAGCCTTTGCTGTGGTTTGGGCTCTGAAGAAGCTGAGGCCATACTTGTTTGGCACTCACTTCATTGTTCAGACAGACCATAAGCCCCTCTTATGGCTAAAACAGATGAAGGGTGAAAACCCCAAACTTTTGAGGTGGTCCATTTCCCTACAGGGGATGGACTTTACAGTGGAACATAGACCTGGGAGTAACCATGCCAATGCAGATGGACTCTCCAGATATTTCCACTTAGAACATGAAGACTCAACTGGTCAAGGTTAGTTTAATGTCCTGATGTTTGGGCGGGGGGTTGTGTAGGAGAGTAGGATCTGCTTCTTATAGTTACCCCCACTTTTTGCTGATGTTTCACTGTTTTCGACTTAGTCTGACTGGGATCCTGCTATTCAGGACCCCAGTCTATCTGCTTTCTCCTCTAAATTGATTGCATGTACTTTAGGTACACTCCAGATTGGATTCTGGGGTACCCTTATAAGTCCCTAGTATATGGTATACTATGTACCCAGGGCATAGGTACCCCAGAGGCCTCCCAGGGGCTGCAGCATGTATTATGCCACCCCTGAGAGACCATTTAAAATGACACCACAGGTCTGCTACTGCAGCCTGTGTAAGGTGGTGCATGCACCCCTTACTTAGATATAGGTTGACTATATCTATCCTAATCATTGCTAGGCCTGGACGGAAAACTACGCTACGCTCGCGGAGTGTGCGTAGTTTGCGCAACTACGCGCTACGAGAATCGCACGTAGCACAGTGCAAAAACGCGTAGCGGGCATTTTTTGCTCGCTTGCGGTCCTCAACGTCAAGTTGGCGACCGCGAGCGAGCAAAATCAACATCCCGGCGAGACTTTTTCCTCGTTCGCGATCGGCAACATCAAGTTGCCGATCGCGAGCGTGGAAAATAAACCTCCCAGCGAGATTCTCAACGCGGGGAGGTCAGGTTTCTCATTGCGAGTGGTCGCGTATGCTCGCGTCCGCTCGCGTTGAGAAACTACCAGTCCGCGTTGAGAAAGCTGTCGCTCGAGGTCAAATCTACTCGAGCGGCAGAAAACGACCGCTTGCACTGTGCATGATCCTGTTCGCAATGATTGTACAGTGCGGACAAGCATCCGGCACTGTGCAATCATTGCGAACAGCATTTCCCTACCGCACTACGCAGTTCGCGTAGCTACGCGTAGCGCGCGTAGTGCAAAGTACACTTCGCGTAGCTACGCCCAGGGTTAATCACTGCACATATAAACCTATCAGTCACCCCTATGGCAGGCCTTATCAATCCTGAAGGCAGGGTGCTGGGTTTTATGTGAGAGGGTGCCCATGCATGAGCAGAGCCCCTCTGCAGCCTTCGGAACCTATTCTCCGGGGTTGTTTGTGATGCAGCCAACCATATATACTTAAGTGCATTATAACCTCGCGGTAAATGCTAACTTTAAAATGGCTGCATGGAAACATGTCGTGTTTGGTGTCAAACACCTTGGAATCATACCTCCACACCAGTGACTGGTGTGGGAGGTATGATTCCACCCTCTTAGAGGGAGAAATATGACAGCACCGGTACACCCGGTACCAGCTTCACAGAACCCTGGAATCATAAAATGGATGCTGCCAGCCACAGACACGAGTCTGCCCTCCTGCTGCTGGACGAAACTCCAGCAAGGGAAGGCTTGACAATAGGTTTCCTGTCACAGGGAGGTGTGACCACCTCCCAGACAGGCTTTAGTGTATTGGGGCTGGGTGGGTGCACTCTCAGAGTGCTTTGATGTCTGCACTGGGAGCACATTTGGTGTCCTCGTGCATAGTCCAGCTCAAACCGGTTGCAGGGGCTATCAGCCCCTGCTCTAGCGTGAAACTGGACAAAGGACATGGGTGTAGCCACCCCTCTGTCCTGACCCTCCCATAGGTGGTCCCCCAGAGTTTGTCCCACCCCTTCCTTGGGTATAAAGTAGGAACCCCTGGCTACAGGACTTTAGATATTACCTGGACTAAACTCTGCTACAGAAACCAAGTAACCTTCGACGATCTACGCTTTGCTGGACGACTGAAGAATCTCCCTTGGAGTAAAGGAGTTACTCCCCTGCTGAGCAGGCACCTAAACGCATATGACCGGTTTGCATCTACGAAGCTCCCGAAGGACTCCGAAGATTTCTGCAATACAGTAGGTGGATTCCCGAGGTCTCCGAGGTCGATCTGCGCTCTCAGCAATTCTGAGGCCCGTATCCCTCGTGGGGACCGTGAAACCCGTACCCCTGGGCACTGTGTACATTTGCAGCAGCATATGCTTTTCGGCGATCCCTGAAGCTGTGCTTTGGGCTACTTGTAGTCCTGACCCCGAGCAGTAATTCCACTGAAGATTTCCGGCCTACACTCCACGAGTGTTCCGTGGGCTGGCACTTTGTGATTCCTCTCGAGGTCCCTTCGCGATCCCTGGTCCGTAGGCCTGTGGGTCCCTGAGAAGGCAACTTTAACTTTCAGTGGGCTTCCCTGGTTGCTCCAAACATGCCCTGACTTTCCATTGCTTGGGGAGTCCCCCGGACCTTGCTGGTCCTCACAGAAGCATCTTTCCTCTGACCGCGTGGGTTGCAGTTGCCAAGGCTTGTTGATGTTCAATCCGGACACTGACCCCCCAGCACTCGACATCCTTTGTGGAACAGCTCGAATCCGGACTGTGGTCATCGCAGACGTCTCCTGGTCCCCGTGGCTGCACAGTCAAGCTACGCCTCTTCGCACCTGAAGCACCCGACATCGGTGGGCATTTGATTGCTCCGCTCCTGGTCACGTGAAGTGACCCAGACTTTGTACCCTCTGCTTTCAGGTTCTTCACATCTCCGATCCAGGCTTCGATCACACCGGACACTTTTTTTCTCCACGGTAGCAGTACTTTCTCATATCACGCCATTGAAAACGACGAGGGTTTCCGACACCACTTGACCCCTATGCACCCGGCTCCCGTGGGATAGGTAACACGGGTACCTCGGTACTCTCAAGGGTGCTGGCCTTAGAACCTTCTATGTTTAGCTGGGTTTGCTTGAAGTCCTCTCCTAAGTGTCCTTAATCTTTAAAATTCCAACCTCGACTTTCCCATAGAGATGTACGGAGCTCGCGTCTGTGTTCCCACACTGCACCCGTCCTCTTTGGGTCCCCTGTGTCACTACCTTGGGTGGTTCCTTGGGGTCCCAGTGATTCTACGTGCTCTAGGCACTGTGTCTAGTCAAGTCGTGTTTCTTATACCACTTTCTTAGTATATGGTTCGGTCTCCCCCTGGTGCCCGCTGTGTATTGTGCTATTTACTGTCGTTCTAGTGATTTAATATTGTGTGTATTGTTCTCTAATCTCATAAAGAGGTTAGTAGAGAGGGTTTAGTAATAAATACATATATTTTATATACACCTGGTGTGGTTCTCCTTTCATTTGGTCATTCAGGAGGTTATATACTGGTAAAACAATCTGCTTTGCATTCCTTCAAGACTTAGCCTGAAGGCTGCTCTCCACAGCTACCACTAGGATAGCATTCTATAAAGGTTGTCTTTAACCTAATCATCAATAACGGTCGTTTGGACTGGTGCAAGGTGCCCACTTTAATTAGTGGACACTATATACCAAGCCAACTTCTCACAGTAGGCACCCCGGTGAAAGGTCATTGATGTAGAATGGACCTGGGCCTTCACAGGTTACTTCAGTCTCTGGTGGTCTGGTTGTGGGCGGCAGGATCAAGGTGAAAGGTCATTGATGCACAATTAACCCACGTCCTCTATTCAATGATTTTTTCAATCTCAGATGGTGTGGTTGTGGGTGATAGGCACCCCGGTGAAAGGTCTTTTATGTAGAATGGACCTAGGGCTTCACAGGTTACTTCAGTCTCAGGTGGCGTGATTGTAGGTGGTAGGAACCAGGTGAAAGGTCATTGATGTAGAATGGACCCAGGTCTTCCTAGGTTACTTCAGTCTCAAGTGGGGTGGTTGTGGCGGTAACCATGTGGTGAAAGGTCATTGATGTAGAATGGACCCAGGTCTTCCTAGGTTACTTCAGTTTCAGGTGGGGTGGTTGTGGGGCTCAGCATGTGAGGAAAGGTCATTGATGTAGAATGGACCCAGGTCATTAGTGGTTCTCTCAGTCTCAGGCGGTGTGGTTGTGGGGGTCAGCATGTGGTTAAAGGTCATTGATGTAGAATGGACCGAGGTCTTCCTAGGTTACTTCAGTCTCAGGTGGGGTGGTTGTGGGGGTAAGCATGTGATGAAAGGTCATTGATGTAGAATGGACCCAGGTCTTCATAGGTTACTTCAGTCTCAAGTGGGGTGGTTGTGGGGGTAAGCATGTGGTGAAAGGTCATTGATGTAGAATGGACCCAGGTCATCAGTGGTTCCTTCAGTCTCAGGTGGGGTGGTTGTGGGGGTAAGCATGTGGTTAAAGGTCATTGATGTAGAATGGACCCAGGTATTCCTAGGTTACTTCAGTCTCAGGGGGTCAGCATGTGATGAAAGGTCATTGATGTAGAATGGACCCAGGTCATCAGTGGTACTGTTGTAGTGAGCCTCAGCAAGGCCTACCAGTGCTTAGGGGTTCTCCCTTCTCTGCACAGAGTCCTCAGACACTTAGGAAGAAGTTGGCACAGAAACTGAAATATAAAAGACAGAGTTTATTAAACCTCATGAGGTGGAGCTAACATTCACACATCACCCTTCAGTAATGCATGAAGTAGCACACTGAATGGCAGGATCCTGGTCCTTTTATACCCACACAGGGGCTCAAATGAAGGCGGTACTAACACAAATGCTGGTTTTAGGTACATATAAGGTCATACAGAGAATGCACAGTCGACAAGTGGGTGGAGCTAACAGTTTCTACTTTTAGCAGACACATCCTGACATTTATAAACTCGGAACAGCTGCAAGCTCAACTGAGCATGTGCAAAGCAAGAGGAACTAAATATAACTTGTCTCTAGGCAGATTTCAAGAGCAGTTGACAGGAAGGTAGGACAGAGCACATGGCGAGCACATGGTAGCACATGGCAGCCAAAATGGCTGACAGAAATACAAAATGGATTCCACAAAGCGGACAATTTAGCCTCTAAATACAGGCTGTCTTCAGTTAATGCTTAACTTAAATGCTGCCAAATTACAACAGTACCTTCAGTCTCAAGTGGGGTGGTTGTGGGGCTCAGCATGTGAGGAAAGGTCATTGATGTAGAATGGACCCAGGTCATTAGTGGTTCTCTCAGTCTCAGGCGGTGTGGTTGTGGGGGTCAGCATGTGGTTAAAGGTCATTGATGTAGAATGGACCGAGGTCTTCCTAGGTTACTTCAGTCTCAGGTGGGGTGGTTGTGGGGGTAAGCATGTGATGAAAGGTCATTGATGTAGAATGGACCCAGGTCTTCATAGGTTACTTCAGTCTCAAGTGGGGTGGTTGTGGGGGTAAGCATGTGGTGAAAGGTCATTGATGTAGAATGGACCCAGGTCATCAGTGGTTCCTTCAGTCTCAGGTGGGGTGGTTGTGGGGGTAAGCATGTGGTTAAAGGTCATTGATGTAGAAGGAACCCAGGTATTCCTAGGTTACTTCAGTCTCAGGGGGTCAGCATGTGATGAAAGGTCATTGATGTAGAATGGACCCAGGTCATCAGTGGTACCTTCAGTCTCAAGTGGGGTGGTTGTGGGGCTCAGCATGTGAGGAAAGGTCATTGATGTAGAATGGACCCAGGTCATTAGTGGTTCTCTCAGTCTCAGGCATTGTGGTTGTGGGGGTCAGCATGTGGTTAAAGGTCATTGATGTAGAATGGACCGAGGTCTTCCTAGGTTACTTCAGTCTCAGGTGGGGTGGTTGTGGGGGTAAGCATGTGATGAAAGGTCATTGATGTAGAATGGACCCAGGGCTTCCAAGGTTACTTCAGTTTCAGGAAGAAGTTGGCACAGAAACTGAAATATAAAAGACAGAGTTTATTAAACCTCATGAGGTGGAGCTAACATTCACACATCACCCTTCAGTAATGCATGAAGTAGCACACTGAATGGCAGGATCCTGGTCCTTTTATACCCACACAGGGGCTCAAATGAAGGCGGTACTAACACAAATGCTGGTTTTAGGTACATATAAGGTCATACAGAGAATGCACAGTCGACAAGTGGGTGGAGCTAACAGTTTCTACTTTTAGCAGACACATCCTGACATTTATAAACTCGGAACAGCTGCAAGCTCAACTGAGCATGTGCAAAGCAAGAGGAACTAAATATAACTTGTCTCTAGGCAGATTTCAAGAGCAGTTGACAGGAAGGTAGGACAGAGCACATGGCGAGCACATGGTAGCACATGGCAGCCAAAATGGCTGACAGAAATACAAAATGGATTCCACAAAGCGGACAATTTAGCCTCTAAATACAGGCTGTCTTCAGTTAATGCTTAACTTAAATGCTGCCAAATTACAACAGTACCTTCAGTCTCAAGTGGGGTGGTTGTGGGGCTCAGCATGTGAGGAAAGGTCATTGATGTAGAATGGACCCAGGTCATTAGTGGTTCTCTCAGTCTCAGGCGGTGTGGTTGTGGGGGTCAGCATGTGGTTAAAGGTCATTGATGTAGAATGGACCGAGGTCTTCCTAGGTTACTTCAGTCTCAGGTGGGGTGGTTGTGGGGGTAAGCATGTGATGAAAGGTCATTGATGTAGAATGGACCCAGGTCTTCATAGGTTACTTCAGTCTCAAGTGGGGTGGTTGTGGGGGTAAGCATGTGGTGAAAGGTCATTGATGTAGAATGGACCCAGGTCATCAGTGGTTCCTTCAGTCTCAGGTGGGGTGGTTGTGGGGGTAAGCATGTGGTTAAAGGTCATTGATGTAGAATGGACCCAGGTATTCCTAGGTTACTTCAGTCTCAGGGGGTCAGCATGTGATGAAAGGTCATTGATGTAGAA
This sequence comes from Calotriton arnoldi, assembly GCA_963921515.1. Classification (NCBI taxonomy): domain Eukaryota; kingdom Metazoa; phylum Chordata; class Amphibia; order Caudata; family Salamandridae; genus Calotriton; species Calotriton arnoldi. The sequence continues at coordinate 159,675 of CAWUFW010011024.1, forward strand.
TGGACCCAGGTCATCAGTGGTACCTTCAGTCTCAAGTGGGGTGGTTGTGGGGCTCAGCATGTGAGGAAAGGTCATTGATGTAGAATGGACCCAGGTCATTAGTGGTTCTCTCAGTCTCAGGCATTGTGGTTGTGGGGGTCAGCATGTGGTTAAAGGTCATTGATGTAGAATGGACCGAGGTCTTCCTAGGTTACTTCAGTCTCAGGTGGGGTGGTTGTGGGGGTAAGCATGTGATGAAAGGTCATTGATGTAGAATGGACCCAGGGCTTCCAAGGTTACTTCAGTTTCAGGTGGGGTGGTTGTGGGGGTAAGCATGTGGTGAAAGGTCATTGATGTAGAATGGACCCAGGTCATCAGTGGTTCCTTCAGTCTCAGGGGCAGTGGTTGTGGGGGTAAGCATGTAATGAAAGGTCATCGATGTAGAATGGTCCCAGGCCTTCCTAGGTTACTTCAGTCTCAGGCACGGTGGTTGTGGGGGTAAGCATGTGATGAAAGGTCATTGATGTAGAATGGACCCAGGTCCTCAGTGGTTCCTTCAGTCTCAAGTGGGGTGGTTGTGGGGGTAAGCATGTGGTGAAAGGTGATTGATGTAGAATGGACCCAGGTCATCAGCAGGTCCTTCAGTCTCAAGTTGGGTGGTTGTGGGGGTAAGCATGTGGTGAAAGGTTATTGATGTAGAATGGACCTAGGTCTTCCTAGGTTACTTCAGTCTCAAGTGGGGTGGTTGTGGGGGTAAGCATGTGGTGAAAGGTCATTGATGTAGAATGGACGCAGGTCTTCCTAGGTTACTTCAGTCTCAGGTGGGGTGGTTGTGGGGGTAAGCATGTTATGAAAGGTCATTGATGTAGAATGGACCCAGGTCTTCCTAGGTTACTTCAGTCTCAGTTGGGGTGGTTGTGGGGGTAAGCATGTGGTGAAAGGTCATTGATGTAGAATGGACCCAGGTCTTCCTAGGTTACTTCAGTCTCAGGTGATGTGGTTGTGGGTGTAAGCATGTGATGAAAGGTCATTGATGTAGAATGGACCCAGGTCTTCCTAGGTTACTCCAGTCTCAAGTGGGGTGGTTGTGGGGGTAAGCATGTGGTGAAAGGTCATTGATGTAGAATGGACCCAGGTCATCAGTGGTTCCTTCAGTCTCAGGCGGTGGTGTTGGTTGTGGGGGTAAGCATGTGATGAAAGGTCATTGATGTAGAATGGACTCAGGTCTTCCTAGGTTAATTCAGTCTCAAGTGGGGTGGTTGTGGGGGTAAGCATGTGATGAAAGGTCATTGATGTAGAATGGACCCAGGACATCAGTGGTTCCTTCAGTCTCAGGCGGTGGTGTTGGTTGTGGGGGTAAGCATGTGGTGAAAGGACATTGATGTAGAATGGACCCAGGTCATCAGTGGTTCCTTCAGTCTCAGGTGGGGTGGTTGTGGGGGTAAGCATGTGATGAAAGGTCATTGATGTAGAATTGACACAGGTCATCAGTGGTTCTCTCAGTCTCAAGCGCGGTGGTTGTGTCGGTAAGCATGTGATGAAAGGTCATTGAGGTAGAATGGACCCAGGTCTTCCTAGGTTACTTCAGTCTCAGGCGGGGTGGTTGTGGGGGTCAGCATGTGGTGAAAGGTAATTGATGTAGAATGGACCCAGGTCATCAGTGGTTCCTTCAGTCTCAAGTGGGGTGGTTGTGGGGGTAAGCATGTAATGAAAGGTCATTGATGTAGAATGGACCTAGGTCATCAGTGGTTCCTTCAGTCTCAAGTGGGGTGGTTGTAGGGGTCAGCATGTGGTGAAAGGTCATTGATGTAGAATGGACCCAGGTCATCAGTGGTTCCTTCAGTCTCAGGCGGTGGTGTTGTTTGTGGGGGTAAGCATGTGGTGAAAGGTCATTGATGTGGAATGGACCCAGGTCATCAGTGGTTCCTTCAGTCTCAGGTGGGGTGGTTGTGGGGGTAAGCATGTGATGAAAGGTCATTGATGTGGAATGGACCCAGGTCTTCCTAGGTTACTTCAATCTCAGGTGGGGTGGTTGTGGGGGTAAGCATGTGGTGAAAAGTCATTGATGTAGAATGGACCCAGGTCTTCCTAGTTTACTTCAGTCTCAAGTGGGGTGGTTGTGGCGGTAAGCATGTGGTGAAAGGTCATTGATGTAGAATGGACCCAGGTCTTCCTAGGTTACTTCAGTTTCAGGTGGGGTGGTTGTGGGGGTAAGCATGTGGTGAAAGGTCATTGATGTAGAATGGACCCAGGTCTTCCTAGGTTACTTCAGTCTCAGGTGGGGTGGTTGTGGGGGTAAGCATGTGGTGAAAGGTCATTGATGTAGAATGGACCCAGGTCTTCCTAGGTTACTTCAGTATCAGGTGGGGTGGTTGTGGGGGTAAGCATGTGATGAAAGGTCATTGATGTAGAATGGACCCAGGTCTTCCTATGTTACTTCAGTCTCAAGTGGGATGGTTGTGGGAGTAAGCATGTGATGAAAGGTCATTGATGTAGAATGGACCCAGGTCATCAGTGGTTCCGTCAGTCTCAGGCGGTGGTGTTGGTTGTGGGGATAAGCATGTGGTGAAAGGTCATTGATGTAGAATGGACCCAGGTCATCAGTGGTTCCTTCAGTCTCAGGTTGGGTGGTTGTGGGGATAAGCATGTGGTGAAAGGTCATTGATGTAGAATGGACCCAGGTCTTCCTAGGTTACTTCAGTCTCAAGTGGGGTGGTTGTGGGGGTAAGCATGTGGTGAAAGGTCATTGATATAGAATGGACCCAGGTCTTCCTAGGTTACTTCAGTCTCAGGTGGGGTGGTTGTGGGGGTAAGCGTTGTGATGAAAGGTCATTGATGTAGAATGGACCCAGGTCTTCCTAGGTTACCTCAGTCTCAAGTGGGGTGGTTGTGGTGGTAAGCATGTGATGAAAGGTCATTGATGTAGAATGGACCCAGGTCATCAGTGGTTCCTTCAGTCTCAGGCGGTGGTGTTGGTTGTGTGGGTAAGCATGTGGTGAAAGGTCATTGATGTAGAATGGACCCAGGTCATCAGTGGTTCCTTCAGTCTCAGTCGGTGGTGTTGGTTGTGGGGGTAAGCATGTGGTGAAAGGTCATTGATGTAGAATGGACCAAGGTCTTCCTAGGTTACTTCAGTCTCAAGTGGGTTGGTTGTGGGGGTAAGCATGTGGTGAAAGGTCATTGATATAGAATGGACCCAGGTCTTCCTAGGTTACTTCAGTCTCAGGTGGGGTGGTTGTGGGGGTAAGCCTTGTGATGAAAGGTCATTCATATAGAATGGACCCAGGTCTTCCTAGGTTACTTCAGTCTCAGATGGGGTGGTTGTGGGGGTAAGCATGTGATGAAAGGTCATTGATGGAGAATGGACCCAGGTCTTCCTAGGTTACTTCAGTCTCAGGCGGGGTGGTTGTGGGGGTCAGCATGTGGTGAAAGGTCATTGATGTAGAATGAACACAGGTCATCAGTGGTTCCTTCAGTCTCAGTCGGTTGTGTTGGTTCTTGGGGTAAGCTTGTGGTGAAAGGTCATTGATGTAGAATGGACCCAGGTCATCAGTGGTTCCTTCAGTCTCAGGCGGGGTGGTTGTGAGGGTAAGCATGCGATGAAAGGTCATTGATGTAGAATGGACCCAGGTCTTCCTAGGTTACTTCAGTCTCAGGGGGGTTGTGGGGGTCAGAATGTGGTGAAATGTCATTGATGTAGAATGGACCCAGGTCATCAGTGGTTCCTTCAGTCTCAGGCGGTGGTGTTGGTTGTGGGGGTAAGCATGTGGTGAAAGGTCATTGATGTAGAATGGACCCAGGTCATCAGTGGTTCCTTCAGTCTCAGGTGGGGTGGTTGTGGGGATAAGCATGTGGTGAAAGGTCATTGATGTAGAATGGACCAAGGTCTTCCTAGGTTACTTCAGTCTCAAGTGGGGTGGTTGTGGGGGTAAGCATGTGGTGAAAGGTGATTGATGTAGAATGGACCCAGGTCATCAGCAGGTCCTTCAGTCTCAAGTTGGGTGGTTGTGGGGGTAAGCATGTGGTGAAAGGTTATTGATGTAGAATGGACCTAGGTCTTCCTAGGTTACTTCAGTCTCAAGTGGGGTGGTTGTGGGAGTAAGCATGTGGTGAAAGGTCATTGATGTAGAATGGACGCAGGTCTTCCTAGGTTACTTCAGTCTCAGGTGGGGTGGTTGTGGGGGTAAGCATGTTATGAAAGGTCATTGATGTAGAATGGACCCAGGTCTTCCTAGGTTACTTCAGTCTCAGTTGGGGTGGTTGTGGGGGTAAGCATGTGGTGAAAGGTCATTGATGTAGAATGGACCCAGGTCTTCCTAGGTTACTTCAGTCTCAGGTGATGTGGTTGTGGGTGTAAGCATGTGATGAAAGGTCATTGATGTAGAATGGACCCAGGTCTTCCTAGGTTACTCCAGTCTCAAGTGGGGTGGTTGTGGGGGTAAGCATGTGGTGAAAGGTCATTGATGTAGAATGGACCCAGGTCATCAGTGGTTCCTTCAGTCTCAGGCGGTGGTGTTGGTTGTGGGGGTAAGCATGTGATGAAAGGTCATTGATGTAGAATGGACTCAGGTCTTCCTAGGTTAATTCAGTCTCAAGTGGGGTGGTTGTGGGGGTAAGCATGTGATGAAAGGTCATTGATGTAGAATGGACCCAGGACATCAGTGGTTCCTTCAGTCTCAGGCGGTGGTGTTGGTTGTGGGGGTAAGCATGTGGTGAAAGGACATTGATGTAGAATGGACCCAGGTCATCAGTGGTTCCTTCAGTCTCAGGTGGGGTGGTTGTGGGGGTAAGCATGTGATGAAAGGTCATTGATGTAGAATTGACACAGGTCATCAGTGGTTCTCTCAGTCTCAAGCGCGGTGGTTGTGTCGGTAAGCATGTGATGAAAGGTCATTGAGGTAGAATGGACCCAGGTCTTCCTAGGTTACTTCAGTCTCAGGTGGGGTGGTTGTGGGGGTCAGCATGTGGTGAAAGGTAATTGATGTAGAATGGACCAAGGTCATCAGTGGTTCCTTCAGTCTCAAGTGGGGTGGTTGTGGGGGTAAGCATGTAATGAAAGGTCATTGATGTAGAATGGACCTAGGTCATCAGTGGTTCCTTCAGTCTCAAGTGAGGTGGTTGTAGGGGTCAGCATGTGGTGAAAGGTCATTGATGTAGAATGGACCCAGGTCATCAGTGGTTCCTTCAGTCTCAGGCGGTGGTGTTGTTTGTGGGGGTAAGCATGTGGTGAAAGGTCATTGATGTGGAATGGACCCAGGTCATCAGTGGTTCCTTCAGTCTCAGGTGGGGTGGTTGTGGGGGTAAGCATGTGATGAAAGGTCATTGATGTAGAATGGACCCAGGTCTTCCTAGGTTACTTCAATCTCAGGTGGGGTGGTTGTGGGGGTAAGCATGTGTTGAAAAGTCATTGATGTAGAATGGACCCAGGTCTTCCTAGTTTACTTCAGTCTCAAGTGGGGTGGTTGTGGCGGTAAGCATGTGGTGAAAGGTCATTGATGTAGAATGGACCCAGGTCTTCCTAGGTTACTTCAGTTTCAGGTGGGGTGGTTGTGGGGGTAAGCATGTGGTGAAAGGTCATTGATGTAGAATGGACCCAGGTCTTCCTAGGTTACTTCAGTCTCAGGTGGGGTGGTTGTGGGGGTAAGCATGTGGTGAAAGGTCATTGATGTAGAATGGACCCAGGTCTTCCTAGGTTACTTCAGTATCAGGTGGGGTGGTTGTGGGGGTAAGCATGTGATGAAAGGTCATTGATGTAGAATGGACCCAGGTCTTCCTATGTTACTTCAGTCTCAAGTGGGATGGTTGTGGGAGTAAGCATGTGATGAAAGGTCATTGATGTAGAATGGACCCAGGTCATCAGTGGTTCCGTCAGTCTCAGGCGGTGGTGTTGGTTGTGGGGATAAGCATGTGGTGAAAGGTCATTGATGTAGAATGGACCCAGGTCATCAGTGGTTCCTTCAGTCTCAGGTTGGGTGGTTGTGGGGATAAGCATGTGGTGAAAGGTCATTGATGTAGAATGGACCCAGGTCTTCCTAGGTTACTTCAGTCTCAAGTGGGGTGGTTGTGGGGGTAAGCATGTGGTGAAAGGTCATTGATATAGAATGGACCCAGGTCTTCTTAGGTTACTTCAGTCTCAGGTGGGGTGGTTGTGGGGTAAGCCTTGTGATGAAAGGTCATTGATGTAGAATGGACCCAGGTCTTCCTAGGTTACCTCAGTCTCAAGTGGGGTGGTTGTGGTGGTAAGCATGTGATGAAAGGTCATTGATGTAGAATGGACCCAGGTCATCAGTGGTTCCTTCAGTCTCAGGCGGTGGTGTTGGTTGTGTGGGTAAGCATGTGGTGAAAGGTCATTGATGTAGAATGGACCCAGGTCATCAGTGGTTCCTTCAGTCTCAGTCGGTGGTGTTGGTTGTGGGGGTAAGCATGTGGTGAAAGGTCATTGATGTAGAATGGACCAAGGTCTTCCTAGGTTACTTCAGTCTCAAGTGGGTTGGTTGTGGGGGTAAGCATGTGGTGAAAGGTCATTGATATAGAATGGACCCAGGTCTTCCTAGGTTACTTCAGTCTCAGGTGGGGTGGTTGTGGGGGTAAGCCTTGTGATGAAAGGTCATTCATATAGAATGGACCCAGGTCTTCCTAGGTTACTTCAGTCTCAGATGGGGTGGTTGTGGGGGTAAGCATGTGATGAAAGGTCATTGATGGAGAATGGACCCAGGTCTTCCTAGGTTACTTCAGTCTCAGGCGGGGTGGTTGTGGGGGTCAGCATGTGGTGAAAGGTCATTGATGTAGAATGAACACAGGTCATCAGTGGTTCCTTCAGTCTCAGTCGGTTGTGTTGGTTCTTGGGGTAAGCTTGTGGTGAAAGGTCATTGATGTAGAATGGACCCAGGTCATCAGTGGTTCCTTCAGTCTCAGGCGGGGTGGTTGTGAGGGTAAGCATGCGATGAAAGGTCATTGATGTAGAATGGACCCAGGTCTTCCTAGGTTACTTCAGTCTCAGGGGGTTGTGGGGGTCAGCATGTGGTGAAATGTCATTGATGTAGAATGGACCCAGGTCATCAGTGGTTCCTTCAGTCTCAGGCGGTGGTGTTGGTTGTGGGGGTAAGCATGTGGTGAAAGGTCATTGATGTAGAATGGACCCAGGTCATCAGTGGTTCCTTCAGTCTCAGGTGGGGTGGTTGTGGGGATAAGCATGTGGTGAAAGGTCATTGATGTAGAATGGACCAAGGTCTTCCTAGGTTACTTCAGTCTCAAGTGGGGTGGTTGTGGGGGTAAGCATGTGGTGAAAGGTCATTGATATAGAATGGACCCATGTCTTCCTAGGTTACTTCAGTCTCAGGTGGGGTGGTTGTGGGGGTAAGCCTTGTGATGAAAGGTCATTGATGTAGAATGGACCCAGGTCTTCCTAGGTTACTTCAGTCTCAAGTGGGGTGGTTGTGGTAATAAGCCTGTGATGAAAGGTCATTGATGTAGAATGGACCCAGGTCATCAGTGGTTCCTTCAGTCTCAGGCGATGGTGTTGGTTGTGTGGGTAAGCATGTGGTGAAAGTTCATTGATGTAGAATGGACCCAGGTCATCAGTGGTTCCTTCAGTCTCAGGCGGTGGTGTTGGTTGTGGGGGTAAGCATGTGATGAAAGGTCATTGATGTAGATTGGACCCAGGTCTTCCTAGGTTACTTCAGTCTCAAGTGGGGTGGTTGTGGGGGTAAGCATGTGATGAAAGGTCATTGATGTAGAATGGACCCAGGTCATCAGTGGTTCCTTCAGTCTCAGATGGGGTGGTTGTGGGGATAAGCATGTGATGAAAGGTCATTGATTTAGAATGGACCCACGTCTTCATAGGTTACTTTAGTCTCAAGTGGGGTGGTTGTGGGGGTAAGCAGGTGGTGAAAGGTCATTGATGTAGAATGGACCCAGGTCATCAGTGGTTCCTTCAGTCTCAGGCGGGGTGGTTGTGAGGGTAAACATGCGATGAAAGGTCATTGATGTAGAATGGACCTATGTCTTCCTAGGTTACTTCAGTCTCAGGCGGGGTGGTTGTGGGGGTCAGCATGTGGTGAAAGGTCATTGATGTAGAATGGACCCAGGTCATCAGTGGTTCCTTCAGTCTCAGGTGGGGTGGTTGTGGGGATAAGCATGTGGTGAAAGGTCATTGCTGTAGAATGGACCAAGGTCTTCCTAGGTTACTTCAGTCTCAGGTGGGGTGGTTGTGGGGGTAAGCTTGTGGTGAAAGGTCATTGATATAGAATGGACCCAGGTCTTCCTAGGTTACTTCAGTCTCAGATTGGGTGGTTGTGGGGGTAAGCATGTGATGAAAGGTCATTGATGTAGAATGGACCCAGGTCTTCCTAGGTTACTTCAGTCTCAGGCGGGGTGTTTGTGGGGGTCAGCATGTGGTGAAATGTCATTGATGTAGAATGGACCCAGGTCATCAGTGGTTCCTTCAGTCTCAGGCGGTGGTGTTGGTTGTGGGGGTAAGCATGTGGTGAAAGGTCATTGATGTAGAATGGACCCAGGTCATCAGTGGTTCCTTCAGTCTCAGGTTGGGTGGTTGTGGGGATAAGCATGTGGTGAAAGGTCATTGATGTAGAATGGACCCAGGTCTTCCTAGGTTACTTCAGTCTCAAGTGGGGTGGTTGTGGAGGTAAGCATGTGGTGAAAGGTCATTGATATAGAATGGACCCAGGTCTTCCTAGGTTACTTCAGTCTCAGGTGGGGTGGTTGTGGGGGTAAGCCTTGTGATGAAAGGTCATTGATGTAGAATGGACCCAGGTCTTCCTAGGTTACCTCAGTCTCAAGTGGGTTGGTTGTGGTGGTAAGCATGTGATGAAAGGTCATTGATGTAGAATGGACCCAGGTCATCAGTGGTTCCTTCATCTCAGGCGGTGGTGTTGGTTGTGTGGGTAAGCATGTGGTGAAAGGTCATTGATGTAGAATGGACGCAGGTCATCAATGGTTCCTTCAGTCTCAGTCGGTGGTGTTGGTTGTGGGGGTAAGCATGTGATGAAAGGTCATTGATGTAGAATGGACCCAGGTCTTCCTAGGTTACGTCAGTCTCGAGTGGGGTGGTTGTGGGGGTAAGCATGTGATGAAAGGTCATTGATGTAGAATGGACCCAGGTCATCAGTGGTTCCTTCAGTCTCAGGTGGGGTGGTTGTGGGGGTAAGCATGTGATGAAAGGTCATTGATGTAGAATGGACCCAGGTCTTCATAGGTTACTTCAGTCTCAAGTGGGGTGGTTGTGGGGGTAAGCATGTGGTGAAAGGTCATTGATGTAGAATGGACCCAGGTCATCAGTGGTTCCTTCAGTCTCAGCTGGGGTGGTTGTGGGGGTAAGCATGTGGTTAAAGGTCATTGATGTAGAATGGACCGAGGTATTCCTAGGTTACTTCAGTCTCAGGGGCGGTGGTTGTGCGGTTCAGCATGTGATGAAAGGTCATTGATGTAGAATGGACCCAGGTCATCAGTGGTTCCTTCAGTCTCAAGTGGGGTGGTTGTGGGGGTCAGCATGTGATGAAAGGTCATTGATGTAGAATGGACCCAGGTCATCAGTGGTTCCTTCAGTCTCAAGTGGGGTGGTTGTGGGGGTAAGCATGTGGTGAAAGGCCATTGATGTAGAATGGACCCAGGTCATCAGTGGTTCCTTCAGTCTCAGGCGGTGGTGTTGGTTGTGGGGGTCAGCATGTGATGAAAGGTCATTGATGTAGAATGGACCCAGGTCATCAGTGGTTCCTTCAGTCTCAAGTGGGGTGGTTGTGGGGGTAAGCGTGTGATGAAAGGTAATTGATGTAGAATGGACCCAGGTCATCAGTGGTTCCTTCAGTCTCAGGCGGGGTGGTTGTGGGGGTAAGCATGTGATGAAAGGTCATTGATGTAGAATGGACCCAGGTCTTCCTAGGTTACTTCAGTCTCAGGCGGGGTGGTTGTGGGGGTAAGCATGTGGTGAAAGGTCATTGATGTAGAATGGACCCAGGTCATCAGTGGTTCCGTCAGTCTCAGGCGGTGGTGTTGGTTGTGGGGGTAAGCATGTGATGAAAGGTCATTGATGTAGAATGGACCCAGGTCATCAGTGGTTCCCTCAGTCTCAGGTGGGGTGGTTGTGGGGGTCAGCATGTGGTGAAAGGTCATTGATGTAGAATGGACCCAGGTCTTTCTAGGTTACTTCAGTCTCAAGTGGGGTGGTTGTGGGGGTAAGCATGTGGTGAAAGGTCATTGATGTAGAATGGACCCAGGTCTTCCTAGGTTACTTCAGTCTCAAGTGGGGTGGTTGTGGGGGTAATCATTTGATGAAAGGTCATTGATGTAGAATGGACCCAGGTCATCAGTGGTTCCTTCAGTCTCAGGCGGGGTGGTTGTGAGGGTAAGCATGCGATGAAAGGTCATTGATGTAGAATGGACCCAGGTCTTCCTAGGTTACTTCAGTCTCAGGGGGGTTGTGGGGGTCAGCATGTGGTGAAATGTCATTGATGTAGAATGGACCCAGGTCATCAGTGGTTCCTTCAGTCTCAGGCGGTGGTGTTGGTTGTGGGGGTAAGCATGTGGTGAAAGGTCATTGATGTAGAATGGACCCAGGTCATCAGTGGTTCCTTCAGTCTCAGGTGGGGTGGTTGTGGGGATAAGCATGTGGTGAAAGGTCATTGATGTAGAATGGACCAAGATCTTCCTAGGTTACTTCAGTCTCAAGTGGGGTGGTTGTGGGGGTAAGCCTTGTGATGAAAGGTCATTGATGTAGAATGGACCCAGGTCTTCCTAGGTTACTTCAGTCTCAGGCGATGGTGTTGGTTGTGTGGGTAAGCATGTGGTGAAAGTTCATTGATGTAGAATGGACCCAGGTCATCAGTGGTTCCTTCAGTCTCAGGCGGTGGTGTTGGTTGTGGGGGTAAGCATGTGATGAAAGGTCATTGATGTAGATTGGACCCAGGTCTTCCTAGGTTACTTCAGTCTCAAGTGGGGTGGTTGTGGGGGTAAGCATGTGATGAAAGGTCATTGATGTAGAATGGACCCAGGTCATCAGTGGTTCCTTCAGTCTCAGGTGGGGTGGTTGTGGGGATAAGCATGTGATGAAAGGTCATTGATGTAGAATGGACCCACGTCTTCATAGGTTACTTCAGTCTCAAGTGGGGTGGTTGTGTGGGTAAGTAGGTGGTGAAAGGTCATTGATGTAGAATGGACCCAGGTCATCAGTGGTTCCTTCAGTCTCAGGCGGGGTGGTTGTGAGGGTAAGCATGCGATGAAAGGTCATTGATGTAGAATGGACCTATGTCTTCCTAGGTTACTTCAGTCTCAGGCGGGGTGGTTGTGGGGGTCAGCATGTGGTGAAAGGTCATTGATGTAGAATGGACCCAGGTCATCAGTGGTTCCTTCAGTCTCAGGTGGGGTGGTTGTGGGGATAAGCATGTGGTGAAAGGTCATTGCTGTAGAATGGACCAAGGTCTTCCTAGGTTCCTTCAGTCTCAGGCGGTGGTGTTGGTTGTGGGGGTAAGCATGTGGTGAAAGGTCATTGATGTAGAATGGACCCAGGTCATCAGTGGTTCCTTCAGTCTCAGGTTGGGTGGTTGTGGGGATAAGCATGTGGTGAAAGGTCATTGATGTAGAATGGACCCAGGTCTTCCTAGGTTACTTCAGTCTCAAGTGGGGTGGTTGTGGAGATAAGCATGTGGTGAAAGGTCATTGATATAGAATGGACCCAGGTCTTCCTAGGTTACTTCAGTCTCAGGTGGGGTGGTTGTGGGGGTAAGCCTTGTGATGAAAGGTCATTGATGTAGAATGGACCCAGGTCTTCCTAGGTTACCTCAGTCTCAAGTGGGGTGGTTGTGGTGGTAAGCATGTGATGAAAGGTCATTGATGTAGAATGGACCCAGGTCATCAGTGGTTCCTTCAGTCTCAGGCGGTGGTGTTGGTTGTGTGGGTAAGCATGTGGTGAAAGGTCATTGATGTAGAATGGACGCAGGTCATCAATGGTTCCTTCAGTCTCAGTCGGTGGTGTTGGTTGTTGGGGTAAGCATGTGATGAAAGGTCATTGATGTAGAATGGACCCAGGTCTTCCTAGGTTACTTCAGTCTCGAGTGGGGTGGTTGTGGGGGTAAGCATGTGATGAAAGGTCATTGATGTAGAATGGACCCAGGTCATCAGTGGTTCCTTCAGTCTCAGGTGGGGTGGTTGTGGGGGTAAGCATGTGATGAAAGGTCCTTGATGTAGAATGGACCCAGGTCTTCATAGGTTACTTCAGTCTCAAGTGGGGTGGTTGTGGGGGTAAGCATGTGGTGAAAGGTCATTGATGTAGAATGGACCCAGGTCATCAGTGGTTCCTTCAGTCTCAGCTGGGGTGGTTGTGGGGGTAAGCATGTGGTTAAAGGTCATTGATGTAGAATGGACCGAGGTATTCCTAGGTTACTTCAGTCTCAGGGGCGGTGGTTGTGCGGTTCAGCATATGATGAAAGGTCATTGATGTAGAATGGACCCAGGTCATCAGTGGTTCCTTCAGTCTCAAGTGGGGTGGTTGTGGGGGTCAGCATGTGATGAAAGGTCATTGATGTAGAATGGACCCAGGTCATCAGTGGTTCCTTCAGTCTCAAGTGGGGTGGTTGTGGGGGTAAACATGTGGTGAAAGGCCATTGATGTAGAATGGACCCAGGTCATCAGTGGTTCCTTCAGTCTCAGGCGGTGGTGTTGGTTGTGGGGGTCAGCATGTGATGAAAGGTCATTGATGTAGAATGGACCCAGGTCATCAGTGGTTCCTTCAGTCTCAAGTGGGGTGGTTGTGGGGGTAAGCGTGTGATGAAAGGTCATTGATGTAGAATGGACCCAGGTCATCAGTGGTTCCTTCAGTCTCAGGCGGGGTGGTTGTGGGGGTAAGCATGTGATGAAAGGTCATTGATGTAGAATGGACCCAGGTCTTCCTAGGTTACTTCAGTCTCAGGCGGGGTGGTTGTGGGGGTAAGCATGTGGTGAAAGGTCATTGATGTAGAATGGACCCAGGTCATCAGGGGTTCCTTCAGTCTCAGGCTGTGGTGTTGGTTGTGGGGGTAAGCATGTGGTGAAAGGTCATTGATGTAGAATGGACCCAGGTCATCAGTGGTTCTCTCAGTCTCAGGCGGTGGTGTTGGTTGTGGGGTAAGCATGTGATGAAAGGTCATTGATGTAGAATGGACCCAGGTGATCAGTGGTTCCTTCAGTCTCAGGCGGTGGTGTTGGTTGTGGGGGTAAGCATGTGATGAAAGGTCATTGATGTAGAATGGACCCAAGTCTTCCTAGTTTACTTCGGTCTCAAGTGGGGGTGGTTGTGGGGGTCAGCATGTGGTGAAAGGTCCTTGATGTAGAATGGACCCAGGTCATCAGCATGTCCTTCAGTCTCAGGTGGTGTGGTTGTGGGGGTAAGCATGTGGTGAAAGGTCCTTGATGTAGAATGGACCCAGGTCATCAGCATGTCCTTCAGTCTCAGGTGGTGTGGTTGTGGGGGTAAGCATGTAATGAAAGGTCATTGATGTAGAATGGACCCCGGTCATCAGTGGTTCCTTCAGTCTCAGGTGGGGTGGTTATGGGGATAAGCATGTGGTGAAAGGTCATTGATGTAGAATGGACCCAGGTCTTCCTAGGTTAGTTCAGTCTCAGGTGGGGTGGTTGTGGGGGTAAGCATGGGGTGAAAGGTCATTGATATAGAATGGACCCAGGTCTTCCTAGGTTACTTCAGTCTCAGGTGGGGTGGTTGTGGGGGTAAGCATGTGATGAAAGGTCATTGATGTAGAATGGACCCAGGTCTTCCTAGGTTACTTCAGTCTCAAGTGGGGTGGTTGTGGTGGTAAGCGTGTGATGAAAGGTCATTGATGTAGAATGGACCCAGGTCATCAGTGGTTCCTTCAGTCTCAGGCGGTGGTGTTGGTTGTGTGGGTAAGCATGTGGTGAAAGGTCATTGATGTAGAATGGACCCAGGTCATCAGTGGTTCCTTCAGTCTCAGGCGGTGGTGTTGGTTGTGGGGGTAAGCATGTGATGAAAGGTCATTGATGTAGAATGGACCCAGGTCTTCCTAGGTTACTTCAGTCTCAAGTGGGGTGGTTGTGGGGGTAAGCATGTGATGAAAGGTAATTGATGTAGAATAGACCAAGGTCATCAGTGGTTCCTTCAGTCTCATGCGGTGGTGTTGGTTGTGGGGGTAAGCATGTGGTGAAAGGTCATTGATGTAGAATGGACCCAGGTTATCAGTGGTTCCTTCAGTCTCAGGCGGGGTGGTTGTGAGGGTAAGCATGTGGTGAAAGGTCATTGATGTAGAATGGACCCAGGTCTTCCTAGGTTACTTCAGTCTCAAGTGGGGTGGTTGTGGGGGTAAGCATGTGGTGAAAGGTCATTGATGTAGAATGGACCCAGGTCTTCCTAGGTTAGTTCAGTCTCAGGTGGGGTGGTTGTGGGGGTAAGCATGGGGTGAAAGGTCATTGATATAGAATGGACCCAGGTCTTCCTAGGTTACTTCAGTCTCAGGTGGGGTGGTTGTGGGGGTAAGCATGTGATGAAAGGTCATTGATGTAGAATGGACCCAGGTCATCAGTGGTTCCTTCAGTCTCAGGTGGGGTGGTTGTGGGGGTAAGCATGTGATGAAAGGTCATTGATGTAGAATGGACCCAGGTCTTCATAGGTTACTTCAGTCTCAAGTGGGGTGGTTGTGGGGGTAAGCATGTGGTGAAAGGTCATTGATGTAGAATGGACCCAGGTCATCAGTGGTTCCTTCAGTCTCAGGTGGGGTGGTTGTGGGGGTAAGCATGTGGTTAAAGGTCATTGATGTAGAATGGACCCAGGTATTCCTAGGTTACTTCAGTCTCAGGGGGTCAGCATGTGATGAAAGGTCATTGATGTAGAATGGACCCAGGTCATCAGTGGTACCTTCAGTCTCAAGTGGGGTGGTTGTGGGGGTCAGCATGTGAGGAAAGGTCATTGATGTAGAATGGACCCAGGTCATTAGTGGTTCTCTCAGTCTCAGGCGGTGTGGTTGTGGGGGTCAGCATGTGGTTAAAGGTCATTGATGTAGAATGGACCGAGGTCTTCCTAGGTTACTTCAGTCTCAGGTGGGGTGGTTGTGGGGGTAAGCATGTGATGAAAGGTCATTGATGTAGAATGGACCCAGGGCTTCCTAGGTTAATTCAGTCTCAGGTGGGGTGGTTGTGGGGGTAAGCATGTGGTGAAAGGTCATTGATGTAGAATGGACCCAGGTCATCAGTGGTTCCTTCAGTCTCAGGGGCAGTGGTTGTGGGGGTAAGCATGTAATGAAAGGTCATCGATGTAGAATGGATCCAGGCCTTCCTAGGTTACTTCAGTCTCAAGCACGGTGGTTGTGGGGGTAAGCATGTGATGAAAGGTCATTGATGTAGAATGGACCCAGGTCCTCAGTGGTTCCTTCAGTCTCAAGTGGGGTGGTTGTGGGGCTAAGCATGTGGTGAAAGGTGATTGATGTAGAATGGACCCAGGTCATCAGCAGGTCCTTCAGTCTCAAGTTGGGTGGTTGTAGGGGTAAGCATGTGGTGAAAGGTTATTGATGTAGAATGGACCTAGGTCTTCCTAGGTTACTTCAGTCTCAAGTGGGGTGGTTGTGGGGGTAAGCATGTGATGAAAGGTCATTGATGTAGAATGGACCCAGGGCTTCCTAGGTTAATTCAGTCTCAGGTGGGGTGGTTGTGGGGGTAAGCATGTGGTGAAAGGTCATTGATGTAGAATGGACCCAGGTCATCAGTGGTTCCTTCAGTCTCAGGGGCAGTGGTTGTGGGGGTAAGCATGTAATGAAAGGTCATCGATGTAGAATGGATCCAGGCCTTCCTAGGTTACTTCAGTCTCAAGCACGGTGGTTGTGGGGGTAAGCATGTGATGAAAGGTCATTGATGTAGAATGGACCCAGGTCCTCAGTGGTTCCTTCAGTCTCAAGTGGGGTGGTTGTGGGGCTAAGCATGTGGTGAAAGGTGATTGATGTAGAATGGACCCAGGTCATCAGCAGGTCCTTCAGTCTCAAGTTGGGTGGTTGTAGGGGTAAGCATGTGGTGAAAGGTTATTGATGTAGAATGGACCTAGGTCTTCCTAGGTTACTTCAGTCTCAATTGGGGTGGTTGTGGGGGTAAGCATGTGGTGAAAGGTCATTGATGTAGAATGGACCCAGGTCTTCCTAGGTTACTTCAGTCTCAGGTGGGGTGGTTGTGGGGGTAAGCATTTGGTGAAAGGTCATTGATGTAGAATGGACCCAGGTCTTCCTAGGTTACTTCAGTCTCAGGTAGGGTGGTTGTGGGGGTAAGCATGTGGTGAAAGGTCATTGATGTAGAATGGACCCAGGTCATCAGTGGTTCCTTCAGTCTCAGGCGGTGGTGTTGGTTGTGGGTGTAAGCATGTGATGAAAGGTCATTGATGTAGAATGGACCCAGGTCATCAGTGGTTCCCTCAGTCTCAGGGGGTGGTTGTGGGGGTCAGCATGTGGTGAAAGGTCATTGATGTAGAATGGACCCAGGTCATCAGTGGTTCCTTCAGTTTCAGGTGGGGTGGTTGTGGGGGTAAGCATGTGGTGAAAGGTCATTGATGTAGAATGGACCGAGGTCTTTCTAGGTTACTTCAGTCTCAAGTGGGGTGGTTGTGGGGGTAAGCATGTGGTGAAAGGTCATTGATGTAGAATGGACCCAGGTCTTCAGTGGTTCCTTCAGTCTCAGGTGGGGTGGTTGTGGGGTAAGCATGTGGTGAAAGGTCATTGATGTAGAATGGACCCAGGTCATCCATGCTTCCTTCAGTCTCAGGCGGTGGTGTTGGTTGTGGGGGTAAGCATGTGGTTAAAGGTCATTGATGTAGAATGGACCCAGGTCATCAGCAGGTCCTTCAGTCTCAGGGGCGGTGGTTGTGGTAAGCATGTGGTGAAAGGTCATTGATGTAAAATGGACCCAGGTCTTCCTAGGTTACTTCATTCTCAAGTGGGGTGGTTGTAGGGGTAATCATGTGATGAAAGGTCATTGATGTAGAATGGACCCAGGTCATCAGTGGTTCCTTCAGTCTCAGGCTGTGGTGTTGGTTGTGGGGGTAAGCATGTGGTGAAAGGTCATTGATGTAGAATGGACCCAGGTCATCAGTGGTTCTCTCAGTCTCAGGCGGTGGTGTTGGTTGTGGGGGTAAGCATGTGATGAAAGGTCATTGATGTAGAATGGACCCAGGTGATCAGTGGTTCCTTCAGTCTCAGGCGGTGGTGTTGGTTGTGGGGGTAAGCATGTGATGAAAGGTCATTGATGTAGAATGGACCCAGGTCTTCCTAGGTTACTTCGGTCTCAAGTGGGGTGGTTGTGGGGGTCAGCATGTGGTGAGAGGTCATTGATGTAGAATGGACCCAGGTCTTCCTAGGTTACTTCAGTCTCAAGTGGAGTAATTGTGGGGGTAAGCATGTGATGAAAGGTCATTGATGTAAAATGGACGCAGGTCATCAGTGGTTCCTTCAGTCTCAGGTGGGGTGGTTGTGGGGATAAGCATGTGGTGAAAGGTCATTGATGTAGAATGGACCCAGGTCATCAGTGGTTCCTTCAGTCTCAGGTGGGGTGGTTGTGGGGATAAGCATGTGGTGAAAGGTCATTGATGTAGAATGGACCAAGGTCTTCCTAGGTTACTTTAGTCTCAGGTGGGGTGGTTGTGGGGGTAAGCATGTGGTGAAAGGTCATTGATATAGAATGGACCCAGGTCTTCCTAGGTTACTTCAGTCTCAGGCGGGGTGTTTGTGGGGGTCAGCATGTGGTGAAATGTCATTGATGTAGAATGGACCCAGGTCATCAGTGGTTCCTTCAGTCTCAGGCGGTGGTGTTGGTTGTGGGGGTAAGCATGTGGTGAAAGGTCATTGATGTAGAATGGACCCAGGTCATCAGTGGTTTCTTCAGTCTCAGGTTGGGTGGTTGTGGGGATAAGCATGTGGTGAAAGGTCATTGATGTAGAATGGACCCAGGTCTTCCTAGGTTACTTCAGTCTCAAGTGGGGTGGTTGTGGAGATAAGCATGTGGTGAAAGGTCATTGATATAGAATGGACCCAGGTCTTCCTAGGTTACTTCAGTCTCAGGTGGGGTGGTTGTGGGGGTAAGCCTTGTGATGAAAGGTCATTGATGTAGAATGGACCCAGGTCTTCCTAGGTTACCTCAGTCTCAAGTGGGGTGGTTGTGGTGGTAAGCATGTGATGAAAGGTCATTGATGTAGAATGGACCCAGGTCATCAGTGGTTCCTTCAGTCTCAGGCGGTGGTGTTGGTTGTGTGGGTAAGCATGTGGTGAAAGGTCATTGATGTAGAATGGACCCAGGTCATCAGTGGTTCCTTCAGTCTCAGTCGGTGGTGTTGGTTGTGGGGGTAAGCATGTGATGAAAGGTCATTGATGTAGAATGGACCCAGGTCATCAGTGGTTCCTTCAGTCTCAGGCGGTGGTGTTGGTTGTGGGGGTAAGCATGTGATGAAAGGTCATTGATGTAGAATGGACCCAGGTCTTCCTAGGTTACTTCAGTCTCAAGTGGGGTGGTTGTGGGGGTAAGCATGTGATGAAAGGTAATTGATGTAGAATAGACCAAGGTCATCAGTGGTTCCTTCAGTCTCATGCGGTGGTGTTGGTTGTGGGGGTAAACATGTGGTGAAAGGTCATTGATGTAGAATGGACCCAGGTTATCAGTGGTTCCTTCAGTCTCAGGCGGGGTGGTTGTGAGGGTAAGCATGTGGTGAAAGGTCATTGATGTAGAATGGACCCAGGTCTTCCTAGGTTACTTCAGTCTCAAGTGGGGTGGTTGTGGGGGTAAGCATGTGGTGAAAGGTCATTGATGTAGAATGGACCCAGGTCTTCCTAGGTTAGTTCAGTCTCAGGTGGGGTGGTTGTGGGGGTAAGCATGGGGTGAAAGGTCATTGATATAGAATGGACCCAGGTCTTCCTAGGTTACTTCAGTCTCAGGTGGGGTGGTTGTGGGGGTAAGCATGTGATGAAAGGTCATTGATGTAGAATGGACCCAGGTCATCAGTGGTTCCTTCAGTCTCAGGTGGGGTGGTTGTGGGGGTAAGCATGTGATGAAAGGTCATTGATGTAGAATGGACCCAGGTCTTCATAGGTTACTTCAGTCTCAAGTGGGGTGGTTGTGGGGGTAAGCATGTGGTGAAAGGTCATTGATGTAGAATGGACCCAGGTCATCAGTGGTTCCTTCAGTCTCAGGTGGGGTGGTTGTGGGGGTAAGCATGTGGTTAAAGGTCATTGATGTAGAATGGACCCAGGTATTCCTAGGTTACTTCAGTCTCAGGGGGTCAGCATGTGATGAAAGGTCATTGATGTAGAATGGACCCAGGTCATCAGTGGTACCTTCAGTCTCAAGTGGGGTGGTTGTGGGGGTCAGCATGTGAGGAAAGGTCATTGATGTAGAATGGACCCAGGTCATTAGTGGTTCTCTCAGTCTCAGGCGGTGTGGTTGTGGGGGTCAGCATGTGGTTAAAGGTCATTGATGTAGAATGGACCGAGGTCTTCCTAGGTTACTTCAGTCTCAGGTGGGGTGGTTGTGGGGGTAAGCATGTGATGAAAGGTCATTGATGTAGAATGGACCCAGGGCTTCCTAGGTTAATTCAGTCTCAGGTGGGGTGGTTGTGGGGGTAAGCATGTGGTGAAAGGTCATTGATGTAGAATGGACCCAGGTCATCAGTGGTTCCTTCAGTCTCAGGGGCAGTGGTTGTGGGGGTAAGCATGTAATGAAAGGTCATCGATGTAGAATGGATCCAGGCCTTCCTAGGTTACTTCAGTCTCAAGCACGGTGGTTGTGGGGGTAAGCATGTGATGAAAGGTCATTGATGTAGAATGGACCCAGGTCCTCAGTGGTTCCTTCAGTCTCAAGTGGGGTGGTTGTGGGGCTAAGCATGTGGTGAAAGGTGATTGATGTAGAATGGACCCAGGTCATCAGCAGGTCCTTCAGTCTCAAGTTGGGTGGTTGTAGGGGTAAGCATGTGGTGAAAGGTTATTGATGTAGAATGGACCTAGGTCTTCCTAGGTTACTTCAGTCTCAAGTGGGGTGGTTGTGGGGGTAAGCATGTGATGAAAGGTCATTGATGTAGAATGGACCCAGGGCTTCCTAGGTTAATTCAGTCTCAGGTGGGGTGGTTGTGGGGGTAAGCATGTGGTGAAAGGTCATTGATGTAGAATGGACCCAGGTCATCAGTGGTTCCTTCAGTCTCAGGGGCAGTGGTTGTGGGGGTAAGCATGTAATGAAAGGTCATCGATGTAGAATGGATCCAGGCCTTCCTAGGTTACTTCAGTCTCAAGCACGGTGGTTGTGGGGGTAAGCATGTGATGAAAGGTCATTGATGTAGAATGGACCCAGGTCCTCAGTGGTTCCTTCAGTCTCAAGTGGGGTGGTTGTGGGGCTAAGCATGTGGTGAAAGGTGATTGATGTAGAATGGACCCAGGTCATCAGCAGGTCCTTCAGTCTCAAGTTGGGTGGTTGTAGGGGTAAGCATGTGGTGAAAGGTTATTGATGTAGAATGGACCTAGGTCTTCCTAGGTTACTTCAGTCTCAATTGGGGTGGTTGTGGGGGTAAGCATGTGGTGAAAGGTCATTGATGTAGAATGGACCCAGGTCTTCCTAGGTTACTTCAGTCTCAGGTGGGGTGGTTGTGGGGGTAAGCATTTGGTGAAAGGTCATTGATGTAGAATGGACCCAGGTCTTCCTAGGTTACTTCAGTCTCAGGTGGGGTGGTTGTGGGGGTAAGCATGTGGTGAAAGGTCATTGATGTAGAATGGACCCAGGTCATCAGTGGTTCCTTCAGTCTCAGGCGGTGGTGTTGGTTGTGGGTGTAAGCATGTGATGAAAGGTCATTGATGTAGAATGGACCCAGGTCATCAGTGGTTCCCTCAGTCTCAGGGGGTGGTTGTGGGGGTCAGCATGTGGTGAAAGGTCATTGATGTAGAATGGACCCAGGTCATCAGTGGTTCCTTCAGTTTCAGGTGGGGTGGTTGTGGGGGTAAGCATGTGGTGAAAGGTCATTGATGTAGAATGGACCGAGGTCTTTCTAGGTTACTTCAGTCTCAAGTGGGGTGGTTGTGGGGGTAAGCATGTGGTGAAAGGTCATTGATGTAGAATGGACCCAGGTCTTCAGTGGTTCCTTCAGTCTCAGGTGGGGTGGTTGTGGGGGTAAGCATGTGGTGAAAGGTCATTGATGTAGAATGGACCCAGGTCATCCATGCTTCCTTCAGTCTCAGGCGGTGGTGTTGGTTGTGGGGGTAAGCATGTGGTTAAAGGTCATTGATGTAGAATGGACCCAGGTCATCAGCAGGTCCTTCAGTCTCAGGGGCGGTGGTTGTGGTAAGCATGTGGTGAAAGGTCATTGATGTAAAATGGACCCAGGTCTTCCTAGGTTACTTCATTCTCAAGTGGGGTGGTTGTAGGGGTAATCATGTGATGAAAGGTCATTGATGTAGAATGGACCCAGGTCATCAGTGGTTCCTTCAGTCTCAGGCTGTGGTGTTGGTTGTGGGGGTAAGCATGTGGTGAAAGGTCATTGATGTAGAATGGACCCAGGTCATCAGTGGTTCTCTCAGTCTCAGGCGGTGGTGTTGGTTGTGGGGGTAAGCATGTGATGAAAGGTCATTGATGTAGAATGGACCCAGGTGATCAGTGGTTCCTTCAGTCTCAGGCGGTGGTGTTGGTTGTGGGGGTAAGCATGTGATGAAAGGTCATTGATGTAGAATGGACCCAGGTCTTCCTAGGTTACTTCGGTCTCAAGTGGGGTGGTTGTGGGGGTCAGCATGTGGTGAGAGGTCATTGATGTAGAATGGACCCAGGTCTTCCTAGGTTACTTCAGTCTCAAGTGGAGTAATTGTGGGGGTAAGCATGTGATGAAAGGTCATTGATGTAAAATGGACGCAGGTCATCAGTGGTTCCTTCAGTCTCAGGTGGGGTGGTTGTGGGGATAAGCATGTGGTGAAAGGTCATTGATGTAGAATGGACCCAGGTCATCAGTGGTTCCTTCAGTCTCAGGTGGGGTGGTTGTGGGGATAAGCATGTGGTGAAAGGTCATTGATGTAGAATGGACCAAGGTCTTCCTAGGTTACTTCAGTCTCAGGTGGGGTGGTTGTGGGGGTAAGCATGTGGTGAAAGGTCATTGATATAGAATGGACCCAGGTCTTCCTAGGTTACTTCAGTCTCAGGCGGGGTGTTTGTGGGGGTCAGCATGTGGTGAAATGTCATTGATGTAGAATGGACCCAGGTCATCAGTGGTTCCTTCAGTCTCAGGCGGTGGTGTTGGTTGTGGGGGTAAGCATGTGGTGAAAGGTCATTGATGTAGAATGGACCCAGGTCATCAGTGGTTTCTTCAGTCTCAGGTTGGGTGGTTGTGGGGATAAGCATGTGGTGAAAGGTCATTGATGTAGAATGGACCCAGGTCTTCCTAGGTTACTTCAGTCTCAAGTGGGGTGGTTGTGGAGATAAGCATGTGGTGAAAGGTCATTGATATAGAATGGACCCAGGTCTTCCTAGGTTACTTCAGTCTCAGGTGGGGTGGTTGTGGGGGTAAGCCTTGTGATGAAAGGTCATTGATGTAGAATGGACCCAGGTCTTCCTAGGTTACCTCAGTCTCAAGTGGGGTGGTTGTGGTGGTAAGCATGTGATGAAAGGTCATTGATGTAGAATGGACCCAGGTCATCAGTGGTTCCTTCAGTCTCAGGCGGTGGTGTTGGTTGTGTGGGTAAGCATGTGGTGAAAGGTCATTGATGTAGAATGGACCCAGGTCATCAGTGGTTCCTTCAGTCTCAGTCGGTGGTGTTGGTTGTGGGGGTAAGCATGTGATGAAAGGTCATTGATGTAGAATGGACCCAGGTCTTCCTAGGTTACTTCAGTCTCAAGTGGGGTGGTTGTGGGGGTAAGCATGTGATGAAAGGTCATTGATGTAGAATGGACCCAGGTCATCAGTGGTTCCTTCAGTCTCAGGTGGGGTGGTTGTGGGGATAAGCATGTGATGAAAGGTCATTGATGTAGAATGGACCCACGTCTTCATAGGTTACTTCAGTCTCAAGTGGGGTGGTTGTGGGGGTAAGCAGGTGGTGAAAGGTCATTGATGTAGAATGGACCCAGGTCATCAGTGGTTCCTTCAGTCTCAGGCGGGGTGGTTGTGGGGGTCAGCATGTGGTGAAAGGTCATTGATGTAGAATGGACCCAGGTCATCAGTGGTTCCTTCAGTCTCAGGTGGGGTGGTTGTGGGGATAAGCATGTGGTGAAAGGTCATTGCTGTAGAATGGACCAAGGTCTTCCTAGGTTACTTCAGTCTCAGGTGGGGTGGTTGTGGGGGTAAGCTTGTGGTGAAAGGTCATTGATATAGAATGGACCCAGGTCTTCCTAGGTTACTTCAGTCTCAGATGGGGTGGTTGTGGGGGTAAGCATGTGATGAAAGGTCATTGATGTAGAATGGACCCAGGTCATCAGTGGTTCCTTCAGTCTCAGGCGGTGGTGTTGGTTGTGGGGGTAAGCATGTGGTGAAAGGTCATTGATGTAGAATGGACCCAGGTCATCAGTGGTTCCTTCAGTCTCAGGTTGGGTGGTTGTGGGGATAAGCATGTGGTGAAAGGTCATTGATGTAGAATGGACCCAGGTCTTCCTAGGTTACTTCAGTCTCAAGTGGGGTGGTTGTGGAGATAAGCATGTGGTGAAAGGTCATTGATATAGAATGGACCCAGGTCTTCCTAGGTTACTTCAGTCTCAGGTGGGGTGGTTGTGGGGGTAAGCCTTGTGATGAAAGGTCATTGATGTAGAATGGACCCAGGTCTTCCTAGGTTACCTCAGTCTCAAGTGGGTTGGTTGTGGTGGTAAGCATGTGATGAAAGGTCATTGATGTAGAATGGACCCAGGTCATCAGTGGTTCCTTCAGTCTCAGGCGGTGGTGTTGGTTGTGTGGGTAAGCATGTGGTGAAAGGTCATTGATGTAGAATGGACGCAGGTCATCAGTGGTTCTCTCAGTCTCAGGCGGTGGTGTTGGTTGTTGGGGTAAGCATGTGGTGAAAGGTCATTGATGTAGAATGGACCCAGGTCTTCCTAGGTTACGTCAGTCTCGAGTGGGGTGGTTGTGGGGGTAAGCATGTGATGAAAGGTCATTGATGTAGAATGGACCCAGGTCATCAGTGGTTCCTTCAGTCTCAGGTGGGGTGGTTGTGGGGGTAAGCATGTGATGAAAGGTCATTGATGTAGAATGGACCCAGGTCTTCATAGGTTACTTCAGTCTCAAGTGGGGTGGTTGTGGGGGTAAGCATGTGGTGGAAGGTCATTGATGTAGAATGGACCCAGGTCATCAGTGGTTCCTTCAGTCTCAGCTGGGGTGGTTGTTGGGGTAAGCATGTGGTTAAAGGTCATTGATATAGAATGGACCGAGGTATTCCTAGGTTACTTCAGTCTCAGGGGCGGTGGTTGTGCGGTTCAGCATGTGATGAAAGGTCATTGATGTAGAATGGACCCAGGTCATCAGTGGTTCCTTCAGTCTCAAGTGGGGTGGTTGTGGGGGTCAGCATGTGATGAAAGGTCATTGATGTAGAATGGACCCAGGTCATCAGTGGTTCCTTCAGTCTCAAGTGGGGTGGTTGTGGGGGTAAGCATGTGGTGAAAGGCCATTGATGTAGAATGGACCCAGGTCATCAGTGGTTCCTTCAGTCTCAGGCGGTGGTGTTGGTTGTGGGGGTCAGCATGTGATGAAAGGTCATTGATGTAGAATGGACCCAGGTCATCAGTGGTTCCTTCAGTCTCAGGTGGGGTGGTTGTGGGGGTCAGCATGTGGTGAAAGGTCATTGATGTAGAATGGACCCAGGTCTTTCTAGGTTACTTCAGTCTCAAGTGGGGTGGTTGTGGGGGTAAGCATGTGGTGAAAGGTCATTGATGTAGAATGGACCCAGGTCTTCCTAGGTTACTTCAGTCTCAAGTGGGGTGGTTGTGGGGGTAATCATTTGATGAAAGGTCATTGATGTAGAATGGACCCAGGTCATCAGTGGTTCCTTCAGTCTCAGGCTGTGGTGTTGGTTGTGGGGGTAAGCATGTGGTGAAAGGTCATTGATGTAGAATGGACCCAGGTCATCAGTGGTTCTCTCAGTCTCAGGCGGTGGTGTTGGTTGTGGGGGTAAGCATGTGATGAAAGGTCATTGATGTAGAATGGACCCAGGTGATCAGTGGTTCCTTCAGTCTCAGGCGGTGGTGTTGGTTGTGGGGGTAAGCATGTGGTGAAAGGTCATTGATGTAGAATGGACCCAGGTTATCAGTGGTTCCTTCAGTCTCAGGCGGGGTGGTTGTGAGGGTAAGCATGTGGTGAAAGGTCATTGATGTAGAATGGACCCAGGTCTTCCTAGGTTACTTCAGTCTCAAGTGGGGTGGTTGTGGGGGTAAGCATGTGGTGAAAGGTCATTGATGTAGAATGGACCCAGGTCTTCCTAGGTTAGTTCAGTCTCAGGTGGGGTGGTTGTGGGGGTAAGCATGGGGTGAAAGGTCATTGATATAGAATGGACCCAGGTCTTCCTAGGTTACTTCAGTCTCAGGTGGGGTGGTTGTGGGGGTAAGCATGTGATGAAAGGTCATTGATGTAGAATGGACCCAGGTCATCAGTGGTTCCTTCAGTCTCAGGTGGGGTGGTTGTGGGGGTAAGCATGTGATGAAAGGTCATTGATGTAGAATGGACCCAGGTCTTCATAGGTTACTTCAGTCTCAAGTGGGGTGGTTGTGGGGGTAAGCATGTGGTGAAAGGTCATTGATGTAGAATGGACCCAGGTCATCAGTGGTTCCTTCAGTCTCAGGTGGGGTGGTTGTGGGGGTAAGCATGTGGTTAAAGGTCATTGATGTAGAATGGACCCAGGTATTCCTAGGTTACTTCAGTCTCAGGGGGTCAGCATGTGATGAAAGGTCATTGATGTAGAATGGACCCAGGTCATCAGTGGTACCTTCAGTCTCAAGTGGGGTGGTTGTGGGGGTCAGCATGTGAGGAAAGGTCATTGATGTAGAATGGACCCAGGTCATTAGTGGTTCTCTCAGTCTCAGGCGGTGTGGTTGTGGGGGTCAGCATGTGGTTAAAGGTCATTGATGTAGAATGGACCGAGGTCTTCCTAGGTTACTTCAGTCTCAGGTGGGGTGGTTGTGGGGGTAAGCATGTGATGAAAGGTCATTGATGTAGAATGGACCCAGGGCTTCCTAGGTTAATTCAGTCTCAGGTGGGGTGGTTGTGGGGGTAAGCATGTGGTGAAAGGTCATTGATGTAGAATGGACCCAGGTCATCAGTGGTTCCTTCAGTCTCAGGGGCAGTGGTTGTGGGGGTAAGCATGTAATGAAAGGTCATCGATGTAGAATGGATCCAGGCCTTCCTAGGTTACTTCAGTCTCAAGCACGGTGGTTGTGGGGGTAAGCATGTGATGAAAGGTCATTGATGTAGAATGGACCCAGGTCCTCAGTGGTTCCTTCAGTCTCAAGTGGGGTGGTTGTGGGGCTAAGCATGTGGTGAAAGGTGATTGATGTAGAATGGACCCAGGTCATCAGCAGGTCCTTCAGTCTCAAGTTGGGTGGTTGTAGGGGTAAGCATGTGGTGAAAGGTTATTGATGTAGAATGGACCTAGGTCTTCCTAGGTTACTTCAGTCTCAAGTGGGGTGGTTGTGGGGGTAAGCATGTGATGAAAGGTCATTGATGTAGAATGGACCCAGGGCTTCCTAGGTTAATTCAGTCTCAGGTGGGGTGGTTGTGGGGGTAAGCATGTGGTGAAAGGTCATTGATGTAGAATGGACCCAGGTCATCAGTGGTTCCTTCAGTCTCAGGGGCAGTGGTTGTGGGGGTAAGCATGTAATGAAAGGTCATCGATGTAGAATGGATCCAGGCCTTCCTAGGTTACTTCAGTCTCAAGCACGGTGGTTGTGGGGGTAAGCATGTGATGAAAGGTCATTGATGTAGAATGGACCCAGGTCCTCAGTGGTTCCTTCAGTCTCAAGTGGGGTGGTTGTGGGGCTAAGCATGTGGTGAAAGGTGATTGATGTAGAATGGACCCAGGTCATCAGCAGGTCCTTCAGTCTCAAGTTGGGTGGTTGTAGGGGTAAGCATGTGGTGAAAGGTTATTGATGTAGAATGGACCTAGGTCTTCCTAGGTTACTTCAGTCTCAATTGGGGTGGTTGTGGGGGTAAGCATGTGGTGAAAGGTCATTGATGTAGAATGGACCCAGGTCTTCCTAGGTTACTTCAGTCTCAGGTGGGGTGGTTGTGGGGGTAAGCATTTGGTGAAAGGTCATTGATGTAGAATGGACCCAGGTCTTCCTAGGTTACTTCAGTCTCAGGTGGGGTGGTTGTGGGGGTAAGCATGTGGTGAAAGGTCATTGATGTAGAATGGACCCAGGTCATCAGTGGTTCCTTCAGTCTCAGGCGGTGGTGTTGGTTGTGGGTGTAAGCATGTGATGAAAGGTCATTGATGTAGAATGGACCCAGGTCATCAGTGGTTCCCTCAGTCTCAGGGGGTGGTTGTGGGGGTCAGCATGTGGTGAAAGGTCATTGATGTAGAATGGACCCAGGTCATCAGTGGTTCCTTCAGTTTCAGGTGGGGTGGTTGTGGGGGTAAGCATGTGGTGAAAGGTCATTGATGTAGAATGGACCGAGGTCTTTCTAGGTTACTTCAGTCTCAAGTGGGGTGGTTGTGGGGGTAAGCATGTGGTGAAAGGTCATTGATGTAGAATGGACCCAGGTCTTCAGTGGTTCCTTCAGTCTCAGGTGGGGTGGTTGTGGGGGTAAGCATGTGGTGAAAGGTCATTGATGTAGAATGGACCCAGGTCATCCATGCTTCCTTCAGTCTCAGGCGGTGGTGTTGGTTGTGGGGGTAAGCATGTGGTTAAAGGTCATTGATGTAGAATGGACCCAGGTCATCAGCAGGTCCTTCAGTCTCAGGGGCGGTGGTTGTGGTAAGCATGTGGTGAAAGGT
Organism: Calotriton arnoldi; assembly: GCA_963921515.1. Classification (NCBI taxonomy): domain Eukaryota; kingdom Metazoa; phylum Chordata; class Amphibia; order Caudata; family Salamandridae; genus Calotriton; species Calotriton arnoldi. The sequence goes on from CAWUFW010011024.1 coordinate 187,562, forward strand.
CATTGATGTAAAATGGACCCAGGTCTTCCTAGGTTACTTCATTCTCAAGTGGGGTGGTTGTAGGGGTAATCATGTGATGAAAGGTCATTGATGTAGAATGGACCCAGGTCATCAGTGGTTCCTTCAGTCTCAGGCTGTGGTGTTGGTTGTGGGGGTAAGCATGTGGTGAAAGGTCATTGATGTAGAATGGACCCAGGTCATCAGTGGTTCTCTCAGTCTCAGGCGGTGGTGTTGGTTGTGGGGGTAAGCATGTGATGAAAGGTCATTGATGTAGAATGGACCCAGGTGATCAGTGGTTCCTTCAGTCTCAGGCGGTGGTGTTGGTTGTGGGGGTAAGCATGTGATGAAAGGTCATTGATGTAGAATGGACCCAGGTCTTCCTAGGTTACTTCGGTCTCAAGTGGGGTGGTTGTGGGGGTCAGCATGTGGTGAGAGGTCATTGATGTAGAATGGACCCAGGTCTTCCTAGGTTACTTCAGTCTCAAGTGGAGTAATTGTGGGGGTAAGCATGTGATGAAAGGTCATTGATGTAAAATGGACGCAGGTCATCAGTGGTTCCTTCAGTCTCAGGTGGGGTGGTTGTGGGGATAAGCATGTGGTGAAAGGTCATTGATGTAGAATGGACCCAGGTCATCAGTGGTTCCTTCAGTCTCAGGTGGGGTGGTTGTGGGGATAAGCATGTGGTGAAAGGTCATTGATGTAGAATGGACCAAGGTCTTCCTAGGTTACTTCAGTCTCAGGTGGGGTGGTTGTGGGGGTAAGCATGTGGTGAAAGGTCATTGATATAGAATGGACCCAGGTCTTCCTAGGTTACTTCAGTCTCAGGCGGGGTGTTTGTGGGGGTCAGCATGTGGTGAAATGTCATTGATGTAGAATGGACCCAGGTCATCAGTGGTTCCTTCAGTCTCAGGCGGTGGTGTTGGTTGTGGGGGTAAGCATGTGGTGAAAGGTCATTGATGTAGAATGGACCCAGGTCATCAGTGGTTTCTTCAGTCTCAGGTTGGGTGGTTGTGGGGATAAGCATGTGGTGAAAGGTCATTGATGTAGAATGGACCCAGGTCTTCCTAGGTTACTTCAGTCTCAAGTGGGGTGGTTGTGGAGATAAGCATGTGGTGAAAGGTCATTGATATAGAATGGACCCAGGTCTTCCTAGGTTACTTCAGTCTCAGGTGGGGTGGTTGTGGGGGTAAGCCTTGTGATGAAAGGTCATTGATGTAGAATGGACCCAGGTCTTCCTAGGTTACCTCAGTCTCAAGTGGGGTGGTTGTGGTGGTAAGCATGTGATGAAAGGTCATTGATGTAGAATGGACCCAGGTCATCAGTGGTTCCTTCAGTCTCAGGCGGTGGTGTTGGTTGTGTGGGTAAGCATGTGGTGAAAGGTCATTGATGTAGAATGGACCCAGGTCATCAGTGGTTCCTTCAGTCTCAGTCGGTGGTGTTGGTTGTGGGGGTAAGCATGTGATGAAAGGTCATTGATGTAGAATGGACCCAGGTCTTCCTAGGTTACTTCAGTCTCAAGTGGGGTGGTTGTGGGGGTAAGCATGTGATGAAAGGTCATTGATGTAGAATGGACCCAGGTCATCAGTGGTTCCTTCAGTCTCAGGTGGGGTGGTTGTGGGGATAAGCATGTGATGAAAGGTCATTGATGTAGAATGGACCCACGTCTTCATAGGTTACTTCAGTCTCAAGTGGGGTGGTTGTGGGGGTAAGCAGGTGGTGAAAGGTCATTGATGTAGAATGGACCCAGGTCATCAGTGGTTCCTTCAGTCTCAGGCGGGGTGGTTGTGGGGGTCAGCATGTGGTGAAAGGTCATTGATGTAGAATGGACCCAGGTCATCAGTGGTTCCTTCAGTCTCAGGTGGGGTGGTTGTGGGGATAAGCATGTGGTGAAAGGTCATTGCTGTAGAATGGACCAAGGTCTTCCTAGGTTACTTCAGTCTCAGGTGGGGTGGTTGTGGGGGTAAGCTTGTGGTGAAAGGTCATTGATATAGAATGGACCCAGGTCTTCCTAGGTTACTTCAGTCTCAGATGGGGTGGTTGTGGGGGTAAGCATGTGATGAAAGGTCATTGATGTAGAATGGACCCAGGTCTTCCTAGGTTACTTCAGTCTCAGGCGGGGTGTTTGTGGGGGTCAGCATGTGGTGAAATGTCATTGATGTAGAATGGACCCAGGTCATCAGTGGTTCCTTCAGTCTCAGGCGGTGGTGTTGGTTGTGGGGGTAAGCATGTGGTGAAAGGTCATTGATGTAGAATGGACCCAGGTCATCAGTGGTTCCTTCAGTCTCAGGTTGGGTGGTTGTGGGGATAAGCATGTGGTGAAAGGTCATTGATGTAGAATGGACCCAGGTCTTCCTAGGTTACTTCAGTCTCAAGTGGGGTGGTTGTGGAGATAAGCATGTGGTGAAAGGTCATTGATATAGAATGGACCCAGGTCTTCCTAGGTTACTTCAGTCTCAGGTGGGGTGGTTGTGGGGGTAAGCCTTGTGATGAAAGGTCATTGATGTAGAATGGACCCAGGTCTTCCTAGGTTACCTCAGTCTCAAGTGGGTTGGTTGTGGTGGTAAGCATGTGATGAAAGGTCATTGATGTAGAATGGACCCAGGTCATCAGTGGTTCCTTCAGTCTCAGGCGGTGGTGTTGGTTGTGTGGGTAAGCATGTGGTGAAAGGTCATTGATGTAGAATGGACGCAGGTCATCAGTGGTTCTCTCAGTCTCAGGCGGTGGTGTTGGTTGTTGGGGTAAGCATGTGGTGAAAGGTCATTGATGTAGAATGGACCCAGGTCTTCCTAGGTTACGTCAGTCTCGAGTGGGGTGGTTGTGGGGGTAAGCATGTGATGAAAGGTCATTGATGTAGAATGGACCCAGGTCATCAGTGGTTCCTTCAGTCTCAGGTGGGGTGGTTGTGGGGGTAAGCATGTGATGAAAGGTCATTGATGTAGAATGGACCCAGGTCTTCATAGGTTACTTCAGTCTCAAGTGGGGTGGTTGTGGGGGTAAGCATGTGGTGGAAGGTCATTGATGTAGAATGGACCCAGGTCATCAGTGGTTCCTTCAGTCTCAGCTGGGGTGGTTGTTGGGGTAAGCATGTGGTTAAAGGTCATTGATATAGAATGGACCGAGGTATTCCTAGGTTACTTCAGTCTCAGGGGCGGTGGTTGTGCGGTTCAGCATGTGATGAAAGGTCATTGATGTAGAATGGACCCAGGTCATCAGTGGTTCCTTCAGTCTCAAGTGGGGTGGTTGTGGGGGTCAGCATGTGATGAAAGGTCATTGATGTAGAATGGACCCAGGTCATCAGTGGTTCCTTCAGTCTCAAGTGGGGTGGTTGTGGGGGTAAGCATGTGGTGAAAGGCCATTGATGTAGAATGGACCCAGGTCATCAGTGGTTCCTTCAGTCTCAGGCGGTGGTGTTGGTTGTGGGGGTCAGCATGTGATGAAAGGTCATTGATGTAGAATGGACCCAGGTCATCAGTGGTTCCTTCAGTCTCAGGTGGGGTGGTTGTGGGGGTCAGCATGTGGTGAAAGGTCATTGATGTAGAATGGACCCAGGTCTTTCTAGGTTACTTCAGTCTCAAGTGGGGTGGTTGTGGGGGTAAGCATGTGGTGAAAGGTCATTGATGTAGAATGGACCCAGGTCTTCCTAGGTTACTTCAGTCTCAAGTGGGGTGGTTGTGGGGGTAATCATTTGATGAAAGGTCATTGATGTAGAATGGACCCAGGTCATCAGTGGTTCCTTCAGTCTCAGGCTGTGGTGTTGGTTGTGGGGGTAAGCATGTGGTGAAAGGTCATTGATGTAGAATGGACCCAGGTCATCAGTGGTTCTCTCAGTCTCAGGCGGTGGTGTTGGTTGTGGGGGTAAGCATGTGATGAAAGGTCATTGATGTAGAATGGACCCAGGTGATCAGTGGTTCCTTCAGTCTCAGGCGGTGGTGTTGGTTGTGGGGGTAAGCATGTGATGAAAGGTCATTGATGTAGAATGGACCCAGGTCTTCCTAGTTTACTTCGGTCTCAAGTGGGGGTGGTTGTGGGGGTCAGCATGTGGTGAAAGGTCCTTGATGTAGAATGGACCCAGGTCATCAGCATGTCCTTCAGTCTCAGGTGGTGTGGTTGTGGGGGTAAGCATGTGGTGAAAGGTCATTGATGTAGAATGGACCCAGGTCATCAGTGGTTCTCTCAGTCTCAGGCGGTGGTGTTGGTTGTGGGGGTAAGCATGTAATGAAAGGTCATTGATGTAGAATGGACCCAGGTCATCAGTGGTTCCTTCAGTCTTAGGTGGGGTGGTTATGGGGATAAGCATGTGGTGAAAGGTCATTGATGTAGAATGGACCCAGGTCTTCCTAGGTTAGTTCAGTCTCAGGTGGGGTGGTTGTGGGGGTAAGCATGTGGTGAAAGGTCATTGATATAGAATGGACCCAGGTCTTCTTAGGTTACTTCAGTCTCAGGTGGGGTGGTTGTGGGGGTAAGCCTTGTGATGAAAGGTCATTGATGTAGAATGGACCCAGGTCTTCCTAGGTTACCTCAGTCTCAAGTGGGGTGGTTGTGGTGGTAAGCATGTGATGAAAGGTCATTGATGTAGAATGGACCCAGGTCATCAGTGGTTCCTTCAGTCTCAGGCGGTGGTGTTGGTTGTGTGGGTAAGCATGTGGTGAAAGGTCATTGATGTAGAATGGACCCAGGTCATCAGTGGTTCCTTCAGTCTCAGTCGGTGGTGTTGGTTGTGGGGGTAAGCATGTGGTGAAAGGTCATTGATGTAGAATGGACCAAGGTCTTCCTAGGTTACTTCAGTCTCAAGTGGGTTGGTTGTGGGGGTAAGCATGTGGTGAAAGGTCATTGATATAGAATGGACCCAGGTCTTCCTAGGTTACTTCAGTCTCAGGTGGGGTGGTTGTGGGGGTAAGCCTTGTGATGAAAGGTCATTCATATAGAATGGACCCAGGTCTTCCTAGGTTACTTCAGTCTCAGATGGGGTGGTTGTGGGGGTAAGCATGTGATGAAAGGTCATTGATGGAGAATGGACCCAGGTCTTCCTAGGTTACTTCAGTCTCAGGCGGGGTGGTTGTGGGGGTCAGCATGTGGTGAAAGGTCATTGATGTAGAATGAACACAGGTCATCAGTGGTTCCTTCAGTCTCAGTCGGTTGTGTTGGTTCTTGGGGTAAGCTTGTGGTGAAAGGTCATTGATGTAGAATGGACCCAGGTCATCAGTGGTTCCTTCAGTCTCAGGCGGGGTGGTTGTGAGGGTAAGCATGCGATGAAAGGTCATTGATGTAGAATGGACCCAGGTCTTCCTAGGTTACTTCAGTCTCAGGGGGGTTGTGGGGGTCAGCATGTGGTGAAATGTCATTGATGTAGAATGGACCCAGGTCATCAGTGGTTCCTTCAGTCTCAGGCGGTGGTGTTGGTTGTGGGGGTAAGCATGTGGTGAAAGGTCATTGATGTAGAATGGACCCAGGTCATCAGTGGTTCCTTCAGTCTCAGGTGGGGTGGTTGTGGGGATAAGCATGTGGTGAAAGGTCATTGATGTAGAATGGACCAAGGTCTTCCTAGGTTACTTCAGTCTCAAGTGGGGTGGTTGTGGGGGTAAGCATGTGGTGAAAGGTCATTGATATAGAATGGACCCATGTCTTCCTAGGTTACTTCAGTCTCAGGTGGGGTGGTTGTGGGGGTAAGCCTTGTGATGAAAGGTCATTGATGTAGAATGGACCCAGGTCTTCCTAGGTTACTTCAGTCTCAAGTGGGGTGGTTGTGGTAATAAGCCTGTGATGAAAGGTCATTGATGTAGAATGGACCCAGGTCATCAGTGGTTCCTTCAGTCTCAGGCGATGGTGTTGGTTGTGTGGGTAAGCATGTGGTGAAAGTTCATTGATGTAGAATGGACCCAGGTCATCAGTGGTTCCTTCAGTCTCAGGCGGTGGTGTTGGTTGTGGGGGTAAGCATGTGATGAAAGGTCATTGATGTAGATTGGACCCAGGTCTTCCTAGGTTACTTCGGTCTCAAGTGGGGTGGTTGTGGGGGTAAGCATGTGATGAAAGGTCATTGATGTAGAATGGACCCAGGTCATCAGTGGTTCCTTCAGTCTCAGATGGGGTGGTTGTGGGGATAAGCATGTGATGAAAGGTCATTGATTTAGAATGGACCCACGTCTTCATAGGTTACTTTAGTCTCAAGTGGGGTGGTTGTGGGGGTAAGCAGGTGGTGAAAGGTCATTGATGTAGAATGGACCCAGGTCATCAGTGGTTCCTTCAGTCTCAGGCGGGGTGGTTGTGAGGGTAAGCATGCGATGAAAGGTCATTGATGTAGAATGGACCTATGTCTTCCTAGGTTACTTCAGTCTCAGGCGGGGTGGTTGTGGGGGTCAGCATGTGGTGAAAGGTCATTGATGTAGAATGGACCCAGGTCATCAGTGGTTCCTTCAGTCTCAGGTGGGGTGGTTGTGGGGATAAGCATGTGGTGAAAGGTCATTGCTGTAGAATGGACCAAGGTCTTCCTAGGTTACTTCAGTCTCAGGTGGGGTGGTTGTGGGGGTAAGCTTGTGGTGAAAGGTCATTGATATAGAATGGACCCAGGTCTTCCTAGGTTACTTCAGTCTCAGATTGGGTGGTTGTGGGGGTAAGCATGTGATGAAAGGTCATTGATGTAGAATGGACCCAGGTCTTCCTAGGTTACTTCAGTCTCAGGCGGGGTGTTTGTGGGGGTCAGCATGTGGTGAAATGTCATTGATGTAGAATGGACCCAGGTCATCAGTGGTTCCTTCAGTCTCAGGCGGTGGTGTTGGTTGTGGGGGTAAGCATGTGGTGAAAGGTCATTGATGTAGAATGGACCCAGGTCATCAGTGGTTCCTTCAGTCTCAGGTTGGGTGGTTGTGGGGATAAGCATGTGGTGAAAGGTCATTGATGTAGAATGGACCCAGGTCTTCCTAGGTTACTTCAGTCTCAAGTGGGGTGGTTGTGGAGATAAGCATGTGGTGAAAGGTCATTGATATAGAATGGACCCAGGTCTTCCTAGGTTACTTCAGTCTCAGGTGGGGTGGTTGTGGGGGTAAGCCTTGTGATGAAAGGTCATTGATGTAGAATGGACCCAGGTCTTCCTAGGTTACCTCAGTCTCAAGTGGGTTGGTTGTGGTGGTAAGCATGTGATGAAAGGTCATTGATGTAGAATGGACCCAGGTCATCAGTGGTTCCTTCAGTCTCAGGCGGTGGTGTTGGTTGTGTGGGTAAGCATGTGGTGAAAGGTCATTGATGTAGAATGGACGCAGGTCATCAATGGTTCCTTCAGTCTCAGTCGGTGGTGTTGGTTGTGGGGGTAAGCATGTGATGAAAGGTCATTGATGTAGAATGGACCCAGGTCTTCCTAGGTTACGTCAGTCTCGAGTGGGGTGGTTGTGGGGGTAAGCATGTGATGAAAGGTCATTGATGTAGAATGGACCCAGGTCATCAGTGGTTCCTTCAGTCTCAGGTGGGGTGGTTGTGGGGGTAAGCATGTGATGAAAGGTCATTGATGTAGAATGGACCCAGGTCTTCATAGGTTACTTCAGTCTCAAGTGGGGTGGTTGTGGGGGTAAGCATGTGGTGAAAGGTCATTGATGTAGAATGGACCCAGGTCATCAGTGGTTCCTTCAGTCTCAGCTGGGGTGGTTGTGGGGGTAAGCATGTGGTTAAAGGTCATTGATGTAGAATGGACCGAGGTATTCCTAGGTTACTTCAGTCTCAGGGGCGGTGGTTGTGCGGTTCAGCATGTGATGAAAGGTCATTGATGTAGAATGGACCCAGGTCATCAGTGGTTCCTTCAGTCTCAAGTGGGGTGGTTGTGGGGGTCAGCATGTGATGAAAGGTCATTGATGTAGAATGGACCCAGGTCATCAGTGGTTCCTTCAGTCTCAAGTGGGGTGGTTGTGGGGGTAAGCATGTGGTGAAAGGCCATTGATGTAGAATGGACCCAGGTCATCAGTGGTTCCTTCAGTCTCAGGCGGTGGTGTTGGTTGTGGGGGTCAGCATGTGATGAAAGGTCATTGATGTAGAATGGACCCAGGTCATCAGTGGTTCCTTCAGTCTCAAGTGGGGTGGTTGTGGGGGTAAGCGTGTGATGAAAGGTCATTGATGTAGAATGGACCCAGGTCATCAGTGGTTCCTTCAGTCTCAGGCGGGGTGGTTGTGGGGGTAAGCATGTGATGAAAGGTCATTGATGTAGAATGGACCCAGGTCTTCCTAGGTTACTTCAGTCTCAGGCGGGGTGGTTGTGGGGGTAAGCATGTGGTGAAAGGTCATTGATGTAGAATGGACCCAGGTCATCAGTGGTTCCGTCAGTCTCAGGCGGTGGTGTTGGTTGTGGGGGTAAGCATGTGATGAAAGGTCATTGATGTAGAATGGACCCAGGTCATCAGTGGTTCCCTCAGTCTCAGGTGGGGTGGTTGTGGGGGTCAGCATGTGGTGAAAGGTCATTGATGTAGAATGGACCCAGGTCTTTCTAGGTTACTTCAGTCTCAAGTGGGGTGGTTGTGGGGGTAAGCATGTGGTGAAAGGTCATTGATGTAGAATGGACCCAGGTCTTCCTAGGTTACTTCAGTCTCAAGTGGGGTGGTTGTGGGGGTAATCATTTGATGAAAGGTCATTGATGTAGAATGGACCCAGGTCATCAGTGGTTCCTTCAGTCTCAGGCGGGGTGGTTGTGAGGGTAAGCATGCGATGAAAGGTCATTGATGTAGAATGGACCCAGGTCTTCCTAGGTTACTTCAGTCTCAGGGGGTTGTGGGGGTCAGCATGTGGTGAAATGTCATTGATGTAGAATGGACCCAGGTCATCAGTGGTTCCTTCAGTCTCAGGCGGTGGTGTTGGTTGTGGGGGTAAGCATGTGGTGAAAGGTCATTGATGTAGAATGGACCCAGGTCATCAGTGGTTCCTTCAGTCTCAGGTGGGGTGGTTGTGGGGATAAGCATGTGGTGAAAGGTCATTGATGTAGAATGGACCAAGATCTTCCTAGGTTACTTCAGTCTCAAGTGGGGTGGTTGTGGGGTAAGCCTTGTGATGAAAGGTCATTGATGTAGAATGGACCCAGGTCTTCCTAGGTTACTTCAGTCTCAGGCGATGGTGTTGGTTGTGTGGGTAAGCATGTGGTGAAAGTTCATTGATGTAGAATGGACCCAGGTCATCAGTGGTTCCTTCAGTCTCAGGCGGTGGTGTTGGTTGTGGGGTAAGCATGTGATGAAAGGTCATTGATGTAGATTGGACCCAGGTCTTCCTAGGTTACTTCAGTCTCAAGTGGGGTGGTTGTGGGGGTAAGCATGTGATGAAAGGTCATTGATGTAGAATGGACCCAGGTCATCAGTGGTTCCTTCAGTCTCAGGTGGGGTGGTTGTGGGGATAAGCATGTGATGAAAGGTCATTGATGTAGAATGGACCCACGTCTTCATAGGTTACTTCAGTCTCAAGTGGGGTGGTTGTGTGGGTAAGCAGGTGGTGAAAGGTCATTGATGTAGAATGGACCCAGGTCATCAGTGGTTCCTTCAGTCTCAGGCGGGGTGGTTGTGAGGGTAAGCATGCGATGAAAGGTCATTGATGTAGAATGGACCTATGTCTTCCTAGGTTACTTCAGTCTCAGGCGGGGTGGTTGTGGGGGTCAGCATGTGGTGAAAGGTCATTGATGTAGAATGGACCCAGGTCATCAGTGGTTCCTTCAGTCTCAGGTGGGGTGGTTGTGGGGATAAGCATGTGGTGAAAGGTCATTGCTGTAGAATGGACCAAGGTCTTCCTAGGTTCCTTCAGTCTCAGGCGGTGGTGTTGGTTGTGGGGGTAAGCATGTGGTGAAAGGTCATTGATGTAGAATGGACCCAGGTCATCAGTGGTTCCTTCAGTCTCAGGTTGGGTGGTTGTGGGGATAAGCATGTGGTGAAAGGTCATTGATGTAGAATGGACCCAGGTCTTCCTAGGTTACTTCAGTCTCAAGTGGGGTGGTTGTGGAGATAAGCATGTGGTGAAAGGTCATTGATATAGAATGGACCCAGGTCTTCCTAGGTTACTTCAGTCTCAGGTGGGGTGGTTGTGGGGGTAAGCCTTGTGATGAAAGGTCATTGATGTAGAATGGACCCAGGTCTTCCTAGGTTACCTCAGTCTCAAGTGGGGTGGTTGTGGTGGTAAGCATGTGATGAAAGGTCATTGATGTAGAATGGACCCAGGTCATCAGTGGTTCCTTCAGTCTCAGGCGGTGGTGTTGGTTGTGTGGGTAAGCATGTGGTGAAAGGTCATTGATGTAGAATGGACGCAGGTCATCAATGGTTCCTTCAGTCTCAGTCGGTGGTGTTGGTTGTTGGGGTAAGCATGTGATGAAAGGTCATTGATGTAGAATGGACCCAGGTCTTCCTAGGTTACTTCAGTCTCGAGTGGGGTGGTTGTGGGGGTAAGCATGTGATGAAAGGTCATTGATGTAGAATGGACCCAGGTCATCAGTGGTTCCTTCAGTCTCAGGTGGGGTGGTTGTGGGGGTAAGCATGTGATGAAAGGTCCTTGATGTAGAATGGACCCAGGTCTTCATAGGTTACTTCAGTCTCAAGTGGGGTGGTTGTGGGGGTAAGCATGTGGTGAAAGGTCATTGATGTAGAATGGACCCAGGTCATCAGTGGTTCCTTCAGTCTCAGCTGGGGTGGTTGTGGGGGTAAGCATGTGGTTAAAGGTCATTGATGTAGAATGGACCGAGGTATTCCTAGGTTACTTCAGTCTCAGGGGCGGTGGTTGTGCGGTTCAGCATGTGATGAAAGGTCATTGATGTAGAATGGACCCAGGTCATCAGTGGTTCCTTCAGTCTCAAGTGGGGTGGTTGTGGGGGTCAGCATGTGATGAAAGGTCATTGATGTAGAATGGACCCAGGTCATCAGTGGTTCCTTCAGTCTCAAGTGGGGTGGTTGTGGGGGTAAACATGTGGTGAAAGGCCATTGATGTAGAATGGACCCAGGTCATCAGTGGTTCCTTCAGTCTCAGGCGGTGGTGTTGGTTGTGGGGGTCAGCATGTGATGAAAGGTCATTGATGTAGAATGGACCCAGGTCATCAGTGGTTCCTTCAGTCTCAAGTGGGGTGGTTGTGGGGGTAAGCGTGTGATGAAAGGTCATTGATGTAGAATGGACCCAGGTCATCAGTGGTTCCTTCAGTCTCAGGCGGGGTGGTTGTGGGGGTAAGCATGTGATGAAAGGTCATTGATGTAGAATGGACCCAGGTCTTCCTAGGTTACTTCAGTCTCAGGCGGGGTGGTTGTGGGGGTAAGCATGTGGTGAAAGGTCATTGATGTAGAATGGACCCAGGTCATCAGGGGTTCCTTCAGTCTCAGGCTGTGGTGTTGGTTGTGGGGGTAAGCATGTGGTGAAAGGTCATTGATGTAGAATGGACCCAGGTCATCAGTGGTTCTCTCAGTCTCAGGCGGTGGTGTTGGTTGTGGGGGTAAGCATGTGATGAAAGGTCATTGATGTAGAATGGACCCAGGTGATCAGTGGTTCCTTCAGTCTCAGGCGGTGGTGTTGGTTGTGGGGGTAAGCATGTGATGAAAGGTCATTGATGTAGAATGGACCCAGGTCTTCCTAGTTTACTTCGGTCTCAAGTGGGGGTGGTTGTGGGGGTCAGCATGTGGTGAAAGGTCCTTGATGTAGAATGGACCCAGGTCATCAGCATGTCCTTCAGTCTCAGGTGGTGTGGTTGTGGGGGTAAGCATGTGGTGAAAGGTCATTGATGTAGAATGGACCCAGGTCATCAGTGGTTCTCTCAGTCTCAGGCGGTGGTGTTGGTTGTGGGGGTAAGCATGTAATGAAAGGTCATTGATGTAGAATGGACCCCGGTCATCAGTGGTTCCTTCAGTCTCAGGTGGGGTGGTTATGGGGATAAGCATGTGGTGAAAGGTCATTGATGTAGAATGGACCCAGGTCTTCCTAGGTTAGTTCAGTCTCAGGTGGGGTGGTTGTGGGGGTAAGCATGGGGTTAAAGGTCATTGATATAGAATGGACCCAGGTCTTCCTAGGTTACTTCAGTCTCAGGTGGGGTGGTTGTGGGGGTAAGCATGTGATGAAAGGTCATTGATGTAGAATGGACCCAGGTCTTCCTAGGTTACTTCAGTCTCAAGTGGGGTGGTTGTGGTGGTAAGCGTGTGATGAAAGGTCATTGATGTAGAATGGACCCAGGTCATCAGTGGTTCCTTCAGTCTCAGGCGGTGGTGTTGGTTGTGTGGGTAAGCATGTGGTGAAAGGTCATTGATGTAGAATGGACCCAGGTCATCAGTGGTTCCTTCAGTCTCAGGCGGTGGTGTTGGTTGTGGGGGTAAGCATGTGATGAAAGGTCATTGATGTAGAATGGACCCAGGTCTTCCTAGGTTACTTCAGTCTCAAGTGGGGTGGTTGTGGGGGTAAGCATGTGATGAAAGGTAATTGATGTAGAATAGACCAAGGTCATCAGTGGTTCCTTCAGTCTCATGCGGTGGTGTTGGTTGTGGGGGTAAGCATGTGGTGAAAGGTCATTGATGTAGAATGGACCCAGGTTATCAGTGGTTCCTTCAGTCTCAGGCGGGGTGGTTGTGAGGGTAAGCATGTGGTGAAAGGTCATTGATGTAGAATGGACCCAGGTCTTCCTAGGTTACTTCAGTCTCAAGTGGGGTGGTTGTGGGGGTAAGCATGTGGTGAAAGGTCATTGATGTAGAATGGACCCAGGTCTTCCTAGGTTAGTTCAGTCTCAGGTGGGGTGGTTGTGGGGGTAAGCATGGGGTGAAAGGTCATTGATATAGAATGGACCCAGGTCTTCCTAGGTTACTTCAGTCTCAGGTGGGGTGGTTGTGGGGGTAAGCATGTGATGAAAGGTCATTGATGTAGAATGGACCCAGGTCATCAGTGGTTCCTTCAGTCTCAGGTGGGGTGGTTGTGGGGGTAAGCATGTGATGAAAGGTCATTGATGTAGAATGGACCCAGGTCTTCATAGGTTACTTCAGTCTCAAGTGGGGTGGTTGTGGGGGTAAGCATGTGGTGAAAGGTCATTGATGTAGAATGGACCCAGGTCATCAGTGGTTCCTTCAGTCTCAGGTGGGGTGGTTGTGGGGGTAAGCATGTGGTTAAAGGTCATTGATGTAGAATGGACCCAGGTATTCCTAGGTTACTTCAGTCTCAGGGGGTCAGCATGTGATGAAAGGTCATTGATGTAGAATGGACCCAGGTCATCAGTGGTACCTTCAGTCTCAAGTGGGGTGGTTGTGGGGGTCAGCATGTGAGGAAAGGTCATTGATGTAGAATGGACCCAGGTCATTAGTGGTTCTCTCAGTCTCAGGCGGTGTGGTTGTGGGGGTCAGCATGTGGTTAAAGGTCATTGATGTAGAATGGACCGAGGTCTTCCTAGATTACTTCAGTCTCAGGTGGGGTGGTTGTGGGGGTAAGCATGTGATGAAAGGTCATTGATGTAGAATGGACCCAGGGCTTCCTAGGTTAATTCAGTCTCAGGTGGGGTGGTTGTGGGGGTAAGCATGTGGTGAAAGGTCATTGATGTAGAATGGACCCAGGTCATCAGTGGTTCCTTCAGTCTCAGGGGCAGTGGTTGTGGGGGTAAGCATGTAATGAAAGGTCATCGATGTAGAATGGATCCAGGCCTTCCTAGGTTACTTCAGTCTCAAGCACGGTGGTTGTGGGGGTAAGCATGTGATGAAAGGTCATTGATGTAGAATGGACCCAGGTCCTCAGTGGTTCCTTCAGTCTCAAGTGGGGTGGTTGTGGGGCTAAGCATGTGGTGAAAGGTGATTGATGTAGAATGGACCCAGGTCATCAGCAGGTCCTTCAGTCTCAAGTTGGGTGGTTGTAGGGGTAAGCATGTGGTGAAAGGTTATTGATGTAGAATGGACCTAGGTCTTCCTAGGTTACTTCAGTCTCAAGTGGGGTGGTTGTGGGGGTAAGCATGTGGTGAAAGGTCATTGATGTAGAATGGACCCAGGTCTTCCTAGGTTACTTCAGTCTCAGGTGGGGTGGTTGTGGGGGTAAGCATTTGGTGAAAGGTCATTGATGTAGAATGGACCCAGGTCTTCCTAGGTTACTTCAGTCTCAGGTGGGGTGGTTGTGGGGGTAAGCATGTGGTGAAAGGTCATTGATGTAGAATGGACCCAGGTCATCAGTGGTTCCTTCAGTCTCAGGCGGTGGTGTTGGTTGTGGGGGTAAGCATGTGATGAAAGGTCATTGATGTAGAATGGACCCAGGTCATCAGTGGTTCCCTCAGTCTCAGGGGGTGGTTGTGGGGGTCAGCATGTGGTGAAAGGTCATTGATGTAGAATGGACCCAGGTCATCAGTGGTTCCTTCAGTTTCAGGTGGGGTGGTTGTGGGGGTAAGCATGTGGTGAAAGGTCATTGATGTAGAATGGACCGAGGTCTTTCTAGGTTACTTCAGTCTCAAGTGGGGTGGTTGTGGGGGTAAGCATGTGGTGAAAGGTCATTGATGTAGAATGGACCCAGGTCTTCAGTGGTTCCTTCAGTCTCAGGTGGGGTGGTTGTGGGGGTAAGCATGTGGTGAAAGGTCATTGATGTAGAATGGACCCAGGTCATCCATGCTTCCTTCAGTCTCAGGCGGTGGTGTTGGTTGTGGGGGTAAGCATGTGGTTAAAGGTCATTGATGTAGAATGGACCCAGGTCATCAGCAGGTCCTTCAGTCTCAGGGGCGGTGGTTGTGGTAAGCATGTGGTGAAAGGTCATTGATGTAAAATGGACCCAGGTCTTCCTAGGTTACTTCATTCTCAAGTGGGGTGGTTGTAGGGGTAATCATGTGATGAAAGGTCATTGATGTAGAATGGACCCAGGTCATCAGTGGTTCCTTCAGTCTCAGGCTGTGGTGTTGGTTGTGGGGGTAAGCATGTGGTGAAAGGTCATTGATGTAGAATGGACCCAGGTCTTCCTAGGTTACTTCGGTCTCAAGTGGGGTGGTTGTGGGGGTCAGCATGTGGTGAGAGGTCATTGATGTAGAATGGACCCAGGTCTTCCTAGGTTACTTCAGTCTCAAGTGGAGTAATTGTGGGGGTAAGCATGTGATGAAAGGTCATTGATGTAAAATGGACGCAGGTCATCAGTGGTTCTCTCAGTCTCAGGCGGTGGTGTTGGTTGTGGGGGTAAGCATGTGATGAAAGGTCATTGATGTAGAATGGACCCAGGTGATCAGTGGTTCCTTCAGTCTCAGGCGGTGGTGTTGGTTGTGGGGGTAAGCATGTGATGAAAGGTCATTGATGTAGAATGGACCCAGGTCTTCCTAGGTTACTTCGGTCTCAAGTGGGGTGGTTGTGGGGGTCAGCATGTGGTGAGAGGTCATTGATGTAGAATGGACCCAGGTCTTCCTAGGTTACTTCAGTCTCAAGTGGAGTAATTGTGGGGGTAAGCATGTGATGAAAGGTCATTGATGTAAAATGGACGCAGGTCATCAGTGGTTCCTTCAGTCTCAGGTGGGGTGGTTGTGGGGATAAGCATGTGGTGAAAGGTCATTGATGTAGAATGGACCCAGGTCATCAGTGGTTCCTTCAGTCTCAGGTGGGGTGGTTGTGGGGATAAGCATGTGGTGAAAGGTCATTGATGTAGAATGGACCAAGGTCTTCCTAGGTTACTTCAGTCTCAGGTGGGGTGGTTGTGGGGGTAAGCATGTGGTGAAAGGTCATTGATATAGAATGGACCCAGGTCTTCCTAGGTTACTTCAGTCTCAGGCGGGGTGTTTGTGGGGGTCAGCATGTGGTGAAATGTCATTGATGTAGAATGGACCCAGGTCATCAGTGGTTCCTTCAGTCTCAGGCGGTGGTGTTGGTTGTGGGGGTAAGCATGTGGTGAAAGGTCATTGATGTAGAATGGACCCAGGTCATCAGTGGTTTCTTCAGTCTCAGGTTGGGTGGTTGTGGGGATAAGCATGTGGTGAAAGGTCATTGATGTAGAATGGACCCAGGTCTTCCTAGGTTACTTCAGTCTCAAGTGGGGTGGTTGTGGGGATAAGCATGTGGTGAAAGGTCATTGATATAGAATGGACCCAGGTCTTCCTAGGTTACTTCAGTCTCAGGTGGGGTGGTTGGGGGTAGCCTTGTGATGAAAGGTCATTGATGTAGAATGGACCCAGGTCTTCCTAGGTTACCTCAGTCTCAAGTGGGGTGGTTGTGGTGGTAAGCATGTGATGAAAGGTCATTGATGTAGAATGGACCCAGGTCATCAGTGGTTCCTTCAGTCTCAGGCGGTGGTGTTGGTTGTGTGGGTAAGCATGTGGTGAAAGGTCATTGATGTAGAATGGACCCAGGTCATCAGTGGTTCCTTCAGTCTCAGTCGGTGGTGTTGGTTGTGGGGGTAAGCATGTGATGAAAGGTCATTGATGTAGAATGGACCCAGGTCTTCCTAGGTTACTTCAGTCTCAAGTGGGGTGGTTGTGGGGGTAAGCATGTGATGAAAGGTCATTGATGTAGAATGGACCCAGGTCATCAGTGGTTCCTTCAGTCTCAGGTGGGGTGGTTGTGGGGATAAGCATGTGATGAAAGGTCATTGATGTAGAATGGACCCACGTCTTCATAGGTTACTTCAGTCTCAAGTGGGGTGGTTGTGGGGTAAGCAGGTGGTGAAAGGTCATTGATGTAGAATGGACCCAGGTCATCAGTGGTTCCTTCAGTCTCATGCGGGGTGGTTGTGAGGGTAAGCATGCGATGAAAGGTCATTGATGTAGAATGGACCTATGTCTTCCTAGGTTACTTCAGTCTCAGGAGGGGTGGTTGTGGGGGTCAGCATGTGGTGAAAGGTCATTGATGTAGAATGGACCCAGGTCATCAGTGGTTCCTTCAGTCTCAGGTGGGGTGGTTGTGGGGATAAGCATGTGGTGAAAGGTCATTGCTGTAGAATGGACCAAGGTCTTCCTAGGTTACTTCAGTCTCAGGTGGGGTGGTTGTGGGGGTAAGCTTGTGGTGAAAGGTCATTGATATAGAATGGACCCAGGTCTTCCTAGGTTACTTCAGTCTCAGATGGGGTGGTTGTGGGGGTAAGCATGTGATGAAAGGTCATTGATGTAGAATGGACCCAGGTCTTCCTAGGTTACTTCAGTCTCAGGCGGGGTGTTTGTGGGGGTCAGCATGTGGTGAATTGTCATTGATGTAGAATGGACCCAGGTCATCAGTGGTTCCTTCAGTCTCAGGCGGTGGTGTTGGTTGTGGGGGTAAGCATGTGGTGAAAGGTCATTGATGTAGAATGGACCCAGGTCATCAGTGGTTCCTTCAGTCTCAGGTTGGGTGGTTGTGGGGATAAGCATGTGGTGAAAGGTCATTGATGTAGAATGGACCCAGGTCTTCCTAGGTTACTTCAGTCTCAAGTGGGGTGGTTGTGGAGATAAGCATGTGGTGAAAGGTCATTGATGTAGAATGGACCCAGGTCATCAGTGGTTCCTTCAGTCTCAGGCGGTGGTGTTGGTTGTGTGGGTAAGCATGTGGTGAAAGGTCATTGATGTAGAATGGACGCAGGTCATCAGTGGTTCTCTCAGTCTCAGGCGGTGGTGTTGGTTGTTGGGGTAAGCATGTGGTGAAAGGTCATTGATGTAGAATGGACCCAGGTCTTCCTAGGTTACGTCAGTCTCGAGTGGGGTGGTTGTGGGGGTAAGCATGTGATGAAAGGTCATTGATGTAGAATGGACCCAGGTCATCAGTGGTTCCTTCAGTCTCAGGTGGGGTGGTTGTGGGGGTAAGCATGTGATGAAAGGTCATTGATGTAGAATGGACCCAGGTCTTCATAGGTTACTTCAGTCTCAAGTGGGGTGGTTGTGGGGGTAAGCATGTGGTGGAAGGTCATTGATGTAGAATAGACCCAGGTCATCAGTGGTTCCTTCAGTCTCAGCTGGGGTGGTTGTGGGGGTAAGCATGTGGTTAAAGGTCATTGATGTAGAATGGACCGAGGTATTCCTAGGTTACTTCAGTCTCAGGGGCGGTGGTTGTGCGGTTCAGCATGTGATGAAAGGTCATTGATGTAGAATGGACCCAGGTCATCAGTGG
This sequence comes from Calotriton arnoldi, assembly GCA_963921515.1. Lineage (NCBI taxonomy): Eukaryota > Metazoa > Chordata > Amphibia > Caudata > Salamandridae > Calotriton > Calotriton arnoldi. The sequence continues at coordinate 205,537 of CAWUFW010011024.1, forward strand.
TTCCTTCAGTCTCAAGTGGGGTGGTTGTGGGGGTCAGCATGTGATGAAAGGTCATTGATGTAGAATGGACCCAGGTCATCAGTGGTTCCTTCAGTCTCAAGTGGGGTGGTTGTGGGGGTAAGCATGTGGTGAAAGGCCATTGATGTAGAATGGACCCAGGTCATCAGTGGTTCCTTCAGTCTCAGGCGGTGGTGTTGGTTGTGGGGGTCAGCATGTGATGAAAGGTCATTGATGTAGAATGGACCCAGGTCATCAGTGGTTCCTTCAGTCTCAGGTGGGGTGGTTGTGGGGTCAGCATGTGGTGAAAGGTCATTGATGTAGAATGGACCCAGGTCTTTCTAGGTTACTTCAGTCTCAAGTGGGGTGGTTGTGGGGGTAAGCATGTGGTGAAAGGTCATTGATGTAGAATGGACCCAGGTCTTCCTAGGTTACTTCAGTCTCAAGTGGGGTGGTTGTGGGGGTAATCATTTGATGAAAGGTCATTGATGTAGAATGGACCCAGGTCATCAGTGGTTCCTTCAGTCTCAGGCTGTGGTGTTGGTTGTGGGGGTAAGCATGTGGTGAAAGGTCATTGATGTAGAATGGACCCAGGTCATCAGTGGTTCTCTCAGTCTCAGGCGGTGGTGTTGGTTGTGGGGGTAAGCATGTGATGAAAGGTCATTGATGTAGAATGGACCCAGGTGATCAGTGGTTCCTTCAGTCTCAGGCGGTGGTGTTGGTTGTGGGGGTAAGCATGTGATGAAAGGTCATTGATGTAGAATGAACCCAGGTCTTCCTAGTTTACTTCGGTCTCAAGTGGGGGTGGTTGTGGGGGTCAGCATGTGGTGAAAGGTCCTTGATGTAGAATGGACCCAGGTCATCAGCATGTCCTTCAGTCTCAGGTGGTGTGGTTGTGGGGGTAAGCATGTGGTGAAAGGTCATTGATGTAGAATGGACCCAGGTCATCAGTGGTTCTCTCAGTCTCAGGCGGTGGTGTTGGTTGTGGGGGTAAGCATGTAATGAAAGGTCATTGATGTAGAATGGACCCCGGTCATCAGTGGTTCCTTCAGTCTCAGGTGGGGTGGTTATGGGGATAAGGATGTGGTGAAAGGTCATTGATGTAGAATGGACCCAGGTCTTCCTCGGTTAGTTCAGTCTCAGGTGGGGTGGTTGTGGGGGTAAGCATGGGGTGAAAGGTCATTGATATAGAATGGACCCAGGTCTTGCTAGGTTACTTCAGTCTCAGGTGGGGTGGTTGTGGGGGTAAGCATGTGATGAAAGGTCATTGATGTAGAATGGACCCAGGTCTTCCTAGGTTACTTCAGTCTCAAGTGGGGTGGTTGTGGTGGTAAGCGTGTGATGAAAGGTCATTGATGTAGAATGGACCCAGGTCATCAGTGGTTCCTTCAGTCTCAGGCGGTGGTGTTGGTTGTGTGGGTAAGCATGTGGTGAAAGGTCATTGATGTAGAATGGACCCAGGTCATCAGTGGTTCCTTCAGTCTCAGGCGGTGGTGTTGGTTGTGGGGGTAAGCATGTGATGAAAGGTCATTGATGTAGAATGGACCCAGGTCTTCCTAGGTTACTTCAGTCTCAAGTGGGGTGGTTGTGGGGGTAAGCATGTGATGAAAGGTAATTGATGTAGAATAGACCAAGGTCATCAGTGGTTCCTTCAGTCTCATGTGGTGGTGTTGGTTGTGGGGGTAAGCATGTGGTGAAAGGTCATTGATGTAGAATGGACCCAGGTTATCAGTGGTTCCTTCAGTCTCAGGCGGGGTGGTTGTGAGGGTAAGCATGTGGTGAAAGGTCATTGATGTAGAATGGACCCAGGTCTTCCTAGGTTACTTCAGTCTCAAGTGGGGTGGTTGTGGGGGTAAGCATGTGGTGAAAGGTCATTGATGTAGAATGGACCCAGGTCATCAGTGGTACCTTCAGTCTCAAGTGGGGTGGTTGTGGGGGTCAGCATGTGAGGAAAGGTCATTGAAGTAGAATGTCCCAGGTCATTAGTGGTTCTCTCAGTCTCAGGCGGTGTGGTTGTGGGGGTCAGCATGTGGTTAAAGGTCATTGATGTAGAATGGACCGAGGTCTTCCTAGGTTACTTCAGTCTCAGGTGGGGTGGTTGTGGGGGTAAGCATGTGATGAAAGGTCATTGATGTAGAATGGACCCATGGCTTCCTAGGTTAATTCAGTCTCAGGTGGGGTGGTTGTGGGGGTAAGCATGTGGTGAAAGGTCATTGATGTAGAATGGACCCAGGTCATCAGTGGTTCCTTCAGTCTCAGGGGCAGTGGTTGTGGGGGTAAGCATGTAATGAAAGGTCATTGATGTAGAATGGATCCAGGCCTTCCTAGGTTACTTCAGTCTCAAGCACGGTGGTTGTGGGGGTAAGCATGTGATGAAAGGTCATTGATGTAGAATGGACCCAGGTCCTCAGTGGTTCCTTCAGTCTCAAGTGGGGTGGTTGTGGGGCTAAGCATGTGGTGAAAGGTGATTGATGTAGAATGGACCCAGGTCATCAGCAGGTCCTTCAGTCTCAAGTTGGGTGGTTGTAGGGGTAAGCATGTGGTGAAAGGTTATTGATGTAGAATGGACCTAGGTCTTCCTAGGTTACTTCAGTCTCAAGTGGGGTGGTTGTGGGGGTAAGCATGTGGTGAAAGGTCATTGATGTAGAATGGACCCAGGTCTTCCTAGGTTACTTCAGTCTCAGGTGGGGTGGTTGTGGGGGTAAGCATTTGGTGAAAGGTCATTGATGTAGAATGGACCCAGGTCTTCCTAGGTTACTTCAGTCTCAGGTGGGGTGGTTGTGGGGGTAAGCATGTGGTGAAAGGTCATTGATGTAGAATGGACCCAGGTCATCAGTGGTTCCTTCAGTCTCAGGCGGTGGTGTTGGTTGTGGGGGTAAGCATGTGATGAAAGGTCATTGATGTAGAATGGACCCAGGTCATCAGTGGTTCCCTCAGTCTCAGGGGGTGGTTGTGGGGGTCAGCATGTGGTGAAAGGTCATTGATGTAGAATGGACCCAGGTCATCAGTGGTTCCTTCAGTTTCAGGTGGGGTGGTTGTGGGGGTAAGCATGTGGTGAAAGGTCATTGATGTAGAATGGACCGAGGTCTTTCTAGGTTACTTCAGTCTCAAGTGGGGTGGTTGTGGGGGTAAGCATGTGGTGAAAGGTCATTGATGTAGAATGGACCCAGGTCTTCAGTGGTTCCTTCAGTCTCAGGTGGGGTGGTTGTGGGGGTAAGCATGTGGTGAAAGGTCATTGATGTAGAATGGACCCAGGTCATCCATGCTTCCTTCAGTCTCAGGCGGTGGTGTTGGTTGTGGGGGTAAGCATGTGGTTAAAGGTCATTGATGTAGAATGGACCCAGGTCATCAGCAGGTCCTTCAGTCTCAGGGGCGGTGGTTGTGGTAAGCATGTGGTGAAAGGTCATTGATGTAAAATGGACCCAGGTCTTCCTAGGTTACTTCATTCTCAAGTGGGGTGGTTGTAGGGGTAATCATGTGATGAAAGGTCATTGATGTAGAATGGACCCAGGTCATCAGTGGTTCCTTCAGTCTCAGGCTGTGGTGTTGGTTGTGGGGGTAAGCATGTGGTGAAAGGTCATTGATGTAGAATGGACCCAGGTCATCAGTGGTTCTCTCAGTCTCAGGCGGTGGTGTTGGTTGTGGGAGTAAGCATGTGATGAAAGGTCATTGATGTAGAATGGACCCAGGTGATCAGTGGTTCCTTCAGTCTCAGGCGGTGGTGTTGGTTGTGGGGGTAAGCATGTGATGAAAGGTCATTGATGTAGAATGGACCCAGGTCTTCCTAGGTTACTTCGGTCTCAAGTGGGGTAGTTGTGGGGGTCAGCATGTGGTGAGAGGTCATTGATGTAGAATGGACCCAGGTCTTCCTAGGTTACTTCAGTCTCAAGTGGAGTAATTGTGGGGGTAAGCATGTGATGACAGGTCATTGATGTAAAATGGACGCAGGTCATCAGTGGTTCCTTCAGTCTCAGGTGGGGTGGTTGTGGGGATAAGCATGTGGTGAAAGGTCATTGATGTAGAATGGACCCAGGTCATCAGTGGTTCCTTCAGTCTCAGGTGGGGTGGTTGTGGGGATAAGCATGTGGTGAAAGGTCATTGATGTAGAATGGACCAAGGTCTTCCTAGGTTACTTCAGTCTCAGGTGGGGTGGTTGTGGGGGTAAGCATGTGGTGAAAGGTCATTGATATAGAATGGACCCAGGTCTTCCTAGGTTACTTCAGTCTCAGGCGGGGTGTTTGTGGGGGTCAGCATGTGGTGAAATGTCATTGATGTAGAATGGACCCAGGTCATCAGTGGTTCCTTCAGTCTCAGGCGGTGGTGTTGGTTGTGGGGGTAAGCATGTGGTGAAAGGTCATTGATGTAGAATGGACCCAGGTCATCAGTGGTTTCTTCAGTCTCAGGTTGGGTGGTTGTGGGGATAAGCATGTGGTGAAAGGTCATTGATGTAGAATGGACCCAGGTCTTCCTAGGTTACTTCAGTCTCAAGTGGGGTGGTTGTGGGGATAAGCATGTGGTGAAAGGTCATTGATATAGAATGGACCCAGGTCTTCCTAGGTTACTTCAGTCTCAGGTGGGGTGGTTGGGGGTAGCCTTGTGATGAAAGGTCATTGATGTAGAATGGACCCAGGTCTTCCTAGGTTACCTCAGTCTCAAGTGGGGTGGTTGTGGTGGTAAGCATGTGATGAAAGGTCATTGATGTAGAATGGACCCAGGTCATCAGTGGTTCCTTCAGTCTCAGGCGGTGGTGTTGGTTGTGTGGGTAAGCATGTGGTGAAAGGTCATTGATGTAGAATGGACCCAGGTCATCAGTGGTTCCTTCAGTCTCAGTCGGTGGTGTTGGTTGTGGGGGTAAGCATGTGATGAAAGGTCATTGATGTAGAATGGACCCAGGTCTTCCTAGGTTACTTCAGTCTCGAGTGGGGTGGTTGTGGGGGTAAGCATGTGATGAAAGGTCATTGATGTAGAATGGACCCAGGTCATCAGTGGTTCCTTCAGTCTCAGGTGGGGTGGTTGTGGGGATAAGCATGTGATGAAAGGTCATTGATGTAGAATGGACCCACGTCTTCATAGGTTACTTCAGTCTCAAGTGGGGTGGTTGTGGGGGTAAGCAGGTGGTGAAAGGTCATTGATGTAGAATGGACCCAGGTCATCAGTGGTTCCTTCAGTCTCAGGCGGGGTGGTTGTGAGGGTAAGCATGCGATGAAAGGTCATTGATGTAGAATGGACCTTTGTCTTCCTAGGTTACTTCAGTCTCAGGCGGGGTGGTTGTGGGGGTCAGCATGTGGTGAAAGGTCATTGATGTAGAATGGACCCAGGTCATCAGTGGTTCCTTCAGTCTCAGGTGGGGTGGTTGTGGGGATAAGCATGTGGTGAAAGGTCATTGCTGTAGAATGGACCAAGGTCTTCCTAGGTTACTTCAGTCTCAGGTGGGGTGGTTGTGGGGGTAAGCTTGTGGTGAAAGGTCATTGATATAGAATGGACCCAGGTCTTCCTAGGTTACTTCAGTCTCAGATGGGGTGGTTGTGGGGGTAAGCTTGTGATGAAAGGTCATTGATGTAGAATGGACCCAGGTCTTCCTAGGTTACTTCAGTCTCAGGCGGGGTGTTTGTGGGGGTCAGCATGTGGTGAAATGTCATTGATGTAGAATGGACCCAGGTCATCAGTGGTTCCTTCAGTCTCAGGCGGTGGTGTTGGTTGTGGGGGTAAGCATGTGGCGAAAGGTCATTGATGTAGAATGGACCCAGGTCATCAGTGGTTCCTTCAGTCTCAGGTTGGGTGGTTGTGGGGATAAGCATGTGGTGAAAGGTCATTGATGTAGAATGGACCCAGGTCTTCCTAGGTTACTTCAGTCTCAAGTGGGGTGGTTGTGGAGATAAGCATGTGGTGAAAGGTCATTGATATAGAATGGACCCAGGTCTTCCTAGGTTACTTCAGTCTCAGGTGGGGTGGTTGTGGGGGTAAGCCTTGTGATGAAAGGTCATTGATGTAGAATGGACCCAGGTCTTCCTAGGTTACCTCAGTCTCAAGTGGGTTGGTTGTGGTGGTAAGCATGTGATGAAAGGTCATTGATGTAGAATGGACCCAGGTCATCAGTGGTTCCTTCATTCTCAGGCGGTGGTGTTGGTTGTGTGGGTAAGCATGTGGTGAAAGGTCATTGATGTAGAATGGACGCAGGTCATCAATGGTTCCTTCAGTCTCAGTCGGTGGTGTTGGTTGTGGGGGTAAGCATGTGATGAAAGGTCATTGATGTAGAATGGACCCAGGTCTTCCCAGGTTACGTCAGTCTCGAGTGGGGTGGTTGTGGGGGTAAGCATGTGGTGAAAGGTCATTGATGTAGAATGGACCCAGGTCATCAGTGGTTCCTTCAGTCTCTGGTGGGGTGGTTGTGGGGGTAAGCATGTGATGAAAGGTCATTGATGTAGAATGGACCCAGGTCTTCATAGGTTACTTCAGTCTCAAGTGGGGTGGTTGTGGGGGTAAGCATGTGGTGAAAGGTCATTGATGTAGAATGGACCCAGGTCATCAGTGGTTCCTTCAGTCTCAGCTGGGGTGGTTGTGGGGGTAAGCATGTGGTTAAAGGTCATTGATGTAGAATGGACCGAGGTATTCCTAGGTTACTTCAGTCTCAGGGGCGGTGGTTGTGCGGTTCAGCATGTGATGAAAGGTCATTGATGTAGAATGGACCCAGGTCATCAGTGGTTCCTTCAGTCTCAAGTGGGGTGGTTGTGGGGGTCAGCATGTGATGAAAGGTCATTGATGTAGAATGGACCCAGGTCATCAGTGGTTCCTTCAGTCTCAAGTGGGGTGGTTGTGGGGGTAAGCATGTGGTGAAAGGCCATTGATGTAGAATGGACCCAGGTCATCAGTGGTTCCTTCAGTCTCAGGCGGTGGTGTTGGTTGTGGGGGTCAGCATGTGATGAAAGGTCATTGATGTAGAATGGACCCAGGTCATCAGTGGTTCCTTCAGTCTCAAGTGTGGTGGTTGTGGGGGTAAGCGTGTGATGAAAGGTCATTGATGTAGAATGGACCCAGGTCATCAGTGGTTCCTTCAGTCTCAGGCGGGGTGGTTGTGGGGGTAAGCATGTGATGAAAGGTCATTGATGTAGAATGGACCCAGGTCTTCCTAGGTTACTTCAGTCTCAGGCGGGGTGGTTGTGGGGGTAAGCATGTGGTGAAAGGTCATTGATGTAGAATGGACCCAGGTCATCAGTGGTTCCGTCAGTCTCAGGCGGTGGTGTTGGTTGTGGGGGTAAGCATGTGATGAAAGGTCATTGATGTAGAATGGACCCAGGTCATCAGTGGTTCCCTCAGTCTCAGGTGGGGTGGTTGTGGGGGTCAGCATGTGGTGAAAGGTCATTGATGTAGAATGGACCCAGGTCTTTCTAGGTTACTTCAGTCTCAAGTGGGGTGATTGTGGGGGTAAGCATGTGGTGAAAGGTCATTGATGTAGAATGGACCCAGGTCTTCCTAGGTTACTTCAGTCTCAAGTGGGGTGGTTGTGGGGGTAATCATTTGATGAAAGGTCATTGATGTAGAATGGACCCAGGTCATCAGTGGTTCCTTCAGTCTCAGGCGGGGTGGTTGTGAGGGTAAGCATGCGATGAAAGGTCATTGATGTAGAATGGACCCAGGTCTTCCTAGGTTACTTCAGTCTCAGGGGGGTTGTGGGGGTCAGCATGTGGTGAAATGTCATTGATGTAGAATGGACCCAGGTCATCAGTGGTTCCTTCAGTCTCAGGCGGTGGTGTTGGTTGTGGGGGTAAGCATGTGGTGAAAGGTCATTGATGTAGAATGGACCCAGGTCATCAGTGGTTCCTTCAGTCTCAGGTGGGGTGGTTGTGGGGATAAGCATGTGGTGAAAGGTCATTGATGTAGAATGGACCAAGGTCTTCCTAGGTTACTTCAGTCTCAAGTGGGGTGGTTGTGGGGGTAAGCATGTGGTGAAAGGTCATTGATATAGAATGGACCCAGGTCTTCCTAGGTTACTTCAGTCTCAGGTGGGGTGGTTGTGGGGGTAAGCCTTGTGATGAAAGGTCATTGATGTAGAATGGACCCAGGTCTTCCTAGGTTACTTCAGTCTCAGGCGATGGTGTTGGTTGTGTGGGTAAGCATGTGGTGAAAGTTCATTGATGTAGAATGGACCCAGGTCATCAGTGGTTCCTTCAGTCTCAGGCGGTGGTGTTGGTTGTGGGGGTAAGCATGTGATGAAAGGTCATTGATGTAGATTGGACCCAGGTCTTCCTAGGTTACTTCAGTCTCAAGTGGGGTGGTTGTGGGGGTAAGCATGTGATGAAAGGTCATTGATGTAGAATGGACCCAGGTCATCAGTGGTTCCTTCAGTCTCAGGTGGGGTGGTTGTGGGGATAAGCATGTGATGAAAGGTCATTGATGTAGAATGGACCCACGTCTTCATAGGTTACTTCAGTCTCAAGTGGGGTGGTTGTGGGGGTAAGCAGGTGGTGAAAGGTCATTGATGTAGAATGGACCCAGGTCATCAGTGGTTCCTTCAGTCTCAGGCGGGGTGGTTGTGAGGGTAAGCATGCGTTGAAAGGTCATTGATGTAGAATGGACCTATGTCTTCCTAGGTTACTTCAGTCTCAGGCGGGGTGGTTGTGGGGGTCAGCATGTGGTGAAAGGTCATTGATGTAGAATGGACCCAGGTCATCAGTGGTTCCTTCAGTCTCAGGTGGGGTGGTTGTGGGGATAAGCATGTGGTGAAAGGTCATTGCTGTAGAATGGACCAAGGTCTTCCTAGGTTACTTCAGTCTCAGGTGGGGTGGTTGTGGGGGTAAGCATGTGGTGAAAGGTCATTGATATAGAATGGACCCAGGTCTTCCTAGGTTACTTCAGTCTCAGATGGGGTGGTTGTGGGGGTAAGCATGTGATGAAAGGTCATTGATGTAGAATGGACCCAGTTCTTCCTAGGTTACTTCAGTCTCAGGCGGGGTGTTTGTGGGGGGTCAGCATGTGGTGAAATGTCATTGATGTAGAATGGACCCAGGTCATCAGTGGTTCCTTCAGTCTCAGGCGGTGGTGTTGGTTGTGGGGGTAAGCATGTGGTGAAAGGTCATTGATGTAGAATGGACCCAGGTCATCAGTGGTTCCTTCAGTCTCAGGTTGGGTGGTTGTGGGGATAAGCATGTGGTGAAAGGTCATTGATGTAGAATGGACCCAGGTCTTCCTAGGTTACTTCAGTCTCAAGTGGGGTGGTTGTGGAGATAAGCATGTGGTGAAAGGTCATTGATATAGAATGGACCCAGGTCTTCCTAGGTTACTTCAGTCTCAGGTGGGGTGGTTGTGGGGGTAAGCCTTGTGATGAAAGGTCATTGATGTAGAATGGACCCAGGTCTTCCTAGGTTACCTCAGTCTCAAGTGGGGTGGTTGTGGTGGTAAGCATGTGATGAAAGGTCATTGATGTAGAATGGACCCAGGTCATCAGTGGTTCCTTCAGTCTCAGGCGGTGGTGTTGGTTGTGTGGGTATGCATGTGGTGAAAGGTCATTGATGTAGAATGGACGCAGGTCATCAATGGTGCAGGTCATCAATGGTTCCTTCAGTCTCAGTCGGTGGTGTTGGTTGTTGGGGTAAGCATGTGATGAAAGGTCATTGATGTAGAATGGACCCAGGTCTTCCTAGGTTACTTCAGTCTCGAGTGGGGTGGTTGTGGGGGTAAGCATGTGATGAAAGGTCATTGATGTAGAATGGACCCAGGTCATCAGTGGTTCCTTCAGTCTCAGGTGGGGTGGTTGTGGGGGTAAGCATGTGATGAAAGGTCCTTGATGTAGAATGGACCCAGGTCTTCATAGGTTACTTCAGTCTCAAGTGGGGTGGTTGTGGGGGTAAGCATGTGGTGAAAGGTCATTGATGTAGAATGGACCCAGGTCATCAGTGGTTCCTTCAGTCTCAGCTGGGGTGGTTGTGGGGGAAGCATGTGGTTAAAGGTCATTGATGTAGAATGGACCGAGGTATTCCTAGGTTACTTCAGTCTCAGGGGCGGTGGTTGTGCGGTTCAGCATGTGATGAAAGGTCATTGATGTAGATTGGACCCAGGTCATCAGTGGTTCCTTCAGTCTCAAGTGGGGTGGTTGTGGGGGTCAGCATGTGATGAAAGGTCATTGATGTAGAATGGACCCAGGTCATCAGTGGTTCCTTCAGTCTCAAGTGGGGTGGTTGTGGGGGTAAGCATGTGGTGAAAGGCCATTGATGTAGAATGGACCCAGGTCATCAGTGGTTCCTTCAGTCTCAGGCGGTGGTGTTGGTTGTGGGGGTCAGCATGTGATGAAAGGTCATTGATGTAGAATGGACCCAGGTCATCAGTGGTTCCTTCAGTCTCAAGTGGGGTGGTTGTGGGGGTAAGCGTGTGATGAAAGGTCATTGATGTAGAATGGACCCAGGTCATCAGTGGTTCCTTCAGTCTCAGGCGGGGTGGTTGTGGGGGTAAGCATGTGATGAAAGGTCATTGATGTAGAATGGACCCTGGTCTTCCTAGGTTACTTCAGTCTCAGGCGGGGTGGTTGTGGGGGTAAGCATGTGGTGAAAGGTCATTGATGTAGAATGGACCCAGGTCATCAGGGGTTCCGTCAGTCTCAGGCGGTGGTGTTGGTTGTGGGGGTAAGCATGTGATGAAAGGTCATTGATGTAGAATGGACCCAGGTCATCAGTGGTTCCCTCAGTCTCAGGTGGGGTGGTTGTGGGGGTCAGCATGTGGTGAAAGGTCATTGATGTAGAATGGACCCAGGTCTTTCTAGGTTACTTCAGTCTCAAGTGGGGTGGTTGTGGGGGTAAGCATGTGGTGAAAGGTCATTGATGTAGAATGGACCCAGGTCTTCCTAGGTTACTTCAGTCTCAAGTGGGGTGGTTGTGGGGGTAATCATTTGATGAAAGGTAATTGATGTAGAATGGACCCAGGTCATCAGTGGTTCCTTCAGTCTCAGGCTGTGGTGTTGGTTGTGGGGGTAAGCATGTGGTGAAAGGTCATTGATGTAGAATGGACCCAGGTCATCAGTGGTTCTCTCAGTCTCAGGCGGTGGTGTTGGTTGTGGGGGTAAGCATGTGATGAAAGGTCATTGATGTAGAATGGACCCAGGTGATCAGTGGTTCCTTCAGTCTCAGGCGGTGGTGTTGGTTGTGGGGGTAAGCATGTGATGAAAGGTCATTGATGTAGAATGGACCCAGGTCTTCCTAGTTTACTTCGGTCTCAAGTGGGGGTGGTTGTGGGGGTCAGCATGTGGTGAAAGGTCCTTGATGTAGAATGGACCCAGGTCATCAGCATGTCCTTCAGTCTCAGGTGGTGTGGTTGTGGGGGTAAGCATGTGGTGAAAGGTCATTGATGTAGAATGGACCCAGGTCATCAGTGGTTCTCTCAGTCTCAGGCGGTGGTGTTGGTTGTGGGGGTAAGCATGTAATGAAAGGTCATTGATGTAGAATGGACCCCGGTCATCAGTGGTTCCTTCAGTCTCAGGTGGGGTGGTTATGGGGATAAGCATGTGGTGAAAGGTCATTGATGTAGAATGGACCCAGGTCTTCCTAGGTTAGTTCAGTCTCAGGTGGGGTGGTTGTGGGGGTAAGCATGGGGTGAAAGGTCATTGATATAGAATGGACCCAGGTCTTCCTAGGTTACTTCAGTCTCAGGTGGGGTGGTTGTGGGGGTAAGCATGTGATGAAAGGTCATTGATGTAGAATGGACCCAGGTCTTCCTAGGTTACTTCAGTCTCAAGTGGGGTGGTTGTGGTGGTAAGCGTGTGATGAAAGGTCATTGATGTAGAATGGACCCAGGTCATCAGTGGTTCCTTCAGTCTCAGGCGGTGGTGTTGGTTGTGTGGGTAAGCATGTGGTGAAAGGTCATTGATGTAGAATGGACCCAGGTCATCAGTGGTTCCTTCAGTCTCAGGCGGTGGTGTTGGTTGTGGGGGTAAGCATGTGATGAAAGGTCATTGATGTAGAATGGACCCAGGTCTTCCTAGGTTACTTCAGTCTCAAGTGGGGTGGTTGTGGGGGTAAGCATGTGATGAAAGGTAATTGATGTAGAATAGACCAAGGTCATCAGTGGTTCCTTCTGTCTCATGCGGTGGTGTTGGTTGTGGGGGTAAGCATGTGGTGAAAGGTCATTGATGTAGAATGGACCCAGGTTATCAGTGGTTCCTTCAGTCTCAGGCGGGGTGGTTGTGAGGGTAAGCATGTGGTGAAAAGTCATTGATGTAGAATGGACCCAGGTCTTCCTAGGTTACTTCAGTCTCAAGTGGGGTGGTTGTGGGGGTAAGCATGTGGTGAAAGGTCATTGATGTAGAATGGACCCAGGTCTTCCTAGGTTAGTTCAGTCTCAGGTGGGGTGGTTGTGGGGGTAAGCATGGGGTGAAAGGTCATTGATATAGAATGGACCCAGGTCTTCCTAGGTTACTTCAGTCTCAGGTGGGGTGGTTGTGGGGGTAAGCATGTGATGAAAGGTCATTGATGTAGAATGGACCCAGGTCATCAGTGGTTCCTTCAGTCTCAGGTGGGGTGGTTGTGGGGGTAAGCATGTGATGAAAGGTCATTGATGTAGAATGGACCCAGGTCTTCATAGGTTACTTCAGTCTCAAGTGGGGTGGTTGTAGGGGTAAGCATGTGGTGAAAGGTCATTGATGTAGAATGGACCCAGGTCATCAGTGGTTCCTTCAGTCTCAGGTGGGGTGGTTGTGGGGGTAAGCATGTGGTTAAAGGTCATTGATGTAGAATGGACCCAGGTATTCCTAGGTTACTTCAGTCTCAGGGGGTCAGCATGTGATGAAAGGTCATTGATGTAGAATGGACCCAGGTCATCAGTGGTACCTTCAGTCTCAAGTGGGGTGGTTGTGGGGGTCAGCATGTGAGGAAAGGTCATTGATGTAGAATGGACCCAGGTCATTAGTGGTTCTCTCAGTCTCAGGCGGTGTGGTTGTGGGGGTCAGCATGTGGTTAAAGGTCATTGATGTAGAATGGACCGAGGTCTTCCTAGGTTACTTCAGTCTCAGGTGGGGTGGTTGTGGGGGTAAGCATGTGATGAAAGGTCATTGATGTAGAATGGACCCAGGGCTTCCTAGGTTACTTCAGTCTCAAGCACGGTGGTTGTGGGGGTAAGCATGTGATGAAAGGTCATTGATGTAGAATGGACCCAGGTCCTCAGTGGTTCCTTCAGTCTCAAGTGGGGTGGTTGTGGGGCTAAGCATGTGGTGAAAGGTGATTGATGTAGAATGGACCCAGGTCATCAGCAGGTCCTTCAGTCTCAAGTTGGGTGGTTGTAGGGGTAAGCATGTGGTGAAAGGTTATTGATGTAGAATGGACCTAGGTCTTCCTAGGTTACTTCAGTCTCAAGTGGGGTGGTTGTGGGGGTAAGCATGTGGTGAAAGGTCATTGATGTAGAATGGACCCAGGTCTTCCTAGGTTACTTCAGTCTCAGGTGGGGTGGTTGTGGGGGTAAGCATTTGGTGAAAGGTCATTGATGTAGAATGGACCCAGGTCTTCCTAGGTTACTTCAGTCTCAGGTGGGGTGGTTGTGGGGGTAAGCATGTGGTGAAAGGTCATTGATGTAGAATGGACCCAGGTCATCAGTGGTTCCTTCAGTCCAAGGCGGTGGTGTTGGTTGTGGGGGTAAGCATGTTATGAAAGGTCATTGATGTAGAATGGACCCAGGTCATCAGTGGTTCCCTCAGTCTCAGGGGGGGTGGTTGTGGGGGTCAGCATGTGGTGAAAGGTCATTGATGTAGAATGGACCCAGGTCATCAGTGGTTCCTTCAGTCTCAGGTGGGGTGGTTGTGGGCGTAAGCATGTGGTGAAAGGTCATTGATGTAGAATGGACTGAGGTCTTTCTAGGTTACTTCAGTCTCAAGTGGGGTGGTTGTGGGGTAAGCATGTGGTGAAAGGTCATTGATGTAGAATGGACCCAGGTCTTCAGTGGTTCCTTCAGTCTCAGGTGGGGTGGTTGTGGGGTAAGCATGTGGTGAAAGGTCATTGATGTAGAATGGACCCAGGTCATCCATGCTTCCTTCAGTCTCAGGCGGTGGTGTTGGTTGTGGGGGTAAGCATGTGGTTAAAGGTCATTGATGTAGAATGGACCCAGGTCATCAGCAGGTCCTTCAGTCTCAGGGGCGGTGGTTGTGGTAAGCATGTGGTGAAAGGTCATTGATGTAAAATGGACCCAGGTCTTCCTAGGTTACTTCATTCTCAAGTGGGGTGGTTGTAGGGGTAATCATGTGATGAAAGGTCATTGATGTAGAATGGACCCAGGTCATCAGTGGTTCCTTCAGTCTCAGGCTGTGGTGTTGGTTGTGGGGGTAAGCATGTGGTGAAAGGTCATTGATGTAGAATGGACCCAGGTCATCAGTGGTTCTCTCAGTCTCAGGCGGTGGTGTTGGTTGTGGGGGTAAGCATGTGATGAAAGGTCATTGATGTAGAATGGACCCAGGTGATCAGTGGTTCCTTCAGTCTCAGGCGGTGGTGTTGGTTGTGGGGGTAAGCATGTGATGAAAGGTCATTGATGTAGAATGGACCCAGGTCTTCCTAGGTTACTTCGGTCTCAAGTGGGGTGGTTGTGGGGGTCAGCATGTGGTGAAAGGTCATTGATGTAGAATGGACCCAGGTCTTCCTAGGTTACTTCAGTCTCAAGTGGAGTAATTGTGGGGGTAAGCATGTGATGAAAGGTCATTGATGTGAAATGGACGCAGGTCATCAGTGGTTCCTTCAGTCTCAGGCGGTGGTGTTGGTTGTGGGGGTAAGCATGTGGTGAAAGGTCATTGATGTAGAATGGACCCAGGTCTTTCTAGGTTACTTCAGTCTCAAGTGGGGTGGTTGTGGGGTAAGCATGTGGTGAAAGGTCATTGATGTAGAATGGACCCAGGTCTTCCTAGGTTACTTCAGTCTCAAGTGGGGTGGTTGTGGGGGTAATCATTTGATGAAAGGTCATTGATGTAGAATGGACCCAGGTCATCAGTGGTTCCTTCAGTCTCAGGCTGTGGTGTTGGTTGTGGGGGTAAGCATGTGGTGAAAGGTCATTGATGTAGAATGGACCCAGGTCATCAGTGGTTCTCTCAGTCTCAGGCGGTGGTGTTGGTTGTGGGGGTAAGCATGTGATGAAAGGTCATTGATGTAGAATGGACCCAGGTGATCAGTGGTTCCTTCAGTCTCAGGCGGTGGTGTTGGTTGTGGGGGTAAGCATGTGATGAAAGGTCATTGATGTAGAATGGACCCAGGTCTTCCTAGTTTACTTCGGTCTCAAGTGGGGGTGGTTGTGGGGGTCAGCATGTGGTGAAAGGTCCTTGATGTAGAATGGACCCAGGTCATCAGCATGTCCTTCAGTCTCAGGTGGTGTGGTTGTGGGGGTAAGCATGTGGTGAAAGGTCATTGATGTAGAATGGACCCAGGTCATCAGTGGTTCTCTCAGTCTCAGGCGGTGGTGTTGGTTGTGGGGGTAAGCATGTAATGAAAGGTCATTGATGTAGAATGGACCCCGGTCATCAGTGGTTCCTTCAGTCTCAGGTGGGGTGGTTATGGGGATAAGCATGTGGTGAAAGGTCATTGATGTAGAATGGACCCAGGTCTTCCTAGGTTAGTTCAGTCTCAGGTGGGGTGGTTGTGGGGGTAAGCATGGGGTGAAAGGTCATTGATATAGAATGGACCCAGGTCTTCCTAGGTTACTTCAGTCTCAGGTGGGGTGGTTGTGGGGGTAAGCATGTGATGAAAGGTCATTGATGTAGAATGGACCCAGGTCTTCCTAGGTTACTTCAGTCTCAAGTGGGGTGGTTGTGGTGGTAAGCGTGTGATGAAAGGTCATTGATGTAGAATGGACCCAGGTCATCAGTGGTTCCTTCAGTCTCAGGCGGTGGTGTTGTTTGTGTGGGTAAGCATGTGGTGAAAGGTCATTGATGTAGAATGGACCCAGGTCATCAGTGGTTCCTTCAGTCTCAGGCGGTGGTGTTGGTTGTGGGGGTACGCATGTGATGAAAGGTCATTGATGTAGAATGGACCCAGGTCTTCCTAGGTTACTTCAGTCTCAAGTGGGGTGGTTGTGGGGGTAAGCATGTGATGAAAGGTAATTGATGTAGAATAGACCAAGGTCATCAGTGGTTCCTTCAGTCTCATGCGGTGGTGTTGGTTGTGGGGGTAAGCATGTGGTGAAAGGTCATTGATGTAGAATGGACCCAGGTTATCAGTGGTTCCTTCAGTCTCAGGCGGGGTGGTTGTGAGGGTAAGCATGTGGTGAAAGGTCATTGATGTAGAATGGACCCAGGTCTTCCTAGGTTACTTCAGTCTCAAGTGGGGTGGTTGTGGGGTAAGCATGTGGTGAAAGGTCATTGATGTAGAATGGACCCAGGTCTTCCTAGGTTAGTTCAGTCTCAGGTGGGGTGGTTGTGGGGGTAAGCATGGGGTGAAAGGTCATTGATATAGAATGGACCCAGGTCTTCCTAGGTTTCTTCAGTCTCAGGTGGGGTGGTTGTGGGGGTAAGCATGTGATGAAAGGTCATTGATGTAGAATGGACCCAGGTCTTCATAGGTTACTTCAGTCTCAAGTGGGGTGGTTGTGGGGTAAGCATGTGGTGAAAGGTCATTGATGTAGAATGGACCCAGGTCATCAGTGGTTCCTTCAGTCTCAGGTGGGGTGGTTGTGGGGGTAAGCATGTGGTGAAAGGTCATTGATGTAAAATGGACCCAGGTCTTCCTAGGTTACTTCATTCTCAAGTGGGGTGGTTGTAGGGGTAATCATGTGATGAAAGGTCATTGATGTAGAATGGACCCAGGTCATCAGTGGTTCCTTCAGTCTCAGGCTGTGGTGTTGGTTGTGGGGGTAAGCATGTGGTGAAAGGTCATTGATGTAGAATGGACCCAGGTCATCAGTGGTTCTCTCAGTCTCAGGCGGTGGTGTTGGTTGTGGGGGTAAGCATGTGATGAAAGGTCATTGATGTAGAATGGACCCAGGTGATCAGTGGTTCCTTCAGTCTCAGGCGGTGGTGTTGGTTGTGGGGGTAAGCATGTGATGAAAGGTCATTGATGTAGAATGGACCCAGGTCTTCCTAGGTTACTTCGGTCTCAAGTGGGGTGGTTGTGGGGGTCAGCATGTGGTGAAAGGTCATTGATGTAGAATGGACCCAGGTCTTCCTAGGTTACTTCAGTCTCAAGTGGAGTAATTGTGGGGGTAAGCATGTGATGAAAGGTCATTGATGTGAAATGGACGCAGGTCATCAGTGGTTCCTTCAGTCTCAGGCGGTGGTGTTGGTTGTGGGGGTAAGCATGTGGTGAAAGGTCATTGATGTAGAATGGACCCAGGTCTTTCTAGGTTACTTCAGTCTCAAGTGGGGTGGTTGTGGGGGTAAGCATGTGGTGAAAGGTCATTGATGTAGAATGGACCCAGGTCTTCCTAGGTTACTTCAGTCTCAAGTGGGGTGGTTGTGGGGGTAATCATTTGATGAAAGGTCATTGATGTAGAATGGACCCAGGTCATCAGTGGTTCCTTCAGTCTCAGGCTGTGGTGTTGGTTGTGGGGGTAAGCATGTGGTGAAAGGTCATTGATGTAGAATGGACCCAGGTCATCAGTGGTTCTCTCAGTCTCAGGCGGTGGTGTTGGTTGTGGGGGTAAGCATGTGATGAAAGGTCATTGATGTAGAATGGACCCAGGTGATCAGTGGTTCCTTCAGTCTCAGGCGGTGGTGTTGGTTGTGGGGGTAAGCATGTGATGAAAGGTCATTGATGTAGAATGGACCCAGGTCTTCCTAGTTTACTTCGGTCTCAAGTGGGGTGGTTGTGGGGGTCAGCATGTGGTGAAAGGTCCTTGATGTAGAATGGACCCAGGTCATCAGCATGTCCTTCAGTCTCAGGTGGTGTGGTTGTGGGGGTAAGCATGTGGTGAAAGGTCATTGATGTAGAATGGACCCAGGTCATCAGTGGTTCTCTCAGTCTCAGGCGGTGGTGTTGGTTGTGGGGGTAAGCATGTAATGAAAGGTCATTGATGTAGAATGGACCCCGGTCATCAGTGGTTCCTTCAGTCTCAGGTGGGGTGGTTATGGGGATAAGCATGTGGTGAAAGGTCATTGATGTAGAATGGACCCAGGTCTTCCTAGGTTAGTTCAGTCTCAGGTGGGGTGGTTGTGGGGGTAAGCATGGGGTGAAAGGTCATTGATATAGAATGGACCCAGGTCTTCCTAGGTTACTTCAGTCTCAGGTGGGGTGGTTGTGGGGGTAAGCATGTGATGAAAGGTCATTGATGTAGAATGGACCCAGGTCTTCCTAGGTTACTTCAGTCTCAAGTGGGGTGGTTGTGGTGGTAAGCGTGTGATGAAAGGTCATTGATGTAGAATGGACCCAGGTCATCAGTGGTTCCTTCAGTCTCAGGCGGTGGTGTTGGTTGTGTGGGTAAGCATGTGGTGAAAGGTCATTGATGTAGAATGGACCCAGGTCATCAGTGGTTCCTTCAGTCTCAGGCGGTGGTGTTGGTTGTGGGGGTACGCATGTGATGAAAGGTCATTGATGTAGAATGGACCCAGGTCTTCCTAGGTTACTTCAGTCTCAAGTGGGGTGGTTGTGGGGGTAAGCATGTGATGAAAGGTAATTGATGTAGAATAGACCAAGGTCATCAGTGGTTCCTTCAGTCTCATGCGGTGGTGTTGGTTGTGGGGGTAAGCATGTGGTGAAAGGTCATTGATGTAGA
The DNA here is from genome assembly GCA_963921515.1 of Calotriton arnoldi. Classification (NCBI taxonomy): domain Eukaryota; kingdom Metazoa; phylum Chordata; class Amphibia; order Caudata; family Salamandridae; genus Calotriton; species Calotriton arnoldi. Next base: position 224,188 of record CAWUFW010011024.1, read on the forward strand.
ATGGACCCAGGTTATCAGTGGTTCCTTCAGTCTCAGGCGGGGTGGTTGTGAGGGTAAGCATGTGGTGAAAGGTCATTGATGTAGAATGGACCCAGGTCTTCCTAGGTTACTTCAGTCTCAAGTGGGGTGGTTGTGGGGGTAAGCATGTGGTGAAAGGTCATTGATGTAGAATGGACCCAGGTCTTCCTAGGTTAGTTTAGTCTCAGGTGGGGTGGTTGTGGGGGTAAGCATGGGGTGAAAGGTCATTGATATAGAATGGACCCAGGTCTTCCTAGGTTACTTCAGTCTCAGGTGGGGTGGTTGTGGGGGTAAGCATGTGATGAAAGGTCATTGATGTAGAATGGACCCAGGTCATCAGTGGTTCCTTCAGTCTCAGGTGGGGTGGTTGTGGGGGTAAGCATGTGATGAAAGGTCATTGATGTAGAATGGACCCAGGTCTTCATAGGTTACTTCAGTCTCAAGTGGGGTGGTTGTGGGGGTAAGCATGTGGTGAAAGGTCATTGATGTAGAATGGACCCAGGTCATCAGTGGTTCCTTCAGTCTCAGGTGGGGTGGTTGTGGGGGTAAGCATGTGGTTAAAGGTCATTGATGTAGAATGGACCCAGGTATTCCTAGGTTACTTCAGTCTCAGGGGGTCAGCATGTGATGAAAGGTCATTGATGTAGAATGGACCCAGGTCATCAGTGGTACCTTCAGTCTCAAGTGGGGTGGTTGTGGGGGTCAGCATGTGAGGAAAGGTCATTGATGTAGAAGGGACCCAGGTCATTAGTGGTTCTCTCAGTCTCAGGCGGTGTGGTTGTGGGGGTCAGCATGTGGTTAAAGGTCATTGATGTAGAATGGACCGAGGTCTTCCTAGGTTACTTCAGTCTCAGGTGGGGTGGTTGTGGGGGTAAGCATGTGATGAAAGGTCATTGATGTAGAATGGACCCAGGGCTTCCTAGGTTACTTCAGTCTCAAGCACGGTGGTTGTGGGGGTAAGCATGTGATGAAAGGTCATTGATGTAGAATGGACCCAGGTCCTCAGTGGTTCCTTCAGTCTCAAGTGGGGTGGTTGTGGGGCTAAGCATGTGGTGAAAGGTGATTGATGTAGAATGGACCCAGGTCATCAGCAGGTCCTTCAGTCTCAAGTTGGGTGGTTGTAGGGGTAAGCATGTGGTGAAAGGTTATTGATGTAGAATGGACCTAGGTCTTCCTAGGTTACTTCAGTCTCAAGTGGGGTGGTTGTGGGGGTAAGCATGTGGTGAAAGGTCATTGATGTAGAATGGACCCAGGTCTTCCTAGGTTACTTCAGTCTCAGGTGGGGTGGTTGTGGGGGTAAGCATTTGGTGAAAGGTCATTGATGTAGAATGGACCCAGGTCTTCCTAGGTTACTTCAGTCTCAGGTGGGGTGGTTGTGGGGGTAAGCATGTGGTGAAAGGTCATTGATGTAGAATGGACCCAGGTCATCAGTGGTTCCTTCAGTCCAAGGCGGTGGTGTTGGTTGTGGGGGTAAGCATGTGATGAAAGGTCATTGATGTAGAATGGACCCAGGTCATCAGTGGTTCCCTCAGTCTCAGGGGGTGGTTGTGGGGGTCAGCATGTGGTGAAAGGTCATTGATGTAGAATGGACCCAGGTCATCAGTGGTTCCTTCAGTCTCAGGTGGGGTGGTTGTGGGGGTAAGCATGTGGTGAAAGGTCATTGATGTAGAATGGACCGAGGTCTTTCTAGGTTACTTCAGTCTCAAGTGGGGTGGTTGTGGGGGTAAGCATGTGGTGAAAGGTCATTGATGTAGAATGGACCCAGGTCTTCAGTGGTTCCTTCAGTCTCAGGTGGGGTGGTTGTGGGGGTAAGCATGTGGTGAAAGGTCATTGATGTAGAATGGACCCAGGTCATCCATGCTTCCTTCAGTCTCAGGCGGTGGTGTTGGTTGTGGGGGTAAGCATGTGGTTAAAGGTCATTGATGTAGAATGGACCCAGGTCATCAGCAGGTCCTTCAGTCTCAGGGGCGGTGGTTGTGGTAAGCATGTGGTGAAAGGTCATTGATGTAAAATGGACCCAGGTCTTCCTAGGTTACTTCATTCTCAAGTGGGGTGGTTGTAGGGGTAATCATGTGATGAAAGGTCATTGATGTAGAATGGACCCAGGTCATCAGTGGTTCCTTCAGTCTCAGGCTGTGGTGTTGGTTGTGGGGGTAAGCATGTGGTGAAAGGTCATTGATGTAGAATGGACCCAGGTCATCAGTGGTTCTCTCAGTCTCAGGCGGTGGTGTTGGTTGTGGGGGTAAGCATGTGATGAAAGGTCATTGATGTAGAATGGACCCAGGTGATCAGTGGTTCCTTCAGTCTCAGGCGGTGGTGTTGGTTGTGGGGGTAAGCATGTGATGAAAGGTCATTGATGTAGAATGGACCCAGGTCTTCCTAGGTTACTTCAGTCTCAAGTGAAGTAATTGTGGGGGTAAGCATGTGATGAAAGGTCATTGATGTGAAATGGACGCAGGTCATCAGTGGTTCCTTCAGTCTCAGGCGGTGGTGTTGGTTGTGGGGGTAAGCATGTGGTGAAAGGTCATTGATGTAGAATGGACCCAGGTCATCAGTGGTTCCTTCAGTCTCAGGTGGGGTGGTTGTGGGGATAAGCATGTGGTGAAAGGTCATTGATGTAGAATGGACCAAGGTCTTCCTAGGTTACTTCAGTCTCAGGTGGGGTGGTTGTGGGGGTAAGCATGTGGTGAAAGGTCATTGATATAGAATGGACCCAGGTCTTCCTAGGTTACTTCAGTCTCAGGCGGGGTGTTTGTGGGGGTCAGCATGTGGTGAAATGTCATTGATGTAGAATGGACCCAGGTCATCAGTGGTTCCTTCAGTCTCAGGCGGTGGTGTTGGTTGTGGGGGTAAGCATGTGGTGAAAGGTCATTGATGTAGAATGGACCCAGGTCATCAGTGGTTTCTTCAGTCTCAGGTTGGGTGGTTGTGGGGATAAGCATGTGGTGAAAGGTCATTGATTTAGAATGGACCCAGGTCTTCCTAGGTTACTTCAGTCTCAAGTGGGGTGGTTGTGGGGATAAGCATGTGGTGAAAGGTCATTGATATAGAATGGACCCAGGTCTTCCTAGGTTACTTCAGTCTCAGGTGGGGTGGTTGGGGGGTAGCCTTGTGATGAAAGGTCATTGATGTAGAATGGACCCAGGTCTTCCTAGGTTACCTCAGTCTCAAGTGGGGTGGTTATGGTGGTAAGCATGTGATGAAAGGTCATTGATGTAGAATGGACCCAGGTCATCAGTGGTTCCTTCAGTCTCAGGCGGTGGTGTTGGTTGTGTGGGTAAGCATGTGGTGAAAGGTCATTGATGTAGAATGGACCCAGGTCATCAGTGGTTCCTTCAGTCTCAGTCGGTGGTGTTGGTTGTGGGGGTAAGCATGTGATGAAAGGTCATTGATGTAGAATGGACCCAGGTCTTCCTAGGTTACTTCAGTCTCGAGTGGGGTGGTTGTGGGGGTAAGCATGTGATGAAAGGTCATTGATGTAGAATGGACCCAGGTCATCAGTGGTTCCTTCAGTCTCAGGTGGGGTGGTTGTGGGGGTAAGCATGTGATGAAAGGTCATTGATGTAGAATGGACCCAGGTCTTCATAGGTTACTTCAGTCTCAAGTGGGGTGGTTGTGGGGGTAAGCATGTGATGAAAGGTCATTGATGTAGAATGGACCCAGGTCTTCATAGGTTACTTCAGTCTCAAGTGGGGTGGTTGTGGGGGTAAGCATGTGGTGAAAGGTCATTGATGTAGAATGGACCCAGGTCATAAGTGGTTCCTTCAGTCTCAGGTGGGGTGGTTGTGGGGGTAAGCATGTGCTTAAAGGTCATTGATGTAGAATGGACCCAGGTATTCCTAGGTTACTTCAGTCTCAGGGGCGGTGGTTGTGCGGTTCAGCATGTGATGAAAGGTCATTGATGTAGAATGGACCCAGGTCATCAGTGGTTCCTTCAGTCTCAAGTGGGGTGGTTGTGGGGGTCAGCATGTGATGAAAGGTCATTGATGTAGAATGGACCCAGGTCATCAGTGGTTCCTTCAGTCTCAAGTGGGGTGGTTGTGGGGTGGTTGTGGGGGTAAGCATGTGGTGAAAGGTCATTGATGTAGAATGGACCCAGGTCATCAGTGGTTCCTTCAGTCTCAGGCGGTGGTGTTGGTTGTGGGGGTCAGCATGTGCTGAAAGGTCATTGATGTAGAATGGACCCAGGTCATCAGTGGTTCCTTCAGTCTCAGGCGGGGTGGTTGTGGGGGTAAGCATGTGATGAAAGGTCATTGATGTAGAATGGACCCAGGTCTTCCTAGGTTACTTCAGTCTCAGGCGGGGTGGTTGTGGGGGTCAGCATGTGGTGAAAGGTCATTGATGTAGAATGGACCCAGGTCATCAGTGGTTCCTTCAGTCTCAGGTGGGGTGGTTGTGGGGGTAAGCATGTGAGGAAAGGTCATTGATGTAGAATGGACCCAGGTCATCAGTGGTTCCTTCAGTCTCAGGCGGGGTGGTTGTGGGGGTCAGCATGTGGTGAAATGTCATTGATGTAGAATGGACCCAGGTTATCAGTGGTTCCTTCAGTCTCAGGCGGGGTGGTTGTGAGGGTAAGCATGTGGTGAAAGGTCATTGATGTAGAATGGACCCAGGTCTTCCTAGGTTACTTCAGTCTCAAGTGGGGTGGTTGTGGGGGGAAGCATGTGGTGAAGCGTCATTGATGTAGAATGGACCCAGGTCTTCCTAGGTTACTTAAGTCTCAAGTGGGGTGGTTGTGGGGGTAAGCATGTGGTGAAAGGTCATTGATATAGAATGGACCCAGGTCTTCCTAGGTTACTTCAGTCTCAGGTGGGGTGGTTGTGGGGGTAAGCATGTGATGAAAGGTCATTGATGTAGAATGGACCCAGGTCATCAGTGGTTCCTTCAGTCTCAGGTGGGGTGGTTGTGGGGGTAAGCATGTGAGGAAAGGTCATTGATGTAGAATGGACCCAGGACATCAGTGGTTCCTTCAGTCTCAAGTGGGGTGGTTGTGAGGGTAAGCATGTGGTGAAAGGTCATTGATGTTGAATGGACCCAGGTCTTCCTAGGTTACTTCAGTCTCAAGTGGGGTGGTTGTGGGGGGAAGCATGTGGTGAAGCGTCATTGATGTAGAATGGACCCAGGTCTTCCTAGGTTACTTAAGTCTCAAGTGGGGTGGTTGTGGGGGTAAGCATGTGGTGAAAGGTCATTGATATAGAATGGACCCAGGTCTTCCTAGGTTATTTCAGTCTCAGGTGGGGTGGTTGTGGGGGTAAGCATGTGATGAAAGGTCATTGATGTAGAATGGACCCAGGTCATCAGTGGTTCCTTCAGTCTCAGGTGGGGTGGTTGTGGGGGTAAGCATGTGAGGAAAGGTCATTGATGTAGAATGGACCCAGGTCATCAGTGGTTCCTTCAGTCTCAAGTGGGGTGGTTGTGGGGGTCAGCATGTGAGGAAAGGTCATTGATGTAGAATGGACCCAGGTCATTAGTGGTTCTCTCAGTCTCAGGCGGGGTGGTTGTGGGGGTCAGCATGTGGTTAAAGGTCATTGATGTAGAATGGACCCAGGTCTTCCTAGGTTACTTCAGTCTCAGGTGGGGAGGTTGTGGGGGTAAGCATGTGATGAAAGGTCATTGATGTAGAATGGACCCAGGTCTTCCTAGGTTACTTCAGTCTCGAGTGGGGTGGTTGTGGAGGTAAGCATGTGATGAAAGGTCATCGATGTAGAATGGACCCAGGCCTTCCTAGGTTACTTCAGTCTCAGGCAGGGTGGTTGTGGGGGTAAGCATGTGATGAAAGGTCATTGATGTAGAATGGACCCAGGTCCTCAGTGGTTCCTTCAGTCTCAAGTGGGGTGGTTGTGGGGGTAAGCATGTGGTGAAAGGTGATTGATGTAGAATGGACCCAGGTCATCAGCAGGTCCTTCAGTCTCAAGTGGGGTGGTTGTGGGGGTAAGCATGTGGTGAAAGGTTATTGATGTAGAATGGACCTAGGTCTTCCTAGGTTACTTCAGTCTCAAGTGGGGTGGTTGTGGGGGTAAGCATGTGGTGAAAGGTCATTAATGTAGAATGGACCCAGGTCATCAGTGGTTCCTTCAGTCTCAGTCGGTGGTGTTGGTTGTGGGGGTAAGCATGTGGTGAAAGGTCATTGATGTAGAATGGACCAAGGTCTTCCTAGGTTACTTCAGTCTCAAGTGGGTTGGTTGTGGGGGTAAGCATGTGGTGAAAGGTCATTGATATAGAATGGACCCAGGTCTTCCTAGGTTACTTCAGTCTCAGGTGGGGTGGTTGTGGGGGTAAGCCTTGTGATGAAAGGTCATTCATATAGAATGGACCCAGGTCTTCCTAGGTTACTTCAGTCTCAGATGGGGTGGTTGTGGGGGTAAGCATGTGATGAAAGGTCATTGATGGAGAATGGACCCAGGTCTTCCTAGGTTACTTCAGTCTCAGGCGGGGTGGTTGTGGGGGTCAGCATGTGGTGAAAGGTCATTGATGTAGAATGAACACAGGTCATCAGTGGTTCCTTCAGTCTCAGTCGGTTGTGTTGGTTCATGGGGTAAGCTTGTGGTGAAAGGTCATTGATGTAGAATGGACCCAGGTCATCAGTGGTTCCTTCAGTCTCAGGCGGGGTGGTTGTGAGGGTAAGCATGCGATGAAAGGTCATTGATGTAGAATGGACCCAGGTCTTCCTAGGTTACTTCAGTCTCAGGGGGGTTGTGGGGGTCAGCATGTGGTGAAATGTCATTGATGTAGAATGGACCCAGGTCATCAGTGGTTCCTTCAGTCTCAGGCAGTGGTGTTGGTTGTGGGGGTAAGCATGTGGTGAAAAGTCATTGATGTAGAATGGACCCAGGTCATCAGTGGTTCCTTCAGTCTCAGGTGGGGTGGTTGTGGGGATAAGCATGTGGTGAAAGGTCATTGATGTAGAATGGACCAAGGTCTTCCTAGGTTACTTCAGTCTCAAGTGGGGTGGTTGTGGGGGTAAGCATGTGGTGAAAGGTCATTGATATAGAATGGACCCAGGTCTTCCTAGGTTACTTCAGTCTCAGGTGGGGTGGTTGTGGGGGTAAGCCTTGTGATGAAAGGTCATTGATGTAGAATGGACCCAGGTCTTCCTAGGTTACTTCAGTCTCAAGTGGGGTGGTTGTGGTGATAAGCCTGTGATGAAAGGTCATTGATGTAGAATGGACCCAGGTCATCAGTGGTTCCTTCAGTCTCAGGCGGTGGTGTTGGTTGTGGGGGTAAGCATGTGGTGAAAGGTCATTGATGTAGAATGGACCCAGGTCATCAGTGGTTCCTTCAGTCTCAGGCGGTGGTGTTGGTTGTGGGGGTAAGCATGTGATGAAAGGTCATTGATGTAGATTGGACCCAGGTCTTCCTAGGTTACTTCAGTCTCAAGTGGGGTGGTTGTGGGGGTAAGCATGTGATGAAAGGTCATTGATGTAGAATGGACCCAGGTCATCAGTGGTTCCTTCAGTCTCAGGTGGGGTGGTTGTGGGGATAAGCATGTGATGAAAGGTCATTGATGTAGAATGGACCCACGTCTTCATAGGTTACTTCAGTCTCAAGTGGGGTGGTTGTGGGGGTAAGCAGGTGGTGAAAGGTCATTGATGTAGAATGGACCCAGGTCATCAGTGGTTCCTTCAGTCTCAGGTGGGGTGGTTGTGGGGATAAGCATGTGGTGAAAGGTAATTGCTGTAGAATGGACCAAGGTCTTCCTAGGTTACTTCAGTCTCAGGTGGGGTGGTTGTGGGGGTAAGCTTGTGGTGAAAGGTCATTGATATAGAATGGACCCAGGTCTTCCTAGGTTACTTCAGTCTCAGATGGGGTGGTTGTGGGGGTAAGCATGTGATGAAAGGTCATTGATGTAGAATGGACCCAGGTCTTCCTAGGTTACTTCAGTCTCAGGCGGGGTGTTTGTGGGGGTCAGCATGTGGTGAAATGTCATTGATGTAGAATGGACCCAGGTCATCAGTGGTTCCTTCAGTCTCAGGCGGTGGTGTTGGTTGTGGGGGTAAGCATGTGGTGAAAGGTCATTGATGTAGAATGGACCCAGGTCATCAGTGGTTCCTTCAGTCTCAGGTTGGGTGGTTGTGGGGATAAGCATGTGGTGAAAGGTCATTGATGTAGAATGGACCCAGGTCTTCCTAGGTTACTTCAGTCTCAAGTGGGGTGGTTGTGGAGATAAGCATGTGGTGAAAGGTCATTGATATAGAATGGACCCAGGTCTTCCTAGGTTACTTCAGTCTCAGGTGGGGTGGTTGTGGGGGGTAAGCCTTGTGATGAAAGGTCATTGATGTAGAATGGACCCAGGTCTTCCTAGGTTACCTCAGTCTCAAGTGGGTTGGTTGTGGTGGTAAGCATGTGATGAAAGGTCATTGATGTAGAATGGACCCAGGTCATCAGTGGTTCCTTCAGTCTCAGGCGGTGGTGTTGGTTGTGTGGGTAAGCATGTGGTGAAAGGTCATTGATGTAGAATGGATGCAGGTCATCAATGGTTCCTTCAGTCTCAGTCGGTGGTGTTGGTTGTGGGGGTAAGCATGTGATGAAAGGTCATTGATGTAGAATGGACCCAGGTCTTCCTAGGTTACTTCAGTCTCGAGTGGGGTGGTTGTGGGGGTAAGCATGTGATGAAAGGTCATTGATGTAGAATGGACCCAGGTCATCAGTGGTTCCTTCAGTCTCAGGTGGGGTGGTTGTGGGGGTAAGCATGTGATGAAAGGTCATTGATGTAGAATGGACCCAGGTCTTCATAGGTTACTTCAGTCTCAAGTGGGGTGGTTGTGGGGGTAAGCATGTGGTGAAAGGTCATTGATGTAGAATGGACCCAGGTCATCAGTGGTTCCTTCAGTCTCAGCTGGGGTGGTTGTGGGGGTAAGCATGTGGTTAAAGGTCATTGATGTAGAATGGACCGAGGTATTCCTAGGTTACTTCAGTCTCAGGGGCGGTGGTTGTGCGGTTCAGCATGTGATGAAAGGTCATTGATGTAGAATGGACCCAGGTCATCAGTGGTTCCTTCAGTCTCAAGTGGGGTGGTTGTGGGGGTCAGCATGTGATGAAAGGTCATTGATGTAGAATGGACCCAGGTCATCAGTGGTTCCTTCAGTCTCAAGTGGGGTGGTTGTGGGGGTAAGCATGTGGTGAAAGGCCATTGATGTAGAATGGACCCAGGTCATCAGTGGTTTCTTCAGTCTCAGGCGGTGGTGTTGGTTGTGGGGGTCAGCATGTGATGAAAGGTCATTGATGTAGAATGGACCCAGGTCATCAGTGGTTCCTTCAGTCTCAAGTGGGGTGGTTGTGGGGGTAAGCGTGTGATGAAAGGTCATTGATGTAGAATGGACCCAGGTCATCAGTGGTTCCTTCAGTCTCAGGCGGGGTGGTTGTGGGGGTAAGCATGTGATGAAAGGTCATTGATGTAGAATGGACCCAGGTCTTCCTAGGTTACTTCAGTCTCAGGCGGGGTGGTTGTGGGGGTAAGCATGTGGTGAAAGGTCATTGATGTAGAATGGACCCAGGTCATCAGTGGTTCCGTCAGTCTCAGGCGGTGGTGTTGGTTGTGGGGGTAAGCATGTGATGAAAGGTCATTGATGTAGAATGGACCCAGGTCATCAGTGGTTCCCTCAGTCTCAGGTGGGGTGGTTGTGGGGGTCAGCATGTGGTGAAATGTCATTGATGTAGAATGGACCCAGGTCATCAGTGGTTCCTTCAGTCTCAGGTGGGGTGGTTGTGGGGATAAGCATGTGGTGAAAGGTCATTGATGTAGAATGGACCAAGGTCTTCCTAGGTTACTTCAGTCTCAAGTGGGGTGGTTGTGGGGGTAAGCATGTGGTGAAAGGTCATTGATATAGAATGGACCCAGGTCTTCCTAGGTTACTTCAGTCTCAGGTGGGGTGGTTGTGGGGGTAAGCCTTGTGATGAAAGGTCATTGATGTAGAATGGACCCAGGTCTTCCTAGGTTACTTCAGTCTCAGGCGATGGTGTTGGTTGTGTGGGTAAGCATGTGGTGAAAGTTCATTGATGTAGAATGGACCCAGGTCATCAGTGGTTCCTTCAGTCTCAGGCGGTGGTGTTGGTTGTGGGGGTAAGCATGTGATGAAAGGTCATTGATGTAGATTGGACCCAGGTCTTCCTAGGTTACTTCAGTCTCAAGTGGGGTGGTTGTGGGGGTAAGCATGTGATGAAAGGTCATTGATGTAGAATGGACCCAGGTCATCAGTGGTTCCTTCAGTCTCAGGTGGGGTGGTTGTGGGGATAAGCATGTGATGAAAGGTCATTGATGTAGAATGGACCCACGTCTTCATAGGTTACTTCAGTCTCAAGTGGGGTGGTTGTGGGGGTAAGCAGGTGGTGAAAGGTCATTGATGTAGAATGGACCCAGGTCATCAGTGGTTCCTTCAGTCTCAGGCGGGGTGGTTGTGAGGGTAAGCATGCGATGAAAGGTCATTGATGTAGAATGGACCTATGTCTTCCTAGGTTACTTCAGTCTCAGGCGGGGTGGTTGTGGGGGTCAGCATGTGGTGAAAGGTCATTGATGTAGAATGGACCCAGGTCATCAGTGGTTCCTTCAGTCTCAGGTGGGGTGGTTGTGGGGATAAGCATGTGGTGAAAGGTCATTGCTGTAGAATGGACCAAGGTCTTCCTAGGTTACTTCAGTCTCAGGTGGGGTGGTTGTGGGGGTAAGCATGTGGTGAAAGGTCATTGATATAGAATAGACCCAGGTCTTCCTAGGTTACTTCAGTCTCAGATGGGGTGGTTGTGGGGGTAAGCATGTGATGAAAGGTCATTGATGTAGAATGGACCCAGTTCTTCCTAGGTTACTTCAGTCTCAGGCGGGGTGTTTGTGGGGGTCAGCATGTGGTGAAATGTCATTGATGTAGAATGGACCCAGGTCATCAGTGGTTCCTTCAGTCTCAGGCGGTGGTGTTGGTTGTGGGGGTAAGCATGTGGTGAAAGGTCATTGATGTAGAATGGACCCAGGTCATCAGTGGTTCCTTCAGTCTCAGGTTGGGTGGTTGTGGGGATAAGCATGTGGTGAAAGTTCATTGATGTAGAATGGACCCAGGTCTTCCTAGGTTACTTCAGTCTCAAGTGGGGTGGTTGTGGAGATAAGCATGTGGTGAAAGGTCATTGATATAGAATGGACCCAGGTCTTCCTAGGTTACTTCAGTCTCAGGTGGGGTGGTTGTGGGGGTAAGCCTTGTGATGAAAGGTCATTGATGTAGAATGGACCCAGGTCTTCCTAGGTTACCTCAGTCTCAAGTGGGGTGGTTGTGGTGGTAAGCATGTGATGAAAGGTCATTGATGTAGAATGGACCCAGGTCATCAGTGGTTCCTTCAGTCTCAGGCGGTGGTGTTGGTTGTGTGGGTAAGCATGTGGTGAAAGGTCATTGATGTAGAATGGACGCAGGTCATCAATGGTTCCTTCAGTCTCAGTCGGTGGTGTTGGTTGTGGGGGTAAGCATGTGATGAAAGGTCATTGATGTAGAATGGACCCAGGTCTTCCTAGGTTACTTCAGTCTCGAGTGGGGTGGCTGTGGGGGTAAGCATGTGATGAAAGGTCATTGATGTAGAATGGACCCAGGTCATCAGTGGTTCCTTCAGTCTCAGGTGGGGTGGTTGTGGGGGTAAGCATGTGATGAAAGGTCCTTGATGTAGAATGGACCCAGGTCTTCATAGGTTACTTCAGTCTCAAGTGGGGTGGTTGTGGGGGTAAGCATGTGGTGAAAGGTCATTGATGTAGAATGGACCCAGGTCATCAGTGGTTCCTTCAGTCTCAGCTGGGGTGGTTGTGGGGGTAAGCATGTGGTTAAAGGTCATTGATGTAGAATGGACCGAGGTATTCCTAGGTTACTTCAGTCTCAGGGGCGGTGGTTGTGCGGTTCAGCATGTGATGAAAGGTCATTGATGTAGAATGGACCCAGGTCATCAGTGGTTCCTTCAGTCTCAAGTGGGGTGGTTGTGGGGGTCAGCATGTGATGAAAGGTCATTGATGTAGAATGGACCCAGGTCATCAGTGGTTCCTTCAGTCTCAAGTGGGGTGGTTGTGGGGGTAAGCATGTGGTGAAAGGCCATTGATGTAGAATGGACCCAGGTCATCAGTGGTTCCTTCAGTCTCAGGCGGTGGTGTTGGTTGTGGGGGTCAGCATGTGATGAAAGGTCATTGATGTAGAATGGACCCAGGTCATCAGTGGTTCCTTCAGTCTCAAGTGGGGTGGTTGTGGGGGTAAGCGTGTGATGAAAGGTCATTGATGTAGAATGGACCCAGGTCATCAGTGGTTCCTTCAGTCTCAGGCGGGGTGGTTGTGGGGGTAAGCATGTGATGAAAGGTCATTGATGTAGAATGGACCCAGGTCTTCCTAGGTTACTTCAGTCTCAGGCGGGGTGGTTGTGGGGGTAAGCATGTGGTGAAAGGTCATTGATGTAGAATGGACCCAGGTCATCAGGGGTTCCGTCAGTCTCAGGCGGTGGTGTTGGTTGTGGGGGTAAGCATGTGATGAAAGGTCATTGATGTAGAATGGACCCAGGTCATCAGTGGTTCCCTCAGTCTCAGGTGGGGTGGTTGTGGGGGTCAGCATGTGGTGAAAGGTCATTGATGTAGAATGGACCCAGGTCTTTCTAGGTTACTTCAGTCTCAAGTGGGGTGGTTGTGGGGGTAAGCATGTGGTGAAAGGTCATTGATGTAGAATGGACCCAGGTCTTCCTAGGTTACTTCAGTCTCAAGTGGGGTGGTTGTGGGGGTAATCATTTGATGAAAGGTCATTGATGTAGAATGGACCCAGGTCATCAGTGGTTCCTTCAGTCTCAGGCTGTGGTGTTGGTTGTGGGGGTAAGCATGTGGTGAAAGGTCATTGATGTAGAATGGACCCAGGTCATCAGTGGTTCTCTCAGTCTCAGGCGGTGGTGTTGGTTGTGGGGGTAAGCATGTGATGAAAGGTCATTGATGTAGAATGGACCCAGGTGATCAGTGGTTCCTTCAGTCTCAGGCGGTGGTGTTGGTTGTGGGGGTAAGCATGTGATGAAAGGTCATTGATGTAGAATGGACCCAGGTCTTCCTAGTTTACTTCGGTCTCAAGTGGGGGTGGTTGTGGGGGTCAGCATGTGGTGAAAGGTCCTTGATGTAGAATGGACCCAGGTCATCAGCATGTCCTTCAGTCTCAGGTGGTGTGGTTGTGGGGGTAAGCATGTGGTGAAAGGTCATTGATGTAGAATGGACCCAGGTCATCAGTGGTTCTCTCAGTCTCAGGCGGTGGTGTTGGTTGTGGGGGTAAGCATGTAATGAAAGGTCATTGATGTAGAATGGACCCCGGTCATCAGTGGTTCCTTCAGTCTCAGGTGGGGTGGTTATGGGGATAAGCATGTGGTGAAAGGTCATTGATGTAGAATGGACCCAGGTCTTCCTAGGTTAGTTCAGTCTCAGGTGGGGTGGTTGTGGGGGTAAGCATGGGGTGAAAGGTCATTGATATAGAATGGACCCAGGTCTTCCTAGGTTACTTCAGTCTCAGGTGGGGTGGTTGTGGGGGTAAGCATGTGATGAAAGGTCATTGATGTAGAATGGACCCAGGTCTTCCTAGGTTACTTCAGTCTCAAGTGGGGTGGTTGTGGTGGTAAGCGTGTGATGAAAGGTCATTGATGTAGAATGGACCCAGGTCATCAGTGGTTCCTTCAGTCTCAGGCGGTGGTGTTGGTTGTGTGGGTAAGCATGTGGTGAAAGGTCATTGATGTAGAATGGACCCAGGTCATCAGTGGTTCCTTCAGTCTCAGGCGGTGGTGTTGGTTGTGGGGGTAAGCATGTGATGAAAGGTCATTGATGTAGAATGGACCCAGGTCTTCCTAGGTTACTTCAGTCTCAAGTGGGGTGGTTGTGGGGGTAAGCATGTGATGAAAGGTAGTTGATGTAGAATAGACCAAGGTCATCAGTGGTTCCTTCAGTCTCATGCGGTGGTGTTGGTTGTGGGGGTAAGCATGTGGTGAAAGGTCATTGATGTAGAATGGACCCAGGTTATCAGTGGTTCCTTCAGTCTCAGGCGGGGTGGTTGTGAGGGTAAGCATGTGGTGAAAGGTCATTGATGTAGAATGGACCCAGGTCTTCCTAGGTTACTTCAGTCTCAAGTGGGGTGGTTGTGGGGGTAAGCATGTGGTGAAAGGTCATTGATGTAGAATGGACCCAGGTCTTCCTAGGTTAGTTCAGTCTCAGGTGGGGTGGTTGTGGGGGTAAGCATGGGGTGAAAGGTCATTGATATAGAATGGACCCAGGTCTTCCTAGGTTACTTCAGACTCAGGTGGGGTGGTTGTGGGGGTAAGCATGTGATGAAAGGTCATTGATGTAGAATGGACCCAGGTCATCAGTGGTTCCTTCAGTCTCAGGTGGGGTGGTTGTGGGGGTAAGCATGTGATGAAAGGTCATTGATGTAGAATGGACCCAGGTCTTCATAGGTTACTTCAGTCTCAAATGGGGTGGTTGTGGGGGTAAGCATGTGGTGAAAGGTCATTGATGTAGAATGGACCCAGGTCATCAGTGGTTCCTTCAGTCTCAGGTGGGGTGGTTGTGGGGGTAAGCATGTGGTTAAAGGTCATTGATGTAGAATGGACCCAGGTATTCCTAGGTTACTTCAGTCTCAGGGGGTCAGCATGTGATGAAAGGTCATTGATGTAGAATGGACCCAGGTCATCAGTGGTACCTTCAGTCTCAAGTGGGGTGGTTGTGGGGGTCAGCATGTGAGGAAAGGTCATTGATGTAGAATGGACCCAGGTCATTAGTGGTTCTCTCAGTCTCAGGCGGTGTGGTTGTGGGGGTCAGCATGTGGTTAAAGGTCATTGATGTAGAATGGACCGAGGTCTTCCTAGGTGTGAGAAGTTGGCCTGGTATATGCTGTTCACTAATTAAAGTGGACACCTTGCACCAGGGCAAATCGACTCTTATGGTAGATAGGTTTAAGACAACCTTTTAAAGAAAGCTATCCTAGTGGTAGCTGTGGAGAGCAGCCTTCAGGCTAAGTCTCGGAGGAATGTAAAGCAGCTTGTTTTACCATATAATCTCTTGAATCACCAAATGAAAAGACACCACACAGGTATATATATCAAATATATATGTATTTATTTCTAAATAACTCTCTACTAATCTCTTTATGAGATTAGAAGACAAACATATGCACAAATCAACGTTTCACAATAAGTTAAGCACAAAATATGGCTGGGGCCCTTGGGGCGTACCAGACCATATACTAAGTAAGAGACTTAGGGACAACGACTTGCAGGGAGACAAGGCCTAGGGCCTTCAGAAGTGCTGGGGCCTCACGAAACCACCCAAGGCAGGTAAGTAAAGGACCCACGGGGGACGCGTGCAGTGTAGATACACAGGCGCGGATCGCCGTTGACTTCAATGGGGCAAGTCGCGGTTGGAAATAAAGAGTTTTAGGATACTTCTATAGAACCTACAAGCAAGTCACTTACAGGGTAAGTCGTTCTAGGGCCCACACCCACAGGAGCACCGTAGTGCTGGAGTTACCTCACCCAGGGAAGCCGGGTGCACAGGTGTCCTTTGGTGTCGGGTCGCGGCGTCGTTTTCAATGGCGAACAAAGAAGACTTGCTGCTTGCGGGAGCTGAAGAAGTGTCCGGTGGAATCCAAGCCTGGATTCTGAAGAAGGATGACCTGAAAGCAGAGGGGACAGTGTTCAAAGTCACTTGGCAGTGACTCGGGGCAAGGAAGATGGATGCCCACCGTCGTCGAGTGATTCAGGTCGGTTGCGGGTGCCTTGACTCTTCAGCCACGTGGTCCAGGAGACGTCGACGACGACCAGGAGCTGGATTCGGTGTGTCCCTCGACGTCTGCAGCTGACTGCGGTGTCGGCAACTCGATCGGAGCCAACAAGCCTTGGCAGCCGCAAGTCTCGGGAGATGAAGAAAAGTCGATGGCACAGACCAGCAAGGTCTGTGGAACTCACCCAGCGAGGGTAAGTCAGGGCAGGCCTGGAGCAACCAGGGGAGCCCTTTGGTTTCTTTAAGAAGTCTTCTGGGGACCCACAAGCTAGCGGGCAAGGGATCGCGAAGACACCTCGGGCGGAATCACTCAACAGGGGCCCACGGTCACTCGGGACGGTGTAGGCCTCTGATCTTCGGAGGGATTCCTGCTGGAGGTCGGGACCACACGTGGTCCAAAGCACAGGTTCATAGAACGTTGTGAAGGGGTTGCACTCGACAATAGTGCACGGTACCCAGGGGTCGCGGTTCCTCGTTACTCGTGGGGTCCACTTGCCTCAGCTTCGCTGGAGACTCACGATGGCCAGGGAGAGGTCAGGAAATCCACTTTCTGGGCTGCAGGAACTTCGGACTCCGGCGGGAGCGGCGTAGTTTGCGACCGTCGTTGTCGTTTTTGGTGCCTGCCAAGCAGGGGAGTCACTCCTTGACTCCACGGGAGATTCTTCTGTCTTCCAAAGGTAGTGGAACGTCGAAGGGCCAGGATTCTTCTGTAGAGTGTTGTCCAGGGGTTATCTGCTTTGCAATGGCAAGGTTCCCCCTCTTATACTAAAAAGAGGGGATGGACTAGCTCTATGACCCCACCTATGGGAGGGTCAAGGGAGGGGTGGCTACACCCACTTCCCTTTGTCCAGTTTCGCGCCAGAGCAGGGGCAGGTAGCCCCTGAGCTGGTTTGAACTGGCATATGCACAGAGGAGCCTTCTGCTCCCCCAGTGCAGGACTTCAAAGCACTCTAAGAGTGCACCCACCCAGCCCCAATACACTAAACCCTGTCTGGAAGGTGGTTACACCTCCCTGTGACAGGATGCCTATTGTTGGGCTTCCTCCACTGTGAGTTTCGGTCATCAGCAGGAGGGCAGCCCAGTGTCTGTGACTGGTGGCATCCATTTTGTGATGCCAGGGCTCTTTAGGATTCTACCGCGTTTCCACAGCAGGTACATGTCTTATCCCTCTAGAAGGGTGGAATGCTACCCCCGCCGCCAAGATTGGCGGGGGGGTAGTATTCCAAGATGTTTGACACCAAACACGACATGTTTTGATGCAGCCATTCCAAAGTTGGCATTTACCGCGAGGATATAATGCACTTAAGAGTATATGGTTTAACCGCATCCACAAACAGCACCAGAGAATGGACTCTGAGAACTGCAGAGGGGCCCTGCTCATGCAGAGGCACCCCCTCACATAGAAGCCAAGCACCCTGCCCTCAGGATTGATAGGGCCTGCCTTAGGTGTGACTGGTAGGTTTATATGTGTGTGCAGGAGAGATATAGGAAACCTATATCTCAGTGAGGGGTGCTAGCACCACCTCACCCAGGCTGCAGTAGCAGGCCTGTGGTGTCAGATTTAGACTGCTTCCCAGGGGTGGCATAACATATGCTGCAGCCCCTGGGAGGCCTGTGAAGTACCTATGCCCCTGGCACCTAAGGTACCATATACTAGGGACTCATAAGGCACCACAGTATCCAATCACTAGTGCACCTAGAGTGCACTCCATGTCGTTTAGAGAGAACAGAGAGGCTGGGGCCCTGATTGGCAGGGACCCAGCCAGACTATAGCCAGAAACCAGTGCTAACATCAGAAAAAAGTGGGGGCAACATAAGAGGCAGATCCTACTCTCCTACACTAGGTTACTTCAGTCTCAGGTGGGGTGGTTGTGGGGGTAAGCATGTGATGAAAGGTCATTGATGTAGAATGGACCCAGGGCTTCCTAGGTTAATTCAGTCTCAGGTGGGGTGGTTGTGGGGGTAAGCATGTGGTGAAAGGTCATTGATGTAGAATGGACCCAGGTCATCAGTGGTTCCTTCAGTCTCAGGGGCAGTGGTTGTGGGGGTAAGCATGTAATGAAAGGTCATCGATGTAGAATGGATCCAGGCCTTCCTAGGTTACTTCAGTCTCAAGCACGGTGGTTGTGGGGGTAAGCATGTGATGAAAGGTCATTGATGTAGAATGGACCCAGGTCCTCAGTGGTTCCTTCAGTCTCAAGTGGGGTGGTTGTGGGGCTAAGCATGTGGTGAAAGGTGATTGATGTAGAATGGACCCAGGTCATCAGCAGGTCCTTCAGTCTCAAGTTGGGTGGTTGTAGGGGTAAGCATGTGGTGAAAGGTTATTGATGTAGAATGGACCTAGGTCTTCCTAGGTTACTTCAGTCTCAAGTGGGGTGGTTGTGGGGGTAAGCATGTGGTGAAAGGTCATTGATGTAGAATGGACCCAGGTCTTCCTAGGTTACTTCAGTCTCAGGTGGGGTGGTTGTGGGGGTAAGCATGTGGTGAAAGGTCATTGATGTAGAATGGACCCAGGTCATCAGTGGTTCCTTCAGTCTCAGGCGGTGGTGTTGGTTGTGGGGGTAAGCATGTGATGAAAGGTCATTGATGTAGAATGGACCCAGGTCTTCCTAGGTTACTTCAGTCTCAGGTGGGGTGGTTGTGGGGGTAAGCATTTGGTGAAAGGTCATTGATGTAGAATGGACCCAGGTCTTCCTAGGTTACTTCAGTCTCAGGTGGGGTGGTTGTGGGGGTAAGCATGTGGTGAAAGGTCATTGATGTAGAATGGACCCAGGTCATCAGTGGTTCCTTCAGTCTCAGGCGGTGGTGTTGGTTGTGGGGGTAAGCATGTGATGAAAGGTCATTGATGTAGAATGGACCCAGGTCATCAGTGGTTCCCTCAGTCTCAGGGGGTGGTTGTGGGGGTCAGCATGTGGTGAAAGGTCATTGATGTAGAATGGACCCAGGTCATCAGTGGTTCCTTCAGTCTCAGGTGGGGTGGTTGTGGGGGTAAGCATGTGGTGAAAGGTCATTGATATAGAATGGACCGAGGTCTTTCTAGGTTACTTCAGTCTCAAGTGGGGTGGTTGTGGGGGTAAGCATGTGGTGAAAGGTCATTGATGTAGAATGGACCCAGGTCTTCAGTGGTTCCTTCAGTCTCAGGTGGGGTGGTTGTGGGGGTAAGCATGTGGTGAAAGGTCATTGATGTAGAATGGACCCAGGTCATCCATGCTTCCTTCAGTCTCAGGCGGTGGTGTTGGTTGTGGGGGTAAGCATGTGGTTAAAGGTCATTGATGTAGAATGGACCCAGGTCATCAGCAGGTCCTTCAGTCTCAGGGGCGGTGGTTGTGGTAAGCATGTGGTGAAAGGTCATTGATGTAAAATGGACCCAGGTCTTCCTAGGTTACTTCATTCTCAAGTGGGGTGGTTGTAGGGGTAATCATGTGATGAAAGGTCATTGATGTAGAATGGACCCAGGTCATCAGTGGTTCCTTCAGTCTCAGGCTGTGGTGTTGGTTGTGGGGGTAAGCATGTGGTGAAAGGTCATTGATGTAGAATGGACCCAGGTCATCAGTGGTTCTCTCAGTCTCAGGCGGTGGTGTTGGTTGTGGGGGTAAGCATGTGATGAAAGGTCATTGATGTAGAATGGACCCAGGTGATCAGTGGTTCCTTCAGTCTCAGGCGG
>CAWUFW010011024.1:243705-370767 GCA_963921515.1 Calotriton arnoldi
TGTGAGAAGTTGGCCTGGTATATGCTGTTCACTAATTAAAGTGGACACCTTGCACCAGGGCAAATCGACTCTTATGGTAGATAGGTTTAAGACAACCTTTAAAGAAAGCTATCCTAGTGGTAGCTGTGGAGAGCAGCCTTCAGGCTAAGTCTCGGAGGAATGTAAAGCAGCTTGTTTTACCATATAATCTCTTGAATCACCAAATGAAAAGACACCACACAGGTATATATATCAAATATATATGTATTTATTTCTAAATAACTCTCTACTAATCTCTTTATGAGATTAGAAGACAAACATATGCACAAATCAACGTTTCACAATAAGTTAAGCACAAAATATGGCTGGGGCCCTAGGGGCGTACCAGACCATATACTAAGTAAGAGACTTAGGGACAACGACTTGCAGGGAGACAAGGCCTAAGGCCTTCAGAAGTGCTGGGGCCTCACGAAACCACCCAAGGCAGGTAAGTAAAGGACCCACGGGGGACGCGTGCAGTGTAGATACACAGGCGCGGATCGCCGTTGACTTCAATGGGGCAAGTCGCGGTTGGAAATAAAGAGTTTTAGGATACTTCTATAGAACCTACAAGCAAGTCACTTACAGGGTAAGTCGTTCTAGGGCCCACACCCACAGGAGCACCGTAGTGCTGGAGTTACCTCACCCAGGGAAGCCGGGTGCACAGGTGTCCTTTGGTGTCGGGTCGCGGCGTCGTTTTCAATGGCGAACAAAGAAGACTTGCTGCTTGCGGGAGCTGAAGAAGTGTCCGGTGGAATCCAAGCCTGGATTCTGAAGAAGGATGACCTGAAAGCAGAGGGGACAGTGTTCAAAGTCACTTGGCAGTGACTCGGGCAAGGAAGATGGATGCCCACCGTCGTCGAGTGATTCAGGTCGGTTGCGGGTGCCTTGACTCTTCAGCCACGTGGTCCAGGAGGCGTCGACGACGACCAGGAGCTGGATTCGGTGTGTCCCTCGACGTCTGCAGCTGACTGCGGTGTCGGCAACTCGATCGGAGCCAACAAGCCTTGGCAGCCGCAAGTCTCGGGGAGATGAAGAAAAGTCGATGGCACAGAC
The DNA here is from genome assembly GCA_963921515.1 of Calotriton arnoldi. Lineage (NCBI taxonomy): Eukaryota > Metazoa > Chordata > Amphibia > Caudata > Salamandridae > Calotriton > Calotriton arnoldi. The sequence goes on from CAWUFW010011024.1 coordinate 244,780, forward strand.
CAGCAAGGTCTGTGGAACTCACCCAGCGAGGGTAAGTCAGGGCAGGCCTGGAGCAACCAGGGGAGCTCTTTGGTTTCTTTAAGAAGTCTTCTGGGGACCCACAAGCCAGCGGGCAAGGGATCGCGAAGACACCTCGGGCGGAATCACTCAACAGGGGCCCACGGTCACTCGGGACGGTGTAGGCCTCTGATCTTCGGAGGGATTCCTGCTGGAGGTCGGGACCACACGTGGTCCAAAGCATAGGTTCGTAGAACGTTGTGAAGGGGTTGCACTCGACAATAGTGCACGGTACCCAGGGGTCGCGGTTCCTCGTTACTCGTGGGGTCCACTTGCCTCAGCTTCGCTGGAGACTCACGATGGCCTGGGAGAGGTCAGGAAATCCACTTTCTGGGCTGCAGGGACTTCGGACTCCGGCGGGAGCGGCGTAGTTTGCGACCGTCGTTGTCGTTTTTGGTGCCTGCCAAGCAGGGGAGTCACTCCTTGACTCCACGGGAGATTCTTCTGTCTTCCAAAGGTAGTGGAACGTCGAAGGGCCAGGATTCTTCTGTAGAGTGTTGTCCAGGGGTTATCTGCTTTGCAATGGCAAGGTTCCCCTCTTATACTAAAAGAGGGGATGGACTAGCTCTATGACCCCACCTATGGGAGGGTCAAGGGAGGGGTGGCTACACCCACTTCCCTTTGTCCAGTTTCGCGCCAGAGCAGGGGCAGGTAGCCCCTGAGCTGGTTTGAACTGGCATATGCACAGAGGAGCCTTCTGCTCCCCCAGTGCAGGACTTCAAAGCACTCTAAGAGTGCACCCACCCAGCCCCAATACACTAAACCCTGTCTGGAAGGTGGTTACACCTCCCTGTGACAGGATGCCTATTGTTGGGCTTCCTCCACTGTGAGTTTCGGTCATCAGCAGGAGGGCAGCCCAGTGTCTGTGACTGGTGGCATCCATTTTGTGATGCCAGGGCTCTTTAGGATTCTACCGCGTTTCCACAGCAGGTACATGTCTTATCCTCTAGAAGGGTGGAATGCTACCCCCGCCGCCAAGATTGGCGGGGGGTAGTATTCCAAGATGTTTGACACCAAACACGACATGTTTTGATGCAGCCATTCCAAAGTTAGCATTTACCGCGAGGATATAATGCACTTAAGAGTATATGGTTTAACCGCATCCACAAACAGCACCAGAGAATGGACTCTGAGAACTGCAGAGGGGCCCTGCTCATGCAGAGGCACCCCTCACATAGAAGCCAAGCACCCTGCCCTCAGGATTGATAGGGCCTGCCTTAGGGGTGACTGATAGGTTTATATGTGTGTGCAGGAGAGATATAGGAAACCTATATCTCAGTGAGGGGTGCTAGCACCACCTCACCCAGGCTGCAGTAGCAGGCCTGTGGTGTCAGATTTAGACTGCTTCCCAGGGGTGGCATACCATATGCTGCAGCCCCTGGGAGGCCTGTGAAGTACCTATGCCCCTGGCACCTAAGGTACCATATACTAGGGACTCATAAGGCACCACAGTATCCAATCACTAGTGCACCTAGAGTGCACTCCATGTCGTTTAGAGAGAACAGAGAGGCTGGGGCCCTGATTGGCAGGGACCCAGCCAGACTATAGCCAGAAACCAGTGCTAACATCAGAAAAAAAGTGGGGGCAACATAAGAGGCAGATCCTACTCTCCTACACTAGGTTACTTCAGTCTCAGGTGGGGTGGTTGTGGGGGTAAGCATGTGATGAAAGGTCATTGATGTAGAATGGACCCAGGGCTTCCTAGGTTAATTCAGTCTCAGGTGGGGTGGTTGTGGGGGTAAGCATGTGGTGAAAGGTCATTGATGTAGAATGGACCCAGGTCATCAGTGGTTCCTTCAGTCTCAGGGGCAGTGGTTGTGGGGGTAAGCATGTAATGAAAGGTCATCGATGTAGAATGGATCCAGGCCTTCCTAGGTTACTTCAGTCTCAAGCACGGTGGTTGTGGGGGTAAGCATGTGATGAAAGGTCATTGATGTAGAATGGACCCAGGTCCTCAGTGGTTCCTTCAGTCTCAAGTGGGGTGGTTGTGGGGCTAAGCATGTGGTGAAAGGTGATTGATGTAGAATGGACCCAGGTCATCAGCAGGTCCTTCAGTCTCAAGTTGGGTGGTTGTAGGGGTAAGCATGTGGTGAAAGGTTATTGATGTAGAATGGACCTAGGTCTTCCTAGGTTACTTCAGTCTCAAGTGGGGTGGTTGTGGGGGTAAGCATGTGGTGAAAGGTCATTGATGTAGAATGGACCCAGGTCTTCCTAGGTTACTTCAGTCTCAGGTGGGGTGGTTGTGGGGGTAAGCATTTGGTGAAAGGTCATTGATGTAGAATGGACCCAGGTCTTCCTAGGTTACTTCAGTCTCAGGTGGGGTGGTTGTGGGGGTAAGCATGTGGTGAAAGGTCATTGATGTAGAATGGACCCAGGTCATCAGTGGTTCCTTCAGTCTCAGGCGGTGGTGTTGGTTGTGGGGGTAAGCATGTGATGAAAGGTCATTGATGTAGAATGGACCCAGGTCATCAGTGGTTCCCTCAGTCTCAGGGGGTGGTTGTGGGGGTCAGCATGTGGTGAAAGGTCATTGATGTAGAATGGACCCAGGTCATCAGTGGTTCCTTCAGTCTCAGGTGGGGTGGTTGTGGGGGTAAGCATGTGGTGAAAGGTCATTGATGTAGAATGGACCGAGGTCTTTCTAGGTTACTTCAGTCTCAAGTGGGGTGGTTGTGGGGGTAAGCATGTGGTGAAAGGTCATTGATCTAGAATGGACCCAGGTCTTCAGTGGTTCCTTCAGTCTCAGGTGGGGTGGTTGTGGGGGTAAGCATGTGGTGAAAGGTCATTGATGTAGAATGGACCCAGGTCATCCATGCTTCCTTCAGTCTCAGGCGGTGGTGTTGGTTGTGGGGGTAAGCATGTGGTTAAAGGTCATTGATGTAGAATGGACCCAGGTCATCAGCAGGTCCTTCAGTCTCAGGGGCGGTGGTTGTGGTAAGCATGTGGTGAAAGGTCATTGATGTAAAATGGACCCAGGTCTTCCTAGGTTACTTCATTCTCAAGTGGGGTGGTTGTAGGGGTAATCATGTGATGAAAGGTCATTGATGTAGAATGGACCCAGGTCATCAGTGGTTCCTTCAGTCTCAGGCTGTGGTGTTGGTTGTGGGGTTAAGCATGTGGTGAAAGGTCATTGATGTAGAATGGACCCAGGTCATCAGTGGTTCTCTCAGTCTCAGGCGGTGGTGTTGGTTGTGGGGGTAAGCATGTGATGAAAGGTCATTGATGTAGAATGGACCCAGGTGATCAGTGGTTCCTTCAGTCTCAGGCGGTGGTGTTGGTTGTGGGGGTAAGCATGTGATGAAAGGTCATTGATGTAGAATGGACCCAGGTCTTCCTAGGTTACTTCGGTCTCAAGTGGGGTGGTTGTGGGGGTCAGCATGTGGTGAAAGGTCATTGATGTAGAATGGACCCAGGTCTTCCTAGGTTACTTCAGTCTCAAGTGGAGTAATTGTGGGGGTAAGCATGTGATGAAAGGTCATTGATGTAAAATGGACGCAGGTCATCAGTGGTTACTTCAGTCTCAGGCGGGGTGTTTGTGGGGGTCAGCATGTGGTGAAATGTCATTGATGTAGAATGGACCCAGGTCATCAGTGGTTCCTTCAGTCTCAGGCGGTGGTGTTGGTTGTGGGGGTAAGCATGTGGTGAAAGGTCATTGATGTAGAATGGACCCAGGTCATCAGTGGTTCCTTCAGTCTCAGGTTGGGTGGTTGTGGGGATAAGCATGTGGTGAAAGGTCATTGATGTAGAATGGACCCAGGTCTTCCTAGGTTACTTCAGTCTCAAGTGGGGTGGTTGTGGGGATAAGCATGTGGTGAAAGGTCATTGATATAGAATGGACCCAGGTCTTCCTAGGTTACTTCAGTCTCAGGTGGGGTGGTTGGGGGTAGCCTTGTGATGAAAGGTCATTGATGTAGAATGGACCCAGGTCTTCCTAGGTTACCTCAGTCTCAAGTGGGGTGGTTGTGGTGGTAAGCATGTGATGAAAGGTCATTGATGTAGAATGGACCCAGGTCATCAGTGGTTCCTTCAGTCTCAGGCGGTGGTGTTGGTTGTGTGGGTAAGCATGTGGTGAAAGGTCATTGATGTAGAATGGACCCAGGTCATCAGTGGTTCCTTCAGTCTCAGTCGGTGGTGTTGGTTGTGGGGGTAAGCATGTGATGAAAGGTCATTGATGTAGAATGGACCCAGGTCTTCCTAGGTTACTTCAGTCTCGAGTGGGGTGGTTGTGGGGGTAAGCATGTGATGAAAGGTCATTGATGTAGAATGGACCCAGGTCATCAGTGGTTCCTTCAGTCTCAGGTGGGGTGGTTGTGGGGGTAAGCATGTGATGAAAGGTCATTGATGTAGAATGGACCCAGGTCTTCATAGGTTACTTCAGTCTCAAGTGGGGTGGTTGTGGGGGTAAGCATGTGGTGAAAGGTCATTGATGTAGAATGGACCCAGGTCATCAGTGGTTCCTTCAGTCTCAGGTGGGGTGGTTGTGGGGGTAAGCATGTGCTTAAAGGTCATTGATGTAGAATGGACCCAGGTATTCCTAGGTTTCTTCAGTCTCAGGGGCGGTGGTTGTGCGGTTCAGCATGTGATGAAAGGTCATTGATGTAGAATGGACCCAGGTCATCAGTGGTTCCTTCAGTCTCAAGTGGGGTGGTTGTGGGGGTCAGCATGTGATGAAAGGTCATTGATGTAGAATGGACCCAGGTCATCAGTGGTTCCTTCAGTCTCAAGTGGGGTGGTTGTGGGGTGGTTGTGGGGGTAAGCATGTGGTGAAAGGTCATTGATGTAGAATGGACCCAGGTCATCAGTGGTTCCTTCAGTCTCAGGCGGTGGTGTTGGTTGTGGGGGTCAGCATGTGCTGAAAGGTCATTGATGTAGAATGGACCCAGGTCATCAGTGGTTCCTTCAGTCTCAGGCGGGGTGGTTGTGGGGGTAAGCATGTGATGAAAGGTCATTGATGTAGAATGGACCCAGGTCTTCCTAGGTTACTTCAGTCTCAGGCGGGGTGGTTGTGGGGGTCAGCATGTGGTGAAAGGTTATTGATGTAGAATGGACCCAGGTCATCAGTGGTTCCTTCAGTCTCAGGTGGGGTGGTTGTGGGGGTAAGCATGTGAGGAAAGGTCATTGATGTAGAATGGACCCAGGTCATCAGTGGTTCCTTCAGTCTCAGGCGGGGTGGTTGTGGGGGTCAGCATGTGGTGAAATGTCATTGATGTAGAATGGACCCAGGTTATCAGTGGTTCCTTCAGTCTCAGGTGGGGTGGTTGTGAGGGTAAGCATGTGGTGAAAGGTCATTGATGTAGAATGGACCCAGGTCTTCCTAGGTTACTTCAGTCTCAAGTGGGGTGGTTGTGGGGGAAGCATGTGGTGAAGCGTCATTGATGTAGAATGGACCCAGGTCTTCCTAGGTTACTTAAGTCTCAAGTGGGGTGGTTGTGGGGGTAAGCATGTGGTGAAAGGTCATTGATGTAGAATGGACCCAGGTCTTCCTAGGTTACTTCAGTCTCAGGTGGGGTGGTTGTGGGGGTAAGCATGTGATGAAAGGTCATTGATGTAGAATGGACCCAGGTCATCAGTGGTTCCTTCAGTCTCAGGTGGGGTGGTTGTGGGGGTAAGCATGTGAGGAAAGGTCATTGATGTAGAATGGACCCAGGTCATCAGTGGTTCCTTCAGTCTCAAGTGGGGTGGTTGTGGGGGTCAGCATGTGAGGAAAGGTCATTGATGTAGAATGGACCCAGGTCATTAGTGGTTCTCTCAGTCTCAGGCGGGGTGGTTGTGGGGGTCAGCATGTGGTTAAAGGTCATTGATGTAGAATGGACCCAGGTCTTCCTAGGTTACTTCAGTCTCGAGTGGGGTGGTTGTGGAGGTAAGCATGTGATGAAAGGTCATCGATGTAGAATGGACCCAGGCCTTCCTAGGTTACTTCAGTCTCAGGCAGGGTGGTTGTGGGGGTAAGCATGTGATGAAAGGTCATTGATGTAGAATGGACCCAGGTCCTCAGTGGTTCCTTCAGTCTCAAGTAGGGTGGTTGTGGGGGTAAGCATGTGGTGAAAGGGGATTGATGTAGAATGGATCCAGGTCATCAGCAGGTCCTTCAGTCTCAAGTGGGGTGGTTGTGGGGGTAAGCATGTGGTGAAAGGTTATTGATGTAGAATGGACCTAGGTCTTCCTAGGTTACTTCAGTCTCAAGTGGGGTGGTTGTGGGGGTAAGCATGTGGTGAAAGGTCATTAATGTAGAATGGACCCAGGTGTGAGAAGTTGGCCTGTCCACTAATTATAGTGGGCACCTTGCACCAGTCCAAACAACCCCTTATTGGAGATAGGTTAAAGACAACCTTTATTGAAAGCTATCCTAGTGGTAGCTATGGAGAGCAGCCTTCAGGCTAAGTCTTGAAGGAATGTAAAGCAGCTTGTTTTACCAGTCTATAATCTCTTGAGTGACCAAATGAAAGAGGACCACACCAGGTATATATTCAAAATATATGTATTTATTGCTAAACACACCCCTCTAGTCTCTTTATGAGGCTAGAGTTCGAAGTACATAAGTTATAAGTTAGTTATCTACAGTAATAGCACAAATACACGTTTGAGCCCTAGGGGCGTACCAAACCATATACCAATAAAGTGGTATAAGAACCACGACTGAGCTAGACACAAGGCCTAGAGCCTGTAGAAGTGCTTGGACCACAAGGAACCACCCAAGGTAGTGACACAGGGGACCCACGGGGGACGCGTGCAGTGTGAGAACACAGCCGCGAATCGCCGTTGACTTCTATGGGGAAAGTCGCGGTTGGAATTTTATAGAAAAGGGACACTTAGAGGAGCACTTGGAGCTAACCCTTTTAGAACCAGGCTGTTCTAGTGTCAATACCCACGGGAGCACCGGAGTACTCGAGTTACCTCACCCAGGGGAGCCGGGTGCATAGGTGCCTTTCGGGGTCGGGTTTCGTCGTCGTTTTCAATGGCGATCTGCTGCAAAGTGCTCCTGGCGGTCAAGTCGAAAGTGTTCGGGTGGATCCAAAGGTGGATCGAAGATCTGAAGAACCTGAAAGCAGAGGGGACAGAGTCTGGGTCACTAGCCAGTGACCAGGAAGGCGATGAGCAGATGCCCACCGATGTCGAGTGCTTCAGGTAGGTTGACGGTCGTCTTGACTCTTCAGCCACGAGGTCCAGGAGGCGTCGACGACGACCAGGAGCTGGATTCGAGCTGTCCCACGACGTCTGTCGATTGCAGGGGTGTCGGCGACCGGATTGGACCCAACAAGCCTTGGCAACGGCAAGTCTCGTGGAAATGGAAGAAGGACGATGGTGCAGACCCGCAAGGTCTGTGGGACTCACCCAGCAAGGGTAAGTCAGGGCACGCCTGGAGCAACCAGGGAGCCCAAGCAGAAGAACATTGGCCTTCGGGAGGGCCTACTAGCCAACGGACTAGCGACCGCGAAGGAGCCTCGAGTGGACGCACTTGGAGCTGGCTCACAGGACACTCGTGGAGTGGAGGCCAGTGATCTTCGGTGCAGTCGGTGCTGGAGGCTGGGGCTACTCGGAGCCCAAAGCACAACTTCGTGGGAGACCCAGAAGAGGATGCACTTACAAAAGTACGCTGTGTCCAGGGGTCACGGTTCCACGTTACCCACGATAGCCACGGGCCTCAGCTTTGCTGGGGACTCAGGGTAGCCTCTGGGAAGTCTGGAAATCCACCTCTGGTGATGCAAAGACTCCGGCGGGAGCTTCAGCGATGCAGACCGGACAATTGCTTCTTTGGTGCCTGCCAAGCAGGGGAGTCACTCCTTGACCCCAAGGGAGATTCTTCAGTCCTCTAATCTTGAAGTAGAGCGTCGAAGGTCCAGGATTCTGTGTCAGAGTTTCGTCCAGGTAAATCTAAAGTCCTAAGGACTGGGGTCCCATACTTATACCAAGTTAGGGGTTGGACATACTCTGGGGACCCACCTATGGGAGGGTCAGGGCAGAGGGGTGGTTACACCCCTTTCACTTTGTCCAGTTTCGCGCCAGAGCAGGGGCTGGAAGCCCCTGAGCTGGTTTGAACTGGGGTATGCACAGGAACACCAAATGTGCCCCCAGTGCAGGACTTCAAAGCACCAGAGAGTGCTCCCACCCAGCCCCAATACACACTATCCTGTCTGGGGAGGTGGTTACACCTCCCTGGGACAGGAAACCTATTGTCCAGGCCTCCCCTGCCGGAGTTTCGTCAGCAGCAGGAGGCCAGACTCGTGTCTGTGGTAGCGGCATCCATTTTGTGATGCCAGGGCTTGGAAAGAAGTTACCGGGCAGGCCGGTGTGTACATGTCTCTCCCTCTCGAAGGGTGGAATGCTACCCCCGCTGCCAGAACTGGCGGGGGGGGTAGTCTTCCAAGATGTTTGACACCAAACACGACATGTTTCCGTGCAGCCATCCCAAAGTTAGCATTTAACGCGAGGTTATAATGCGCTTAAGAGTATATTGTCAGGCTGCACTACAAACAGCATCAGAGAAGGGTCTCCGAACGCTCCAGAGGGGCTCTGCTCATGCAGGGGCACCCTCTCACATAGGAACCAAGCACTCTGCCTTCAGGATTGATAAGGCCTGCCATAGGAGTGACTTATAGGTTTATATGTGTGTATGTATGTAGTGATATAGGTAGCCTATATCACAGTAAGGGGTGCATGCACCACCTTACCCAGGCTGCAGTAGCAGACCTGTGGTGTCATTTTGGATGGCCTTCCAGGGGTGGCACAATACATGCTGCAGCCCCTGGTAGGCCTCTGAGGTACCTATGACCTGGGTACATAGTATACCATATACTAGGGACTTATAAGGGCACTCCAGATTCCAATCAGAGATGTGCCTAAGGCACATGGAAACCATTTTAGAGAGGAAGCAGCTAGGCTGGGGTTCTGATTAGCAGGGCCCCAGCCAGACTAAAGTCGAAAAACAGTGAAGCATCAGCAAAAAGTGGTGGTACCCATGTGAAGCAGATCCTACTCTCCTACACAACACCCCCCCAAACGTAGGGACATTAAACTAACCTTGCCCAGTTAAGTCTTCATGTTCTAAGTGGAAGTAGCTAGAGAGTCCATCTGCATTAGCATGGTTACTCCCAGGTCTATGTTCCACTGTGAAGTCCATCCCCTGTAGGGAAATGGACCACCTAAGCAGTTTGGGGTTTTCACCCTTCATTTGTTTTAGCCATAAGAGGGGCTTATGGTCTGTTTGAACAAGGAAGTGAGTACCAAACAAGTATGGCCTCAACTTCTTCAGAGCCCAGACCACAGCAAAGGCCTCCCTCTCAATGGCTGACCAACGTTTCTCTCTAGGGGTCAGCCTTCTGCTAATAAAAGCTACTGACTGATCCTGACCTTCATCATTCAATTGTGACAGTACAGCCCCTACTCCCAATTCAGATGCATCTGTTTGGACAATGAACTTCTTGGAGTAATCAGGACTCTGTAGAATGGGAGCAGTGCACATTGCCTGCTTTAGGTCATCAAATGCCTTTTGACAGCTAACTGTCCACTGAACCTTTTGGGCATTTTCTTGGAAGTTAAGTCATTTAGGGGTGTCACTATTGATCCATACCCCTTGACAAATCTCCTATAGTACCCAGTCAGGCCTAAGAAGGCTCTCACCTGAGTCTGGGTAGTTGGAGCAGTCCAGTCCATGATGGTCTGGATCTTGCTCTGCAGTGGTTGAACCTGACCTCCACCCACAAGGTGGCCCAGGTACATAACCTGACTCTGCCCTATCTGGCACTTGGTGGCCTTGATAGTCAGGCCTGCTTTCTGCAGGGCCTGCAAAACATTTCTGAGGTGGACCAGGTGATCCTCCCAGGTGGAGCTAAAGACAGCAATATCATCTAGATATGCTGCACTATAGGCTTCCAGACCTGAAAGGACTGTATTCACCAACCTCTGAAAAGTGGCAGGTGCATTCTTCAGACCAAAGGGCATCACCACAAATTGATAATGCCCACTAGGGGTTGAGAAAGCTGTCTTTGGCTTTGCGTCATCAGCTAGTCTGATCTGCCAGTAGCCAGCTGTCAGGTCAAATGTGCTTAGATACTTGGCTGAGGCCAAAGTGTCTATTAGCTCATCTGCCCTAGTAATTGGATGGGCATCAGTCCTAGTGACTGCATTGAGACCCCTGTAGTCCACACAAAACCTCATCTCTCTTTTCCCACCATTGGTGTGAGGTTTTGGCACAAGAACCACTGGACTAGCCCAAGGGCTATCTGAGGGTTCAATAACTCCCAAATACAACATCTTCTGGACTTCTGTCCTGATACAGTCCCTGACATGGTCAGGTTGCCTATAAATCTTATTTTTAATAGGCAGACTGTCCCCAGTGTCCACTTCATGAGTGCACCAGGTGGTCTGACTGGGTGTCAGTGAGAATATGTGCCTGAACTGATCGAGCACCTGTCTGCAATCAGTTTGCTGCTGGGCAGTGAGGCTGCCTGCCAATGCTACACCATCCACTGACCCATCATCAGGGTTCTGTGAGAGCAGGTCAGGGAGTGGGTCACTCTCTTCCTCCTGTCCCTCATCAGTAGCCATGAGCAAGCCCATGTCTGCCCTGTCCACATATGGTTTTAACCTGTTGACATGGAGAACCCTGTGGGGACTCCTGGGTGTTCCTAGGTCTACTAAATAGGTAACCTCACCCTTCTGTTCAACAATGGTAAGGGGTCCACTCCATTTGTCTTGGAGAGCTGCTGGGGCCACTGGCTCCAACACCCACACCTTCTGTCCTGGCTGGTGAACAGTCAGTACAGCCTTTTGGTCATGCCAGGCGTTTTGAAGTTCCTGGCTAGCCTCAAGGTTTTTAGTTGCCTTTTTCATGTACTCAGCCATCCGGGAGCGGAGACCAAGTACATAGTCCACTATGTCTTGCTTTGGGGGCTTGAGAGGTAACTCCCATCCTTCCTTCACCAAGCACAATGGACCCCTGACAGGGTGACCAAACAAAAGTTCAAAAGGGCTGTAGCCAACCCCTTTTGAGGCACCTCCCTGTATGCAAATAAAAGTCAGGGCAAGAGTATGTCCCATCTTCGCCTAAGCTTTTCTGGGAGCCCTTTAATCATGCCCTTCAAGGTTTTGTTGAATCTCTCAACTAAACCATTACATTGTGGGTGATAGGGTGTGGTGAACTTGTAAGTCACTCCACACTCCTTCCACATTGCTTTCAAGTATCCAGACATAAAGTTAGCACCCCTGTCTGATACAACCTCCTTAGGGAAGCCCACTCTTGAGAAAATTCCCAGGAGGGCTCTTGCCACCACAGGTGCTGTAGTGGTCCTAAGGGGAATAGCCTCTGGGTACCTGGTGGCATGATCCACTACCACCAGGATAAACCTGTGCCCAGATGCTGTTTGGGGATCCATGGGACAAACAATGTCAATCCCCACCCTTTCAAAGGGAACCCCCACCACAGGTGGTGGTATCAGGGGGGCCTTTGTAGTGCCACCTGCCTTGCCACTGGCCTGGCAGGTTACACAGGAGCGACAAAACTCCTTGGTGTCTTCAGACATGTGGGGCCAGTGAAAGTGAGGGACAACTCTGTCCCAAGTCTTGTTCTGGCCCAGGTGACCTGCTAAGGGAATGTCATGGGCTAGGGTCAATAGGAAGCCCCTGAACTTCAGAGGTATAACCAACCTCCTGGTGGCACCAGGCTTGGGGTCTCTACACTCTGAGTACAAGAGTCCATCATCCCAATACACTGTATGGGGACCACTAGCTTTCCCAGCAGCCTCAGCAGCAGCTTGCTGTCTGAGGGGTTCAAGAGAGGGGCAGCTCTGCTGCTCCTGGCTCAGATCTGCCCTGGAAGGGCCCCTGTCCCCAAGAACTCAACCTGGTCAGGTTCAATCTCCTCTGGGACAGTTCCTTCCTCAGGACTGAGGTCATCCCCCTCAAGAGACTGATCTTCCTTCTGAGCCAAGGGGGAAGGCACTGCCTTTACCCTACTACTCCTCTTCTTGGAGGGCACTTGGTCCATTATTCCAGAATCCAAGGCCTGTTCAGTGTTAGACATTTTGGCTTGTGACCTGGTCACAGCAAACACATCTGCAGGGATGCCCTGCATTTCTGCATGGGTCCTGAGCTCCACTTCTGCCCAAGCTGAAGTTTCTAAATCATTGCCAAGCAAGCATTCAACTGGTAGGTCTGCACTTACCACAACCTTCTTAAGGCCAGTTACCCCTCCCCAGGAGAAGTTAACAACTGCCAGAGTATGGTCTGTTCTGACATTGCTAGCATTGGTCACTTGGTACATTTCACCAAGTATAATCTGCCCAGGATTCACAAGGTCTTGTGTCACCATGGTGACACTTGCCCCTGTGTCCCTAAATGCCAAAGCCTCTTTTCCATTGATTAAGGGCTGTTGCCTGTACTTGCCCAGATTACTGGGACTCACAGAGGAGGTCACATCCGTGCCTCCATCACAGACTAGGACAGCCTGAGTGAGTTCTCTGACTAGGTCAGAGCTCATCTCCTTACCCAGGGTCAACCCTACTAAACCCTTGGCTTGTGTAGTCCCACCACCAATTGTAACTGCACTAGGGGGAGCAGGTGCCTTAGGGGCATTGGTGGGGGCTGGAGTAGAGTCTTTGGACTTGGTGCAATCACTGGTCCAGTGGGTCTTTTGCTTACAGACCTTGCACCATGGTTTCTTTTGGCCTCTTCCCTTGTTAGACTGTGAATCCCCACCTGAAGAAGATTTTTGGGGGCCTTGTGAAGACTTTTGGTCTTTACCCTTCTCCCCACCCTTATCAGAGTTTTTAGAATCTTGCTTCTTAGGGTCACCACCTTGGTTCTGTACCTTCTGCCTCACCCTGGTTCTGACCCATTTGTCTGCCTTCTTTCCCAATTCTTGGGGAGAGGTCAGATCAGAGTCCACCAGGTGCTGATGCAACAGCTGATTTTGACAATTATTAAGGATCTGCTCCCTCATGATAAGATTGTACAATCCTGTGAAGTCACATACCTTACTGCGCAATAACCAACCTTCCAGAGCCTTGGCAGAACAATCAACAAAGTCCACCCAGTCTTGAGTCTGTGCCTTTTGGGTATCTCTGAACTTTAACCTGTATTGTTCAGTGGTTAGGCCAAACCCATCGATCAGAGCACTCTTCAAGACTGTGTATTTATCAGCATCCTCCTCTTTAACAGTGAGGAGCTTATCTCTACCTTTGTCTGCAAAGGAGAGCCACAAGATTGCTGCCCACTGCTCCTGAGGGACCCTCTGTACTTTACAGGCCCTCTCCAGTGCAGTTATCCATTTGTGGATGTCATCCCCACTCTGGTAGGGAGGGACAATCTTGCTCAGGTTTCTATGGTCATAAGACCTTTCCCTATCTCTGGGGAAATTGCTGCCACCATGGGACTCTAGTCCCATCTTTTTTCTCTCTTTGTAGAGATCTAGGGACTCCCTGTCTATACCCAACTGCTGTTTTCGGAGTTCAAGCTGGGCTTGCTCATACTCAATCAGTCTCTTTCTCCTGTCATGAGAGGATTCTCTCCTATGAGAGGAGACAGAGGTCCCTATTGAGGTGTCAGAGTGGTTAGACTCCTGAGAAGGAGATCTAGACCTTCTGGGCACACTCACAATTCTTCCTGGGGGACAAAGGGAGGTCATTCTGATCCTCCTCCTCCTCCACAGGAGGAATTGGGTTCTCCAGGTCAAGGTCATTTTCACCTTCCTGGCCAGTTTCAGAGGGGGGCCTGGGTTTCTTCACCCCTGACCCCTTCCTCATCTTCTGCCCCACCCTCTCTGCCTACCCCTTCAGACCCTAGGGGCCTGTTGAGATCATCAGCTAGTAGCACCTCTCTGAGGTGTTGGGTGCTGGCACTTTTGCCTGCCTTCAGCTTCCTAGTATTGCATAATGCTCTCAATTCCAAGAATGGGAGTTTATCATACTTGGAGGGAAGAAGCCCACTGGCTTCTGGCAAGGACTCACTGGGTCCTGGCTTTGAAGACATTACTAGTGAGGTGTGGTGTATGCACTACCTACTCTAGTGTGGCCTACTAAACTCTCTTGAGTTGTAGAAAGGGTGTGCTATCCCTTAAAACACAACTCTAAGTTCAGTAGAACTTACTGTATACTAAGCTTGATTTATATGTACCTTAGGTACCCTTAGTGGTTTTCAGTTGACCAATTCAATTGAGATTATCTGGTAAAACAATAGCAAGCTGGAATCCCACACGCTGCACACCAATGTGAGAAGTTGGCCTGGCATATTCTGTCCACTAATTATAGTGGGCACCTTGCACCAGTCCAAACAACCCCTTATTGGAGATAGGTTAAAGACAACCTTTATTGAAAGCTATCCTAGTGGTAGCTATGGAGAGCAGCCTTCAGGCTAAGTCTTGAAGGAATGTAAAGCAGCTTGTTTTACCAGTCTATAATCTCTTGAGTGACCAAATGAAAGAGGACCACACCAGGTATATATTCAAAATATATGTATTTATTGCTAAACACACCCCTCTAGTCTCTTTATGAGGCTAGAGTTCGAAATACATAAGTTATAAGTTAGTTATCTACAGTAATAGCACAAATACACGTTTGAGCCCTAGGGGCGTACCAAACCATATACCAATAAAGTGGTATAAGAACCACGACTGAGCTAGACACAAGGCCTAGAGCCTGTAGAAGTGCTTGAACCACAAGGAACCACCCAAGGTAGTGACACAGGGGACCCACGGGGGACGCGTGCAGTGTGAGAACACAGCCGCGAATCGCCGTTGACTTCTATGGGGAAAGTCGCGGTTGGAATTTTAAAGAAAAGGGACACTTAGAGGAGGACTTGGAGCAAACCCTTTTAGAACCAGGCTGTTCTAGTGTCAATACCCACGGGAGCACCGGAGTACTCGAGTTACCTCACCCAGGGGAGCCGGGTGCATAGGTGCCTTTCGGGGTCGGGTTTCGTCGTCATTTTCAATGGCGATCTGCTGCAAAGTGCTGCTGGCGGCCAAGTCGAAAGTGTTTGGGTGGATCCAAAGGTGGATTGAAGATCTGAAGAACCTGAAAGCAGAGGGGACAGAGTCTGGGTGACTAGCCAGTGACCAGGAAGGCGATGAGCAGATGCCCACCGATGTCGAGTGCTTCAGGTAGGTTGACGGTCGTCTTGACTCTTCAGCCACGAGGTCCAGGAGGCGTCGATGACGACCAGGATCTGGATTCGAGCTGCAATCGACGTCTGTCGATTGCAGGGGTGTCGGCGACCGGATTGGACCCAACAAGCCTTGGCAACGGCAAGTCTCGTGGAAATGGAAGAAGGACGATGGTGCAGACCCGCAAGGTCTGTGGGACTCACCCAGCAAGGGTAAGTCAGGGCACGCCTGGAGCAACCAGGGAGCCCAAGCAGAAGAACATTGGCCTTCGGGAGGGCCTACTAGCCAACGGACTAGCGACCGCGAAGGAGCCTCGAGTGGACGCACTTGGAGCTGGCTCACAGGACACTCATGGAGTGGAGGCCAGTGATCTTCGGTGCAGTCGGTGCTGGAGGCTGGGGCTACTCGGAGCCCAAAGCACAACTTCGTGGGAGACCCAGAAGAGGATGCACTTACAAAAGTACGCGGTGTCCAGGGGTCACGGTTCCACGTTACCCACGATAGCCACGGGCCTCAGCTTTGCTGGGGACTCAGGGTAGCCTCGGGGAAGTCTGGAAATCCACCTTTGGTGATGCAAAGACTTCGGCATCCGGCGGGAGCTTCAGCGATGCAGACCGGACAATTGCTTCTTTGGTGCCTGCCAAGCAGGGGAGTCACTCCTTGACCCCAAGGGAGATTCTTCAGTCCTCTAATCTTGAAGTAGAGCGTCGAAGGTCCAGGATTCTGTGTCAGAGTTTCGTCCAGGTAAATCTAAAGTCCTAAGGACTGGGGTCCCATACTTATACCAAGTTAGGGGTTGGACATACTCTGGGGACCCACCTATTGGAGGGTCAGGGCAGAGGGTGGTTACACCCCTTTCCCTTTGTCCAGTTTCGCGCCAGAGCAGGGGCTGGAAGCCCCTGAGCCGGTTTGAACTGGGGTATGCACAGGGACACCAAATGTGCCCCCAGTGCAGGACTTCAAAGCACCAGAGAGTGCTCCCGCCCAGCCCCAATACACACTATCCTGTCTGGGGAGGTGGTTACACCTCCCTGGGACAGGAAACCTATTGTCCAGGCCTCCCCTGCCGGAGTTTCGTCAGCAGCAGGAGGCCAGACTCGTGTCTGTGGCAGCGGCATCCATTTTGTGATGCCAGGGCTTGGAAAGAAGTTACCGGGCAGGCCGGTGTGTACATGTCTCTCCCTCTAGAAGGGTGGAATGCTACCCCCGCTGCCAGAACTGGCGGGGGGGGTAGTCTTCCAAGATGTTTGACACCAAACACGACATGTTTCCGTGCAGCCATCCCAAAGTTAGCATTTAACGCGAGGTTATAATGCGCTTAAGAGTATATGGTCAGGCTGCACTACAAACAGCATCAGAGAAGGGTCTCCGAACGCTGCAGAGGGGCTCTGCTCATGCAGGGGCACCCTCTCACATAGGAACCAAGCACTCTGCCTTCAGGATTGATAAGGCCTGCCATAGGAGTGACTTATAGGTTTATATGTGTGTATGTATGTAGTGATAAAGGTAGCCTATATCACAGTAAGGGGTACATGCACCACCTTACCCAGGCTGCAGTAGCAGACCTGTGGTGTCATTTTGAATGGCCTTCCAGGGGTGGCACAATACATGCTGCAGCCCCTGGTAGGCCTCTGAGGTACCTATGACCTGGGTACATAGTATACCATATACTAGGGACTTATAAGGGCACTCCAGATTCCAATCAGAGATGTGCCTAAGGCACATGGAAACCATTTTAGAGAGGAAGCAGCTAGGCTGGGGTTCTGATTAGCAGGGCCCCAGCCAGACTAAAGTCGAAAAACAGTGAAGCATCAGCAAAAAGTGGTGGTACCCATGTGAAGCAGATCCTACTCTCCTACACAACACCCCCCCAAACGTAGGGACATTAAACTAACCTTGCCCAGTTAAGTCTTCATGTTCTAAGTGGAAGTAGCTAGAGAGTCCATCTGCATTGGCATGGTTACTCCCAGGTCTATGTTCCACTGTGAAGTCCATCCCCTGTAGGGAAATGGACCACCTAAGCAGTTTGGGGTTTTCACCCTTCATTTGTTTTAGCCATAAGAGGGGCTTATGGTCTGTTTGAACAAGGAAGTGAGTACCAAACAAGTATGGCCTCAACTTCTTCAGAGCCCAGACCACAGCAAAGGCCTCCCTCTCAATGGCTGACCAACGTTTCTCTCTAGGGGTCAGCCTTCTGCTAATAAAAGCTACTGGCTGATCCTGACCTTCATCATTCAATTGTGACAGTACAGCCCCTACTCCCAATTCAGATGCATCTGTTTGGTCAATGAACTTCTTGGAGTAATCAGGACTCTGTAGAATGGGAGCAGTGCACATTGCCTGCTTTAGGTCATCAAATGCCTTTTGACAGCTAACTGTCCACTGAACCTTTTTGGGCATTTTCTTGGAAGTTAAGTCATTTAGGGGTGTCACTATTGATCCATACCCCTTGACAAATCTCCTATAGTACCCAGTCAGGCCTAAGAAGGCTCTCACCTGAGTCTGGGTAGTTGGAGCAGTCCAGTCCATCATGGTCTGGATCTTGCTCTGCAGTGGTTGAACCTGACCTCCACCCACAAGGTGGCCCAGGTACATAACCTGACTCTGCCCTATCTGGCACTTGGTGGCCTTGATAGTCAGGCCTGCTTTCTGCAGGGCCTGCAAAACATTTCTGAGGTGGACCAGGTGATCCTCCCAGGTGGAGCTAAAGACAGCAATATCATCTAGATATGCTGCACTATAGGCTTCCAGACCTGTAAGGACTGTATTCACCAACCTCTGAAAAGTGGCAGGTGCATTCTTCAGACCAAAGGGCATCACCACAAATTGATAATGCCCACTAGGGGTTGAGAAAGCTGTCTTTGGCTTTGCGTCATCAGCTAGTCTGATCTGCCAGTAGCCAGCTGTCAGGTCAAATGTGCTTAGATACTTGGCTGAGGCCAAAGTGTCTATTAGCTCATCTGCCCTAGGTATTGGATGGGCATCAGTCCTAGTGACTGCATTGAGACCCCTGTAGTCCACACAAAACCTCATCTCTCTTTTCCCACCATTGGTGTGAGGTTTTGGCACAAGAACCACTGGACTAGCCCAAGGGCTATCTGAGGGTTCAATAACTCCCAAATACAACATCTTCTGGACTTCTGTCCTGATACAGTCCCTGACATGGTCAGGTTGCCTATAAATCTTATTTTTAATAGGCAGACTGTCCCCAGTGTCCACTTCATGAGTGCACCAGGTGGTCTGACTGGGTGTCAGTGAGAATATGTGCCTGAACTGATTGAGCACCTGTCTGCAATCAGTTTGCTGCTGGGCAGTGAGGCTGCCTGCCAAGGCTACACCATCCACTGACCCATCATCAGGGTTCTGTGAGAGCAGGTCAGGGAGTGGGTCACTCTCTTCCTCCTGTCCCTCATCAGTAGCCATGAGCAAGCCCATGTCTGCCCTGTCCACATATGGTTTTAACCTGTTGACATGGAGAACCCTGTGGGGACTCCTGGGTGTTCCTAGGTCTACTAAATAGGTAACCTCACCCTTCTGTTCAACAATGGTATGGGGTCCACTCCATTTGTCTTGGAGAGCTGCTGGGGCCACTGGCTCCAACACCCACACCTTCTGTCCTGGCTGGTAAACAGTCAGTACAGCCTTTGGTCATGCCAGGCGTTTTGAAGTTCCTGGCTAGCCTCAAGGTTTTTAGTTGCCTTTTTCATGTACTCAGCCATCCGGGAGCGGAGACCAAGTACATAGTCCACTATGTCTTGCTTTGGGGGCTTGAGAGGTAACTCCCATCCTTCCTTCACCAAGCACAATGGACCCCTGACAGGGTGACCAAACAAAAGTTCAAAAGGGCTGTAGCCAACCCCTTTTGAGGCACCTCCCTGTATGCAAATAAAAGTCAGGGCAAGAGTATGTCCCATCTTCGCCTAAGCTTTTCTGGGAGCCCTTTAATCATGCCCTTCAAGGTTTTGTTGAATCTCTCAACTAAACCATTGCATTGTGGGTGATAGGGTGTGGTGAACTTGTAAGTCACTCCACACTCCTTCCACATTGCTTTCAAGTATCCAGACATAAAGTTAGCACCCCTGTCTGATACAACCTCCTTAGGGAAGCCCACTCTTGAGACAATTCCCAGGAGGGCTCTTGCCACCACAGGTGCTGTAGTGGTCCTAAGGGGAATAGCCTCTGGGTACCTGGTGGCATGATCCACTACCACCAGGATAAACCTGTGCCCAGATGCTGTTTGGGGATCCATGGGACCAACAATGTCAATCCCCACCCTTTCAAAGGGAACCCCCACCACAGGTGGTGGTATCAGGGGCCTTTGTAGTGCCACCTGCCTTGCCACTGGCCTGGCAGGTTACACAGGAGCGACAAAACTCCTTGGTGTCTTCAGACATGTGGGGCCAGTGAAAGTGAGGGACAATTCTGTCCCAAGTCTTGTTCTGGCCCAGGTGACCTGCTAAGGGAATGTCATGGGCTAGGGTCAATAGGAAGCCCCTGAACTTCAGAGGTATAACCAACCTCCTGGTGGCACCAGGCTTGGGGTCTCTACACTCTGAGTACAAGAGTCCATCATCCCAATACACTGTATGGGGACCACTAGCTTTCCCAGCAGCCTCAGCAGCAGCTTGCTGTCTGAGGGGTTCAAGAGAGGGGCAGCTCTGCTGCTCCTGGCTCAGATCTGCCCTGGAAGGGCCCCCTGTCCCCAAGAACTCAACCTGGTCAGGTTCAATCTCCTCTGGGACAGTTCCTTCCTCAGGACTGAGATCATCCCCCTCAAGAGACTGATCTTCCTTCTGAGCCAAGGGGGAAGGCACTGCCTTTACCCTACTACTCCTCTTCTTGGAGGGCACTTGGTCCATTATTCCAGAATCCAAGGCCTGTTCAGTGTTAGACATTTTGGCTTGTGACCTGGTCACAGCAAACACATCTGCAGGGATGCCCTGCATTTCT
This sequence comes from Calotriton arnoldi, assembly GCA_963921515.1. Lineage (NCBI taxonomy): Eukaryota > Metazoa > Chordata > Amphibia > Caudata > Salamandridae > Calotriton > Calotriton arnoldi. The sequence continues at coordinate 264,881 of CAWUFW010011024.1, forward strand.
GCATGGGTCCTGAGCTCCACTTCTGCCCAAGCTGAAGTTTCTAAATCATTGCCAAGCAAGCATTCAACTGGTAGGTCTGCACTTACCACAACCTTCTTAAGGCCAGTTACCCCTCCCCAGGAGAAGTTAACAACTGCCAGAGTATGGTCTGTTCTGACATTGCTAGCATTGGTCACTTGGTACATTTCACCAAGTATAATCTACCCAGGATTCACAAGGTCTTGTGTCACCATGGTGACACTTGCCCCTGTGTCCCTAAATGCCAAAGCCTCTTTTCCATTGATTAAGGGCTGTTGCCTGTACTTGCCCAGATTACTGGGACTCACAGAGGAGGTCACATCCGTGCCTCCATCACAGACTAGGACAGCCTGAGTGAGTTCTCTGACTAGGTCAGAGCTCATCTCCTTACCCAGGGTCAACCCTACTAAACCCTTGGCTTGTGTAGTCCCACCACCAATTGTAACTGCACTAGGGGGAGCAGGTGCCTTAGGGGCATTGGTGGGGGCTGGAGTAGAGTCTTTGGACTTGGTGCAATCACTGGTCCAGTGGGTCTTTTGCTTACAGACCTTGCACCATGGTTTCTTTTGGCCTCTTCCCTTGTTAGACTGTGAATCCCCACCTGAAGAAGATTTTTGGGGGCCTTGTGAAGACTTTTGGTCTTTACCCTTCTCCCCACCCTTATCAGAGTTTTTAGAATCTTGCTTCTTAGGGTCACCACCTTGGTTCTGTACCTTCTGCCTCACCCTGGTTCTGACCCATTTGTCTGCCTTCTTTCCCAATTCTTGGGGAGAGGTCAGATCAGAGTCCACCAGGTGCTGATGCAACAGCTGATTTTGACAATTATTAAGGATCTGCTCCCTCATGATAAGATTGTACAATCCTGTGAAGTCACATACCTTACTGCCCAATAACCAACCTTCCAGAGCCTTGGCAGAACAATCAACAAAGTCCACCCAGTCTTGAGTCTGTGCCTTTTGGGTATCTCTGAACTTTAACCTGTATTGTTCAGTGGTTAGGCCAAACCCATCGATCAGAGCACTCTTCAAGACTGTGTATTTATCAGCATCCTCCTCTTTAACAGTGAGGAGCTTATCTCTACCTTTGTCTGCAAAGGAGAGCCACAAGATTGCTGCCCACTGCTCCTGAGGGACCCTCTGTACTTTACAGGCCCTCTCCAGTGCAGTTATCCATTTGTGGATGTCATCCCCACTCTGGTAGGGAGGGACAATCTTGCTCAGGTTTCTATGGTCATAAGACCTTTCCCTATCTCTGGGGAAATTGCTGCCACCATGGGACTCTAGTCCCATCTTTTTCTCTCTTTGTAGAGATCTAGGGACTCCCTGTCTATACCCAACTGCTGTTTTCGGAGTTCAAGCTGGGCTTGCTCATACTCATTCAGTCTCTTTCTCCTGTCATGAGAGGATTCTCTCCTATGAGAGGAGACAGAGGTCCCTATTGAGGTGTCAGAGTGGTTAGACTCCTGAGAAGGAGATCTAGACCTTCTGGGCACACTCACAATTCTTCCTGGGGGACAAAGGGGAGGTCATTCTGATCCTCCTCCTCCTCCACAGGAGGAATTGGGTTCTCCAGGTCAAGGTCATTTTCACCTTCCTGGCCAGTTTCAGAGGGGGGCCTGGGTTTCTTCACCCCTGACCCCTTCCTCATCTTCTGCCCCACCCTCTCTGCCTACCCCTTCAGACCCTAGGGGCCTGTTGAGATCATCAGCTAGTAGCACCTCTCTGAGGTGTTGGGTGCTGGCACTTTTGCCTGCCTTCAGCTTCCTAGTATTGCATAATGCTCTCAATTCCAAGAATGGGAGTTTATCATACTTGGAGGGAAGAAGCCCACTGGCTTCTGGCAAGGACTCACTGGGTCCTGGCTTTGAAGACATTACTAGTGAGGTGTGGTGTATGCACTACCTACTCTAGTGTGGCCTACTAAACTCTCTTGAGTTGTAGAAAGGGTGTGCTATCCCTTAAAACACAACTCTAAGTTCAGTAGAACTTACTGTATACTAAGCTTGATTTATATGTACCTTAGGTACCCTTAGTGGTTTTCAGTTGACCAATTCAATTGAGATTATCTGGTAAAACAATAGCAAGCTGGAATCCCACACGCTGCACACCAATGTGAGAAGTTGGCCTGGCATATTCTGTCCACTAATTATAGTGGGCACCTTGCACCAGTCCAAACAACCCCTTATTGGAGATAGGTTAAAGACAACCTTTATTGAAAGCTATCCTAGTGGTAGCTATGGAGAGCAGCCTTCAGGCTAAGTCTTGAAGGAATGTAAAGCAGCTTGTTTTACCAGTCTATAATCTCTTGAGTGACCAAATGAAAGAGGACCACACCAGGTATATATTCAAAATATATGTATTTATTGCTAAACACACCCCTCTAGTCTCTTTATGAGGCTAGAGTTCGAAGTACATAAGTTATAAGTTAGTTATCTACAGTAATAGCACAAATACACGTTTGAGCCCTAGGGCGTACCAAACCATATACCAATAAAGTGGTATAAGAACCACGACTGAGCTAGACACATGGCCTAGAGCCTGTAGAAGTGCTTGGACCACAAGGAACCACCCAAGGTAGTGACACAGGGGACCCACGGGGGACGCGTGCAGTGTGAGAACACAGCCGTGAATCACCGTTGACTTCTATGGGGAAAGTCGCGGTTGGAATTTTAAAGAAAAGGGACACTTAGAGGAGGACTTGGAGCAAACCCTTTTAGAACCAGGCTGTTCTAGTGTCAATACCCACGGGAGCACCGGAGTACTCGAGTTACCTCACCCAGGGGAGCCGGGTGCATAGGTGCCTTTCGGGGTCGGGTTTCGTCGTCGTTTTCAATGGCGATCTGCTGCAAAGTGCTGCTGGCGGCCAAGTCGAAAGTGTTTGGGTGGATCCAAAGGTGGATTGAAGATCTGAAGAACCTGAAAGCAGAGGGGACAGAGTCTGGGTGACTAGCCAGTGACCAGGAAGGCGATGAGCAGATGCCCACCGATGTCGAGTGCTTCAGGTAGGTTGACGGTCGTCTTGACTCTTCAGCCACGAGGTCCAGGAGGCGTCGACGACGACCAGGATCTGGATTCGAGCTGTCCCATGACGTCTGTCGATTGCAGGGGTGTCGGCGACCGGATTGGACCCAACAAGCCTTGGCAACGGCAAGTCTCGTGGAAATGGAAGAAGGACGATGGTGCAGACCCGCAAGGTCTGTGGGACTCACCCAGCAAGGGTAAGTCAGGGCACGCCTGGAGCAACCAGGGAGCCCAAGCAGAAGAACATTGGCCTTCAGGAGGGCCTACTAGCCAACGGACTAGCGACCGCGAAGGAGCCTCGAGTGGACGCACTTGGAGCTGGCTCACAGGACACTCGTGGAGTGGAGGCCAGTGATCTTCGGTGCAGTCGGTGCTGGAGGCTGGGGCTACTCGGAACCCAAAGCACAACTTCGTGGGAGACCCAGAAGAGGATGCACTTACAAAAGTACGCGGTGTCCAGGGGTCACGGTTCCACGTTACCCACGATAGCCACGGGCCTCAGCTTTGCTGGGGACTCAGGGTAGCCTCGGGGAAGTCTGGAAATCCACCTCTGGTGATGCAAAGACTTCGGCATCCGGCGGGAGCTTCAGCGATGCAGACCAGACAATTGCTTCTTTGGTGCCTGCCAAGCAGGGGAGTCACTCCTTGACCCCCAAGGGAGATTCTTCAGTCCTCTAATCTTGAAGTAGAGCGTCGAAGGTCCAGGATTCTGTGTCAGAGTTTCGTCCAGGTAAATCTAAAGTCCTAAGGACTGGGGTCCCATACTTATACCAAGTTAGGGGGTTGGACATACTCTGGGGACCCACCTATGGGAGGGTCAGGGCAGAGGGGTGGTTACACCCCTTTCCCTTTGTCCAGTTTCGCGCCAGTGCAGGGGCTGGAAGCCCCTGAGCCGGTTTGAACTGGGGTATGCACAGGGACACCAAATGTGCCCCCAGTGCAGGACTTCAAAGCACCAGAGAGTGCTCCCGCCCAGCCCCAATACACACTATCCTGTCTGGGGAGGTGGTTACACCTCCCTGGGACAGGAAACCTATTGTCCAGGCCTCCCCTGCCGGAGTTTCGGTCAGCAGCATGAGGCCAGACTCGTGTCTGTGGCAGCGGCATCCATTTTGTGATGCCAGGGCTTGGAAAGAAGTTACCGGGCAGGCCGGTGTGTACATGTCTCTCCCTCTAGAAGGGTGGAATGCTACCCCCGCCGCCAGAACTGGCGGGGGGTAGTATTCCAAGATGTTTGACACCAAACACAACATGTTTCCGTGCAGCCATCCCAAAGTTAGCATTTAACGCGAGGTTATAATGCGCTTAAGAGTATATGGTCAGGCTGCACTACAAACAGCATCAGAGAAGGGTCTCCGAATGCTGCAGAGGGGCTCTGCTCATGCAGGGGCACCCTCTCACATAGGAACCAAGCACTCTGCCTTCAGGATTGATAAGGCCTGCCATAGGAGTGACTTATAGGTTTATATGTGTGTATGTATGTAGTGATATAGGTAGCCTATATCACAGTAAGGGGTGCATGCACCACCTTACCCAGGCTGCAGTAGCAGACCTGTGGTGTCATTTTGGATGGCCTTCCAGGGGTGGCACAATACATGCTGCAGCCCCTGGTAGGCCTCTGAGGGACCTATGCCCTGGGTACATAGTATACCATATACTAGGGACTTATAAGGGCACTCCAGATTCCAATCAGAGATGTGCCTAAGGCACATGGAAACCATTTTAGAGAGGAAGCAGCTAGGCTGGGGTTCTGATTAGCAGGGCCCCATCCAGACTAAAGTCGAAATACAGTGAAGCATCAGCAAAAAGTGGGGGTACCCATGTGAAGCAGATCCTACTCTCCTACACCAGGTCTTCCTAGGTTACTTCAGTCTCAGGTGGGATGGTTGTGGGGGTAAGCATGTGGTGAAAGGTCATTGATGTAGAATGGACCCAGGTCATCAGTGGTTCCGTCAGTCTCAGGCGGTGGTGTTGGTTGTGGGGGTAAGCATGTGATGAAAGGTCATTGATGTAGAATGGACCCAGGTCATCAGTGGTTCCCTCAGTCTCAGGTGGGGTGGTTGTGGGGGTCAGCATGTGGTGAAAGGTCATTGATGTAGAATGGACCCAGGTCATCAGTGGTTCCTTCAGTCTCAGGTGGGGTGGTTGTGGGGGTAAGCATGTGGTGAAAGGTCATTGATGTAGAATGGACCCAGGTCTTTCTAGGTTACTTCAGTCTCAAGTGAGGTGGTTGTGGGGGTAAGCATGTGGTGAAAGGTCATTGATGTAGAATGGACCCAGGTCTTCAGTGGTTCCTTCAGTCTCAGGTGGGGTGGTTGTGGGGGTAAGCATGTGGTGAAAGGTCATTGATGTAGAATGGACCCAGGTCATCAGTGCTTCCTTCAGTCTCAGGCGGTGGTGTTGGTTGTGGGGGTAAGCATGTGGTTAAAGGTCATTGATGTAGAATGGACCCAGGTCATCAGCAGGTCCTTCAGTCTCAGGGGCGGTGGTTGTGGTAAGCATGTGGTGAAAGGTCATTGATGTAAAATGGACCCAGGTCGTCCTAGGTTACTTCAGTCTCAAGTGGGGTGGTTGTGGGGGTAATCATTTGATGAAAGGTCATTGATGTAGAATGGACCCAGGTCATCAGTGGTTCCTTCAGTCTCAGGCTGTGGTGTTGGTTGTGGGGGTAAGCATGTGGTGAAAGGTCATTGATGTAGAATGGACCCAGGTCATCAGTGGTTCTCTCAGTCTCAGGCCGTGGTGTTGGTTGTGGGGGTAAGCATGTGATGAAAGGTCATTGATGTAGAATGGACCCAGGTGATCAGTGGTTCCTTCATTCTCAGGCGGTGGTGTTGGTTGTGGGGGTAAGCATGTGATGAAAGGTTATTGATGTAGAATGGACCCAGGTCTTCCTAGGTTACTTCGGTCTCAAGTGGGGTTGGTTGTGGGGGTCAGCATGTGGTGAAAGGTCCTTGATGTAGAATGGACCCAGGTCATCAGCAGGTCCTTCAGTCTCAGGTGGGGTGGTTGTGGGGGTAAGCATGTGGTGAAAGGTCATTGATGTAGAATGGACCCAGGTCATCAGTGGTTCTCTCAGTCTCAGGCGGTGGTGTTGGTTGTGGGGGTAAGCATGTAATGAAAGGTCATTGATGTAGAATGGACCCAGGTCATCAGTGGTTCCTTCAGTCTCAGGTGGGGTGGTTGTGGGGGTAAGCATGTGGTGAAAGGTCATTGATATAGAATGGACCCAGGTCTTCCTAGGTTACTTCAGTCTCAGGTGGGGTGGTTGTGGGGGTAAGCATGTGATGAAAGGTCATTGATGTAGAATGGACCCAGGTCTTCCTAGGTTACTTCAGTCTCAAGTGGGGTGGTTGTGGTGGTAAGCATGTGATGAAAGGTCATTGATGTAGAATGGACCCAGGTCATCAGTGGTTCCTTCAGTCCCAGGCGGTGGTGTTGGTTGTGTGGGTAAGCATGTGGTGAAAGGTCATTGATGTAGAATGGACCCAGGTCATCAGTGGTTCCTTCAGTCTCAGGCGGTGGTGTTGGTTGTGTGGGTAAGCATGTGATGAAAGGTCATTGATGTAGAATGGACCCAGGTCTTCCTAGGTTACTTCAGTCTCAAGTGGGGTGGTTGTGGGGGTAAGCATGTGGTGAAGGGTCATTGATGTAGAATGGACCCAGGTCTTCCTAGGTTACTTCAGTCTCAAGTGGGGTGGTTGTGGGGGTAAGCATGTGGTGAAAGGTCATTGATGTAGAATGGACCCAGGTCTTCCTAGGTTACTTCAGTCTCAAGTGGAGTGGTTGTGGGGGTAAGCATGTGATGAAAGGTCATTGATGTAGAATGGACCCAGGTCATCAGTGGTTCCTTCAGTCTCAGGTGGGGTGGTTGTGGGGGTAAGCATGTGATGAAAGGTCATTGATGTAGAATGGACCCAGGTCTTCATAGGTTACTTCAGTCTCAAGTGGGGTGGTTGTGGGGGTAAGCATGTGGTGAAAGGTCATTGATGTAGAATGGACCCAGGTCATCAGTGGTTCCTTCAGTCTCAGGTGGGGTGGTTGTGGGGTTAAGCATGTGGTTAAAGGTCATTGATGTAGAATGGACCCAGGTATTCCTAGGTTACTTCAGTCTCAGGGGGTCAGCATGTGATGAAAGGTCATTGATGTAGAATGGACCCAGGTCATCAGTGGTTCCTTCAGTCTCAAGTGGGGTGGTTGTGGGGGTCAGCATGTGAGGAAAGGTAATTGATGTAGAATGGACCCAGGTCATTAGTGGTTCTCTCAGTCTCAGGCGGGGTGGTTGTGGGGGTCAGCATGTGGTTAAAGGTCATTGATGTAGAATGGACCGAGGTCTTCCTAGGTTACTTCAGTCTCAGATGGGGTGGTTGTGGGGGTCAGCATGTGGTGAAAGGTCATTGATATAGAATGGACCCAGGTCTTCCTAGGTTACTTCAGTCTCAGGTGGGGTGGTTGTGGGGATAAGCATGTGATGAAAGGTCATTGATGTAGAATGGACCCAGGTCTTCCTAGGTTACTTCAGTCTCAAGTGGGGTGGTTGTGGTGGTAAGCATGTGATGAAAGGTCATTGATGTAGAATGGACCCAGGTCATCAGTGGTTCCTTCAGTCTCAGGCGGTGGTGTTGGTTGTGTGGGTAAGCATGTGGTGAAAGGTCATTGATGTAGAATGGACCCAGGTCATCAGTGGTTCCTTCAGTCTCAGGCGGTGGTGTTGGTTGTGTGGGTAAGCATGTGATGAAAGGTCATTGATGTAGAATGGACCCAGGTCTTCCTAGGTTACTTCAGTCTCAAGTGGGGTGGTTGTGGGGGTAAGCATGTGGTGAAGGGTCATTGATGTAGAATGGACCCAGGTCTTCCTAGGTTACTTCAGTCTCAAGTGGGGTGGTTGTGGGGGTAAGCATGTGGTGAAAGGTCATTGATGTAGAATGGACCCAGGTCTTCCTAGGTTACTTCAGTCTCAAGTGGAGTGGTTGTGGGGGTAAGCATGTGATGAAAGGTCATTGATGTAGAATGGACCCAGGTCATCAGTGGTTCCTTCAGTCTCAGGTGGGGTGGTTGTGGGGGTAAGCATGTGATGAAAGGTCATTGATGTAGAATGGACCCAGGTCTTCATAGGTTACTTCAGTCTCAAGTGGGGTGGTTGTGGGGGTAAGCATGTGGTGAAAGGTCATTGATGTAGAATGGACCCAGGTCATCAGTGGTTCCTTCAGTCTCAGGTGGGGTGGTTGTGGGGTTAAGCATGTGGTTAAAGGTCATTGATGTAGAATGGACCCAGGTATTCCTAGGTTACTTCAGTCTCAGGGGGTCAGCATGTGATGAAAGGTCATTGATGTAGAATGGACCCAGGTCATCAGTGGTTCCTTCAGTCTCAAGTGGGGTGGTTGTGGGGGTCAGCATGTGAGGAAAGGTCATTGATGTAGAATAGACCCAGGTCATTAGTGGTTCTCTCAGTCTCAGGCGGGGTGGTTGTGGGGGTCAGCATGTGGTTAAAGGTCATTGATGTAGAATGGACCGAGGTCTTCCTAGGTTACTTCAGTCTCAGATGGGGTGGTTGTGGAGGTAAGCATGTGATGAAAGGTCATTGATGTAGAATGGACCCAGGGCTTCCTAGGTTACTTCAGTCTCAGGTGGGGTGGTTGTGGGGGTAAGCATGTGGTGAAAGGTCATTGATGTAGAATGGACCCAGGTCATCAGTGGTTCCTTCAGTCTCAGGGGCAGGGGTTGTGGGGGTAAGCATGTGATGAAAGGTCATCGATGTAGAATGGACCCAGGCCTTCCTAGGTTACTTCAGTCTCAGGCACGGTGGTTGTGGGGGTAAGCATGTGATGAAAGGTCATTGATGTAGAATGGACCCAGGTCCTCAGTGGTTCCTTCAGTCTCAAGTGGGGTGGTTGTGGGGGTAAGCATGTGGTGAAAGGTGATTGATGTAGAATGAACCCAGGTCATCAGCAGGTCCTTCAGTCTCAAGTTGGGTGGTTGTGGGGGTAAGCATGTGGTGAAAGGTTATTGATGTAGAATGGACCTAGGTCTTCCTAGGTTACTTCAGTCTCAAGTGGGGTGGTTGTGGGGGTAAGCATGTGGTGAAAGGTCATTGATGTAGAATGGACCCAGGTCTTCCTAGGTTACTTCAGTCTCAGGTGGGGTGGTTGTGGGGGTAAGCATGTGGTGAAAGGTCATTGATGTAGAATGGACCCAGGTCTTCCTAGGTTACTTCAGTCTCAGGTGGGGTGGTTGTGGGGGTAAGCATGTGGTGAAAGGTCATTGATGTAGAATGGACCCAGGTCATCAGTGGTTCCTTCAGTCTCAGGCGGTGGTGTTGGTTGTGGGGGTAAGCATGTGATGAAAGGTCATTGATGTAGAATGGACCCAGGTCATCAGTGGTTCCCTCAGTCTCAGGGGGGGTGGTTGTGGGGGTCAGCATGTGGTGAAAGGTCATTGATGTAGAATGGACCCAGGTCATCAGTGGTTCCTTCAGTCTCAGGTGGGGTGGTTGTGGGGGTAAGCATGTGGTGAAAGGTCATTGATGTAGAATGGACCGAGGTCTTTCTAGGTTACTTCAGTCTCAAGTGGGGTGGTTGTGGGGGTAAGCATGTGGTGAAAGGTCATTGATGTAGAATGGACCCAGGTCTTCAGTGGTTCCTTCAGTATCAGGTGGGGTGGTTGTGGGGGTAAGCATGTGGTTAAAGGTCATTGATGTAGAATGGACCCAGGTCATCAGCAGGTCCTTCAGTCTCAGGGGCGGTGGTTGTGGTAAGCATGTGGTGAAAGGTCATTGATGTAAAATGGACCCAGGTCTTCCTAGGTTACTTCAGTCTCAAGTGGGGTGGTTGTAGGGGTAATCATGTGATGAAAGGTCATTGATGTAGAATGGACCCAGGTCATCAGTGGTTCCTTCAGTCTCAGGCTGTGGTGTTGGTTGTGGGGGTAAGCATGTGGTGAAAGGTCATTGATGTAGAATGGACCCAGGTCATCAGTGGTTCTCTCAGTCTCAGGCGGTGGTGTTGGTTGTGGGGGTAAGCATGTGATGAAAGGTCATTGATGTAGAATGGACCCAGGTGATCAGTGGTTCCTTCAGTCTCAGGCGGTGGTGTTGGTTGTGGGGGTAAGCATGTGATGAAAGGTCATTGATCTAGAATGGACCCAGGTCTTCCTAGGTTACTTCGGTCTCAAGTGGGGTGGTTGTGGGGGTCAGCATGTGGTGAAAGGTCCTTGATGTAGAATGGACCCAGGTCATCAGCAGGTCCTTCAGTCTCAGGCTGTGGTGTTGGTTGTGGGGGTAAGCATGTGGTGAAAGGTCATTGATGTAGAATGGACCCAGGTCATCAGTGGTTCTCTCAGTCTCAGGCGGTGGTGTTGGTTGTGGGGGTAAGCATGTAATGAAAGGTCATTGATGTAGAATGGACCCAGGTCATCAGTGGTTCCTTCAGTCTCAGGTGGGGTGGTTGTGGGGGTAAGCATGTGATGAAAGGTCATTAATGTAGAATGGACCCAGGTCTTCCTAGGTTCCTTCAGTCTCAGGCGGGGTGGTTGTGTGGGTCAGTATGTGGTGAAAGGTCATTGATGTATGATGGACCCAGGTCATCAGTGGTTCCTTCAGTCTCAGGTGGGGTGGTTGTGGGGGTCAGCATGTGATGAAAGGTCATTGATGTAGAATGGACCCAGGTCATCAGTGGTTCTCTCTATCTCAGGCGGTGGTGTTGGTTGTGGGGGTCAGCATGTGATGAAAGGTCATTGATGTATGATGGACCCAGGTCATCAGTGGTTCCTTCAGTCTCAGGTGGGGTGGTTGTGGGGGTCAGCATGTGGTGAAAGGTCATTGATGTAGAATGGACCCAGGTCATCAGTGGTTCCTTCAGTCTCAGGTGGGGTGGTTGTGGGGGTCAGCATGTGATGAAAGGTCATTGATGTCGAATTGACCCAGGTCTTCCTAGGTTACTTCAGTCTCAAGTGGGGTGGTTGTGGGGGTAAGCATGTGGTGAAAGGTCATTGATGTAGCATGAACCCAGGTCTTCCTAGGTTCCTTCAGTCTCAGGCGGTGGTGTTGGTTGTATGCAAGTTGTGAAAGGTTTTTGAGCTGAAATGAGTCCAGGTCCAGAATAGTTCCTTCAGTCTTGGATGGTGTGGTAGTGGGTTGAAAGGTCAGTGACGTTGAGTTGGCACATGTCTTCAACAGTTCTTTCAGCCTGATATGGGGCCATTAGTGATGTTGGGCACATGGGAGAGGCTCCCTCATATCGGAGATGGCCCTGTCGTGGTGAAGTGACGCCTGGGTGACGGTAAAACCAGCAGCTCGACTCCCGTCTGGGGGATGGAGATACAGGGCACTGGTGGGCGCTACATGCCGATGTCAGGCGCATTCCCACATGCTCTTGGTTGCACGTAGCATCGAGTTATGGTCCCCAGGGCTCCCTGCTCTCTGCCAACTTCCCATCGTTTACTTACACCTACTGGAGTCATATGTTTGTTTTGATTGAGTGGGTTCCCATCTTGTCGTGCACCTGCCCACCACTTTTCTGTGTCCTATTGCCTCGTGATACCATCCCTCATCTACAAATGTTGATTGTATATCTGCATCAATTCTCAGAATTATATGTATTTTGGGTTCTAGCAGTGGGCTTTCAGTTCATCTGTTCATGCAACGCGTACTGTTTCAACATTGCATTAATGTCATAGTACATGTATTATTGTCAAATAATTCCCATGGACTTTTTTTCACAACCTACATCACTGATCACAAGCACACATTTCTCACAATAGCTCTAAGAATCAATCTAAAAGCTCTTTCTTTAGCCCTCTTGGGGAGAGTAGAGCAATTTCAACTTCTAGGGAAGGTCTTGTTTCTCCATCTGGGTTGTTGGCTGAGAACACACTGAGGGGCCTATTTATCAAGCTTTCAAGCAGCGCAGGGAGCCATCTTGCAGTGCTGCGCTGCGTGAAAGGGCAGGAATGCACCGTATTTAACATTATACAGCACATTCCTGTCCTTTCCTTGCACTGGCACCCTTTTGGCTTCCTAGTGCCAATGCAGGCACCGTTGCGCCGTGGGACAAGGGTGCCTGCATTGCAGACAATATTGTTTTTGTGCAGGAAGGGGCAACTTCCTGCACAAAAACAATCCTCTGAGGCATTTTCCTCTTTCTGTGTGTTCTGCAGAATGCACAGAAATAAAGTATTTTGCCTCGTTATGCCTACCCTGGGGAGGTGTAGCTTTTAGATGCATTCTCAGGTCTACCAGTAATGGTAAACCTGCGATTGCACCAAAATCCATGGGTGGATGTGTGGTAACACCCACGCTCCACGCATGGAACACCTTCCTGGGACAGCGATTTGTGCTGCATTGCGTTACTCTAGATTTATCAAACAACGCAGGGTCGTGCAAGGTGGCCTTGCGTAGTTTGATAAATCTGACGTAGTAGTTGCGTTGCCCTTGTGCCCCATCGCCTGGCACAAGGGCGACGCAACTGAATGGTAAATGTGCCACTGGAGTCTTATAAACAGAGCTTGACCATGCAGACTACAGGCTGCCTCACTTCAAAATACAAGTATGTAACACATGCACTGCGACCCTCGTGATGGCAGACCTCCCAGTGCTAGTCACTGCTAGTCAGGACTGTAAGAAAGGAAGTCATGCCATGTAAGATGGTGTCTGCCTTCATATTGTTCTTTGCTCATTCATCATTGCTTCTCTTCTTGTGGTATCTGCTCTTATATGTTTGTATATAACCTACTCTAGGTTCAGCTTCAAACAAAGCCTCTTAATTTCTAGCAAAGGTTTCTTGTGTGTGCTCTCTTGGGAGAAAGGGCGAAGGAATCCATTTACATAGGTGTGTCTCTGACAAGTGATGTTACGTTTCTTAAGCAGACTCCTTTTGGGGTCAGTTCACTGTAGTTCTGTCTGTTTACCCTGCTCTAGAGGTGAGTTGGTATACCTGTACTCCTCGAGGGCCAAGGGAAATCTACAGAGTGGGGTCTGGACCGAGTCTGTCATGCAACACTAACACTACTCCTTGAGCAATACCATGCAAATTTCCACATATACCTCGCTGATACTCAAATCCACTTGAACCTGACGCATATACCTCGCTGATACTCAAATCCACTTATATGCATATACCTCGCTGATACTCAAATCCACTTATACCCATATACCTCCATGATACTCAAATCCACTTATACGCATATACCTCGCTGATATTCAAATCCACTTATACACATATACCTCACTGATACTCAAATCCACTCAAACCTGACGCTTATACCTCGCTGATACTCAAATCCACTTATATGCATATACCTCGCTGATACTCAAATCCACTTATACGCATATACCTCGCTGATACTCAAATCCACTTATACGCATATACGTCGCTGATACTCAAATCCACTTATACGCATATACCTCACTGATACTCAAATCCACTCAAACCTGACGCTTATACCTCGCTGATACTCAAATCCACTTATATGCATATACCTCGCTGATACTCAAATCCACTTATACCCATATACCTCGCTGATACTCAAATCCACTCAAACCTGACGCATATGCGTTGCTGATACTCAAATCCACTTGAACCTGACGCATATACGTCGCTGATACTCAAATCCACTAAAACCTGATGCATATACGTCGCTTATACTCAAATCCACTTAAACCTGACGCATATATGTCGCTGATACTCAAATCCACTTGAACCTGATGCATATACGTCGCTGATACTTAAATCCACTCACACCTGATGCATATACGTCACGGATACTCAAATCCACTTGAACCTGACGCATATACGTCGCTGATACTCAAATCCACTCGAACCTGACGCATATACGTCGCTAATACTCAAATCCACTTGAACCTGACACATATACCTCGCTGATACTCAAATCCACTTGAACCTGACACATATACCTCGCTGATACTCAAATCCACTTTTATGCATATACCTCGCTGATACTCAAATCCACTTATAAGTATATACCTTGCTGATACTCAAATCCACTTATACGCACTCAAATCCACTTGAACCTGATGCATATACGTCGCTGATACTCAAATCCACTCAAACCTGACGCATATACGTTGCTTATACTCAAATCCACTTAAACCTGACGCATATATGTCGCTGATACTCAAATCCACTTGAACCTGATGCATATACCTCACTGATACTCAAATCCACTCAAACCTGACGCATATACGTCACTGATACTCAAATGCACTTGAACCTGACGCATATGTGTCGCTGATACTCAACTCCACTCGAACCTGAAGCATATACGTCGCTAATACTCAAATCCTCTTGAACCTGACGCATATACCTCGCTGATACTCAAATCCACTTGAACCTGACGCATATATGTCGCTGTTACTCAAATCCACTAGAACCTGACGCATATACGTTGCTGATACTCAAATCCACTCAAACCTGATGCATATACGTCGCTGATACTCAAATCCACTCGAACCTGACGCATATACGTCGCTGATACTCAAATCCACTCGAACCTGATGCATATATGTTGCTGATACTCAAATCCACTCGAACCTGACGCATATATGTCGCTGATACTCAAATCCACTCGAACCTGATGCATATATGTTGCTGATACTCAAATCCACTTGAACCGGACACATATACGTCGCTGATACTCAAATCCACTTGAACCTGACGCAAATACGTCGCTGATACTCAAATCCACTCAAACCTGATGCATGTACCTTGCTGATATTCAAATCCACTTGAACCTGACGCATGTACCTCGCTGATACTCAGATCCACTTATATGCATATACCTTGCTCATGCTCAAATTCACTTATATGCATATACATCGCTGGTACTCAAATCAACTTATATGCATATACCTCGGTGGTACTCAAATCCACTTATATGCATATACCTCGCTGATACTCAAATCCACTTATATGCATATACCTCGCTGATACTCAAATCCACTTATATGCATATACCTCACCGATACTCAAATCCACTCATGACTGACACATATACGTCGCTGATACTCAAATCCACTTGAACCTGATGCATATATCTCGCTGATACTCAAATTCACTTATATCCATTTACCTCACCGATACTCAAATCCACTCAAACCTGACGCATATACCTCGCTGATACTCAAATCCACTTGAACCTAACGCATATATCTCGCTGATACTCAAATCCACTTGAACCTGAGGCAAATACGTCGCTGATACTCAAATCCACTCAAACCTGATGCATATACCTCGCTGATACTCAAATCCACTTGAACCTGATGCATATACCTCGCTGATACTCAAATCCACTTGAACCTGACGCATATACCTCGCTGATACTCAAATCCACTTGAACCTGACGCATATAGCTCGCTGATACTCAAATCCACTTATATGCATATACCTCGCTGATGCTCAAATCCACTTATATGCATATACCTCGCTGATACTCAAATCAACTGATATGCATATACATTGCTGATACTCAAATCCTCTTGAACCTGATGCATATACCTCGCTGATACTCAAATCCATTTTAACCTGACGTATATATATCGCTGATACTCAAATCCCCTTGAACCTGACGCACATACGTCGCTGATACTCAAATCCACTTGAACCTGACGCATATACCTCGCTGATACTCAAATCCACTTGAACCTGATGCATATACATCCCTGATACTCAAATCCACTCAAACCTGACACATATACGTCGCTGATACTCAAATCCACTTATATGCATATACCTCGCTTATACTCAAATCCACTTAAATGCATATACCTCGCTGATACTCAGATCCATTTATATGCATATACCTCGCTGATACTCAAATCCACTTACATGCATATACTTCGCTGATGCTCAAATCCACTTGAACCTGACGCATATACCTCGCTGTTACTCAAATTCACTTGAACCTGACGCATATACATCGCTGATACTCAAATCCACTCAAACCTGATGCATATATGTCACTGATACTCAAATCCACTTGAACCTGACGCATATACCTCGCTGATACTCAAATCCACTTGAACCTGATGCATATACATCGCTGATACTCAAATCCACTCAAACCTGACACATATACATCGCTGATACTCAAATCCACTTATATGCATATACCTCGCTTATACTCAAATCCACTTAAATGCATATACCTCACTGATACTCAGATCCATTTATATGCATATACCTCGCTGATACTCAAATCCACTGACATGCATATACTTCGCTGATACTCAAATCCACTTGAATCTGACGCATATATCTCGCCGATACTCAAATCCACTTATATGCATATATATCGCTGATACTCAAATCCACTTGAACCTGACGCATATACGTTGCTGATACTCAATTCCACCCAAACCTGACGTACATACGTCGCTGATACTGAAATCCACTTGAACCTGACGCATGTACTTCGCTGATACTCAAATCCACTTGAACCTGACGCATATACCTCGCTGATACTCAAATCCACTTATACGCATATACCTCGCTGATACTCAAATCCACTTATATGCATATACCTCGCTGATACTCAGATCCACTTATATGCATATACCTCGCTGATACTCAGATCCACTTATATGCATATACCTCGCTGATACTCAAATCCACTTGAACCTGACGCATATACGTTGCTGATACTCAATTCCACCCAAACCTGACGTACATACGTCGCTGATACTGAAATCCACTTGAACCTGACGCATGTACTTCGCTGATACTCAAATCCACTTGAACCTGACGCATATACCTCGCTGATACTCAAATCCACTTATACGCATATACCTCGCTGATACTCAAATCCACTTATACGCATATACCTTGCTGATACTCAAATCCACTTATATCCATATACCGCGCTGATACTCCGGACAAACGTATATGCATATGCCTCGCTGACACTCAAATCCACTTATATGCATACACGTCGCTGATACTCAAATCCACTCAAACCTGACACATATACTTCGCTGATACTCAAATCCACTTGAACCTGACGCATATACGTCCCTGATATTCAAATCCACTTATATGCATACACGTCGCTGATACTCAAATCCACTCAAACCTGACGCATATACCTCGCTGATACTCAAATCCACTTGAACCTGACGCATATACCTCGCTGATACTTAAATCCACTTGAACCTGATGCATATACATCGCTGATACTCAAATCCACTTGAACCATACGCATATACCTCGCTGATACTCAAATCCACTTGAACCTGATGCATATACCTCGGTGATACTTAAATCCACTTGAACCTGATGCATATACATCGCTGATACTCAAATCCACTTGAACCTTTCGGATATACCTCGCTGATACTCAAATCCACTCAAACCTGACACATATACCTCGCTGATACTCAAATCCACTTGAACCTGACGCATATACGTCGGTGATACTCAAATCCACTTGAACCTTACGGTTATACCTCGCTGATACTCAAATCCACTTGAACCTGATGCATATACATCGCTGATACTCAAATCCACTCAAACCTGATGCATATACGTCGCTGATACTCAAATCCACTCAAACCTGATTCATATACGTCGCTGATACTCAAATCCACTCAAACCTGATTCATATACCTCGCTGATACTCAAATCCACTCAAACCTGATGCATATATGTCGCTGATACTCAAATCCACTGTGGGTAGAGTTAAAGCCCCTCTCTGGTGTTGCTCCCATAATTGTCAGGTGACAGCCGCGCTGTCAAGCCAGACCATATCAAAGGAGACTAGAGTGTTGCCCTTTGGATGTTCCCTCCACTAGCCAGAGCATAGAGCATGGCTAGCACAAAAAGCTGGCCTTTGGTGGTCTGTGGGCCAGAGACCTCCATGTGCAAAAGGAACCGTGGAAGCCTCTCTGAGGTAAGCACAGGCTCCGCCATCTGTGACATTCAGCTCTGAAGACTGGTAATTACACAAGACCTCTCGAGCTCGGCCTGAACATATACCGAGCTTTACTCTGACCTTCACAGGGCAGCAGAGCTAGGGGTGAAGACAAGGACCTTGTACAGCAGTGAATGCTCCTTTTATTATGTGGCTGCTCCCACCATGGAAACTAGGGCGTTATTTGGGGGCTTTGTCCAGTCTCAACTTATTCAGAAATTTCTTCTGCAGTTTGAAGTTACCAAGTAGACTCCATTGAGGCCCTTGTGTGTCACCTCTGCAGTGTGAGGACACTTGTGTGTCACCTCTGCAGTGTGAGGTCACTTGTGTGTCACCTCTGCAGTGTGAGGTCACTTGTGTGTCACCTCTGCAGTGTGAGGTCGCTCATGCTTCCCCTCTCCCATCTGAGGTCCCTCATGCATCTCCTCTGCATTCAGAGGGCCCTGGTGAGCCTCGTTTATAGTCTCAGGTAACTGGCAAGTCTCCCTGCAGTGTGAAGTCACTCATGCTTCTCCTCTCCCATCTGAGGTGCTTGTGCATCTCCTCTGCAGACAGAAATCACTTGTGAGTTTCTACTACATTCTGATGTCACTTGTGAGTCTCTTCTTCAGTCTGAGGTCACTGAGGATCCTCCTTTGCAGTCTGAGGTCACAGAGGCTCCTCCTTTGCAGTCTGATGCACTCCCAAGTCTCCTCTTCTGTCGTGAGGACATCTTTGAGTCTCCTCCCCAGTCTGAGGTCACCCATGTGTCTCCTCCCTAGTTTGAGGTCACTTGTGAGTCTCCTCTGCATTCTGAAGTCACTTGGGAGCCTTTTCTGGGCTAAGGTCACTCGTGAGCATCCTGTACAGTTGGAAGTTACTTGTGTGTTTCTTCTACAGTCTGAGGTCACTGGTGAGCCTCCTCTGAAGTCTGAGCTCACCTTTGAGTCTCCTCCCCAGTCTTAGGTCACTCATGTGGCTCCTCCCTAGTTTGAGGTCACTGAGGATCCTCCTTTGCAGTCTGAGGTCACTGAGGATCCTCCTTTGCAGTCTGAGGTCCCTCCCAAATCTCCCCTTCTGTCTTGAGGACATCTTTGAGTCTCCTCCCCAGTCTGAGGTCACCCATGTGTCTCCTCCCTAGTTTGAGGTCACTTGTGAGTCTCCTCCCCAGTCTTAGGTCACTCATGTGACTCCTCCCTAGTTTAAGGTCACCTTTGAGTCTCCTCCCCAGTCTGAGGTCATTTGTGTGTCTTCTCCCTAGTTTGAGGTCACTGGTGAGTCTCCTCTGCAGTCTGAGTTCACCTTTGAGTCTCCTCCCCGTCTGAGATCACCCATGTGGCTCCTCCCTAGTTTGAGGTCACTTGTGAGTCTCCTCTACAGTCTGAGGTCACTGGTGAGCTTCCTCTCCAGTCTGAGGTCACTAGTGAGCCTCCTCTCCAGTCTGAGGTCACTAGTGAGCCTCCTCTACAGTCTGAAGTCACTTGTGCATCACCTTTGCAGTGTGAGGTCACTTGTGCGTCGCCTCTGCAGTGTGAGGTCACTTGTGTGCCTCCTCTGCAGTCTGAGCTCACCTTTGAGTCTCCTCCCCAGTCTAAGATCACCCATGTGGCTCCTCCCTAGTTTGAGGTCACCGGTGAGCTTCCTCTACAGTCTGAGGTCACTTGTGAGTCTCCTCTGCAGTCTGAGGCAACTGGTGAACTTTCTCTACAGTCTGAGGTCACTGGTGAGCTTCCTCTACAGTCTGAGATCACTGGTGAGCTTCCTCTACAGTCTGAAGTCACTGGTGAGCTTCCTCTACAGTCTGAAATCACTGGTGAGCTTCCTCTACAGTCTGAGGTCACTGGTGAGCTTCCTCTACAGTTTGAGGTCACTGGTGAGCTTCCTCTACAGTCTGAGGTCGCTGGTGAGTTTCCTCTACAGTCTGAGGTCACTGGTGAGTTTCCTCTACAGTCTGAGGTCACTGGTGAGTTTCCTCTACAGTCTGAGGTCACTGGTGAGCTTCCTCTACAGTCTGAGTCACTGGTGAGCTTCCTCTACAGTCTGAGGTCACTGGTGAGCTTCCTCTACAGTCTGAGGTCACAGGTGAGCTTCCTCTACATTCTGAGGTCACTGGTGAGCCTCCTCTGAAGTCTGAGCTCACCTTTGAGTCTCCTCCCCAGTCTTAGGTCACTCATGAGGCTCCTCCCTAGTTTGAGGTCACCTTTAAGTCTCCTTCCCACTCTGAGGTTACTTGTGAGCCTTTTCTGGGCTAAAGTAACACGTAAGCATTGTATGCAGTTGGAAGTTACTAGTGAGTTTCTTCTACAGTCTGAGGTCACTTGTGATTAAGAAGGGAGTGTGAGAAGTTGGCCTGGTATATGCTGTCCACTAATTAAAGTGGGCACCTTGCACCAGTCCAAACGACCCTTATGATGATTAGGTTAAAGACAACCTTTATAGAAAGCTATCCTAGTGGTAGCTGTGGAGAGCAGCCTTCAGGCTAAGTCTCGAAGGAATGTAAAGCAGCTTGTTTTACCAGATCAGAACCTCCTGAATGACCAAATGAAAGGAGAACCACACAAGAGATATATAAGATATATGTATTTATTACTAAACACTCTCTACTAACCTCTTTATGAGATTAGAGCACACAGTACACAATATTAAATCAATAGAACAACAGTAAATAGCACAATACACAGCGGGCTCCAGGGGGAGACCGAACCATATACTAAGAAAGTGGTATAACAACCACGACTTAACTAGACACAGTGCCTAGAGCACGGAGAATCGCTGGGACCCCAAGGAACCACCCAAAGTAGTGACACAGGGGACTCACGGAGGACGGGTGCAGTGTGTGAACACAGACGCGAGCTCCGTACAATTCTATGGGAAAGTCGCGGTTGGAAAATTAGTTTAAGGGCACTTCGGAGAGGACTTCAAGCAAACCCTTTGGAACATAGAAGGTTCTAAGGCCAGCACCCTTGTGAGTACCGAGGTACCCATGTTACCTATCCCAGATGAGCCGGGTGCATAGGGGTCAAGTGGTGTCGGAAACCCTCGTCGTTTTCAATGGCGTGATGCGAAGAAGTGCTGCTGCCGGCAAGATGAAAAGTGTCCGGTGGAATCCAAGCCTGGATCCGAGGTGAGAAGAACCTGAAAGCAGAGGGGACAGAGTCTGGGTCACTTCAGGGTGACCAGGGGCTCGGTAGACGAATGCCCACCGATGTCGGGCGCTTCAGGTGAGATGACGGGATGCTTGACTCTGCAGCCACGGGGACCAGGAGACGTCAACGATGACCAAAGTCCGGAGGTGAGCTGTCCCACGAAGGATGTCGAGTGCTGGGGGGTCACTGTCCGCATTGAACACCAACAAGCCTTGGCAACTGCAACCCACGCGGGCAGAGGAAACAAGTCACGGTGAGGACCAGCAAGGTCCTGGAACCAGGAAAGCCCAAGTAAAGTCAAAGTTACCTTCACAGGGACCCACAGGCCAACGGACCAGGGATCGCGAAGGGACCTCGAGCTGAATCACGAAATACCAGCCCACGGAACACTCGTGGAGTGTAGGCCGGAAATCTTCGGTGGAAATACTGCTCGGGGTCAGGACTACACGTAGCCCAAAGCACAGCCTGAGGGATCCCCAAAAAGCATATGCTGCTGCAAAAGGACACGGTGCACAGGGGTTCGGGTTGCACGGTCCCCACGAGGGATACTGGTCTCAGGATTGCTGAGAGGTCATATCAACCTCAGGGATGCTCGGGAACCCACCTCCTGTGTTGCAGAAATCTTCGGAGTCCTCAGGAGCTTGGGAGATGCAAACCGGTCAGATGCGTTAAGGTGCCTGCCTTGCAGGGGAGTAACTCCTTTACTCCAAGGGAGATTCTTCAGTCATCCAGCGTAGTGTAGATCGTCGAAGTGCTTGGTTTCTGTAGCAGAGTTTAGTCCAGGTAAAATGTAAAGTCCTGTAGTCAGGGTTCCTACTTTATACCCAAGGAAGAGGTGGGACAAACTCTGGGGACCCACCTATGGGAGGGTCAGGACAGAGGGGTGGCTACACCCATGTCCTTTGTCCAGTTTCGCGTCAGAGCAGGAGCAAATGGCTCCTGCAACCGGTTTGAACTGGACTATGCACAGGGACACCAAATGTGCCCCCAGTGCAGACTTCAAACACTCTCAGAGTGCACCCACCCAGCCCCAATACACTAAATCCTGTCTGGGAGGTGGTCACACCTCCCTGTAACAGGAAACCTATTGTCAAGCCATCCCCTGCTCGAGCTTGGCTCAGCAGCAGGAGGGCAGACTCGTGTCTGTGGCTGGCAGCATCCATTTTGTGATGCCCAGGTCAAGAAAGCTGGTACCGGGTAGACCGGTGCCCCATAGTAGTGGTACTACATGGGAGGAATCATACCTGATTCCAAGGTGTTTGACACCAAACACGACATGTTTCTAAGCAGCCGTTTTAAAGTTAGCATTTACCGCGAGGTT
Organism: Calotriton arnoldi; assembly: GCA_963921515.1. Classification (NCBI taxonomy): domain Eukaryota; kingdom Metazoa; phylum Chordata; class Amphibia; order Caudata; family Salamandridae; genus Calotriton; species Calotriton arnoldi. The sequence goes on from CAWUFW010011024.1 coordinate 287,284, forward strand.
ATAATGCACTTAAGTATATATGGTTGGCTGCATCACAGTCAACCCCGGAGAATAGATTCCGAAGGCTGCAGAGGGGCTCTGATCATGCAGGGGCACCCTCTCACACAAAACCTAGCACCCTGCCTTCAGGATTGATAAGGCCTGCCATAGGGGTGACTGATAGGTTTATGTGTGTAGTGATTTAGAATAGATATAGGTGAGCTATATCTAAGTAAGGGGTGCATGCACCTCCTTACACAGGTTGCAGTAGCAGACCTGTGGTGTCATTTTGAATGGCCTCTCAGGGGTGGCACAATACATGCTTCAGCCCCTGGGAGGCCTCTGGGGTACCTATGCCCTGGATACATTGTGTACCATATACTAGGGACTTATAAGGGTACCCCAGTATCCAATCTGGAGTGTGCCTAAAGTACATGCAATCAATTTAGTGGAGAAAGCAGCTAGGCTGGGGTCCTGGATAGCAGGATCCCAGCCAGTCTAAGTCGAAGACAGTGATACATCAGCAAAAAGTGGGGGTAACCATAAGAAGCAGATCCTACTCTCCTACACAACCCCCCAAACGTAAGGACATTAAACTAACCTTGACCAGTTGAGTCTTCATGTTCTAAGTGGAAATATCTGGAGAGTCCATCCTCATTGGCATGGTTACTCCCAGGTCTATGTTCCACTGTATAGTCCATCCCCTGTAGGGAAATGGACCACCTCAACAGTTTGGGGTTTTCACCCTTCATCTGTTTTAGCCATAAGAGGGGCTTATGGTCTGTCTGAACAATGAAGTGAGTGCCAAACAAGTATGGCCTCAGCTTCTTCAAGGCCCAAACCACAGCAAAGGCTTCCCTCTCAATAGCTGACCAACGTTTCTCTCTGGGGGTCAGCCTTCTGCTAATAAAAGCTACTGGCTGATCCTGACCCTCTTCATTCAGTTGTGATAACACAGCCCCTACCCCCAACTCAGATGCATCAGTTTGAACAATGAATTGTTTGGAATAGTCAGGACTTTGCAGAATGGGAGCAGTGCACATGGCCTGCTTCAGGTCATCAAATGTCTTTTGACAGCTAACTGTCCACTGAACTTTCTTAGGCATTCTTTTGGAAGTTAAGTCATTCAAAGGGGTCACTATGGATCCATATCCTTTGACAAACCTCCTGTAGTACCCAGTCAGGCCCAAGAAAGCTCTGACCTGAGTCTGGGTAGTTGGAGCAACCCAGTCCATGATGGTCTGGATTTTGCTCTGCAATGGTTGAACCTGACCTTCACCCACAAGGTGGCCTAGGTATACAACTAACTCTGCCCTATCTGGCACTTGGTGGCCTTGATAGTGAGGCCTGCTTTTTGCAGGGCCTCCAAAACATTTCTCAGGTGGACCAGGTGAAGCTAAAGACAGCAATATCATCTAGATAAGCTGCACTATAGGCTTCCAGACCTGTAAGGACTTTGTTCACCAACCTTTGAAAAGTGGCAGGGGCATTCTTCAAGCCAAAGGGCATCACCACAAATTAGTAGTGCCCACTAGGGGTTGAGAATGCTGTTTTGGGTTTTGCATCTTCAGCTAATCTGATTTGCCAGTAACCAGCTGTCAGGTCAAATGTACTCAGAAACTTGGCAGAGGCCAAAGTATCTATAAGTTCATCTGCCCTGGGTATTGGATGGGCATCAGTCCTAGTGACTGCATTGAGACCCCTGTAGTCCACACAGAACCTCATCTCTCTCTTACCACCCTGGGTGTGAGGTTTTGGTACAAGGACTACTGGACTAGCCCTAGGGCTATCTGAGGGCTCAATTACTCCCAGATCCAACATCTTCTGGACTTCTGTCCTGATACAGTCCCTGACATGGTCAGGTTGCCTGTAAATCTTATTTTTAACAGGCAGACTGTCACCTGTGTCCACTTCATGAGTGCACCAGGTAGTCTGACTTGGAGTCAGTGAAAACATATGTCTGAACTAATTTAGGACTCTCCTGCAATCAGTTTGCTGCTGGTCAGTGAGGCTGCCTGACAAGGCTACACCATCCACTGAACCATCATCAGGGTTCTGTGAGAGCAGGTCAGGGAGTGGATCACTCTCTTCCTCCTGTCCCTCATCAGTAGCCATGAGCAAGCTCATGTCTGCCCTGTCAACATATGGTTTGAGCCTGTTCACATGGAGCACCCTATGGGGGCTCCTGGGAGTTCCAAGGTCCACCAGGTAGGTAACCTCTCCCTTCTGCTCAATTATTGTATGAGGGCCACTCCACTTGTCTGGGAGGGCTGCTGGGGCCACAGGCTCCAACACCCATACTTTCTGTCCTGGCTGATAAACAGTCAACACAGCCTTTTGGTCATGCCAGGCCTTTTGCAATTCCTGGCTAGCCTCAAGGTTTTTGAATGCCTTCTTCATGTACTCTGCCATCCTGGAGCGGAGACCAAGTACATAGTCCACAATATCCTGTTTAGAGGGTTTGAGAAGTAACTCCCATCCCTCCTTCACTAGACATAAAGGACCCCTAACTGGATGTCCAAACAGAAGTTCAAAAGGGCTGTAGCCAACCCCTTCTGAGGAACCTCTCTGTAGGCAAAGAGAAGGCAGGGCAGAAGTATGTCCCATCTACGCCTGAGCTTTTCAGGGAGACCTTTAATCATGCCCGTGAGGGTTTTGTTGAACCTTTCAACTAATCCATTGAATTGTGGGTGATAAGGGGTGGTAAATTTGTAATTTACTCCACACTCCTTCCACATAGCAGTCAAGTAACCAGACATAAAGTTTGCATCCCTGTCTGATACTACCTCCTTAGGAAAACCCACCCTGGAAAAGATTCCCAGGAGGGCCCTAGCCACAACAGGAGCTGTGGTAGTCCTAAGTGGGATTGCCTCTGGATACCTAGTGGCATGGTCCACCACCACCAGTATAAATCTGTGCCCAGATGCAGTTTGAGGATCCATGGGACCAACAATGTCAAACCCAACCCTCTCAAAGGAACCCCCACCACAGGTAGAGGTATCAGGGGGGCCTTTGTAGTACCACCTGTGTTACCACTGGCTTGACAAGTGACACAGGAGCGACAAAACTCATTTGTGTCCTCTGACATATGGGGCCAATGAAAGTGAGGGACAAGCCTGTCCCAAGTCTTGTTTTGGCCTAAGTGACCTGCTAATGGGATATCATGTGCCAGTGTCAATAGGAAGCCCCTAAACTTCAGAGGTATAACCAACCTCCTGGTAGCACCAGGTTTGGGGTCTCGACCCTCTGAGTATAAGAGTCCATCATCCCAGTAGATCCTATGGGACCCACTGGCACTCCCAGCAGCCTCAGCAGCAGCTTTCTTTCTGAGGGGTTCAAGAGAGGGGCAGCTCAGCTGCTCCTGGCTCAGATCTGCCCTAGAAGGGCCCCCTGTCCCCAAGAACTCAACCTGAGCAGGTTCAAGTTCCTCTGAGACAGTATCTTCTTCAGGACTAAGATCATCTCCCTCAAGAGACTGATCTGCACTCTGAGGCAGGGGGGAAGACACTGCCTTACCCCTACTGCTCCTTCTCTTGGAAGGCACCTGGTCCATTATTCCAGGATCCAGGGCCTGTTCAGTGGAAGACATTTTTGCCTGTGACCTAGTCATGGCAAACACATCTGCAGGGATGCCCAGCATTTCTGCATGTGTCCTGAGTTCCACTTCAGCCCATGCTGAAGTTTCCAAATCATTGCCCAATAAGCATTCAACAGGGAGGTCTGCACTTACCACAACCTTCTTAGGGCCAGTTACCCCTCCCCAGGTGAAATTCACAACTGCCAAGGAATGGTCTGTCCTGACATTGCTTGCATTGGTCACTTGGTACATCTCACCAAGTATGATTTGTTCAGGGGCTACAAGATCTGTTGTCACCATTGTGACACTTGCACCTGTGTCCCTGAATGCCATGGCCTCCTTGCCATTAATCAAAGGCTGCTGTCTGTATTTGCCCAGATTACTGGGACTGACAAATAAGGAGGCAATATCCATGCCTCCATCACAGACTAACACAGCCTGAGTTGGAACTCTGACTAGGCCAGAGTCCATCTCAGATCCCAGGGTTAACCCTACTACACCCTTATTCTGAGTACCACCACTTTGAGCTGAACTAGGGGGAACAGTTGCCTTAGGGGCAGTGGTGGCTGGAGTAGATTCCTTGGATTTGGAACAATCATTTGTCCAATGTGTCTTCTGTTTACAGATATGACACCAAGGTTTCTTTTTGCCTTTACTCTCGTTGGATTGTGACTCCTCACCAGATGAAGACGTTTGGGGCCCTTGTGAAGACTTCTGGTCTTTACCTTTCTCCCCACCCTTATCTGAGGTTTTAGAATCTTGCTTCTTGGAGTCACCACCTTGGTTCTGAACTTTCTGCTTCACCCTGGTTCTGACCCATTTGTCTGCCTTCTTTCCCAATTCTTGGGGAGAGGTCAGATCAGAGTCCACCAGGTACTGATGCAACAACTGATTTTGACAATTATTAAGGATCTGCTCCCTCATAATTAAATTGTAAAATCCTTTAAAATCACACACTTTACTGCCAAGTAACCAGCCTTCCAGAGCCTTAGTAGCACAATTTACAAAGTCAACCCAGTCCTGAGTCTGTGCCTTCTGGGTGTCTCTGAACTTAATCCTGTATTGTTCAGTGGTTAAGCCAAACTCATCTATGAGAGCACTCTTCAAGACTGTGTTATCATCAGCATCCTCTTCTCTTACAGTGAGGAGCTTATCTCTACCTTTGTCTGCAAAGGAGAGCCACAAGATAGCTGCCCACTGCTCTTGAGGGACCCTCTGTACTTTACAGGCCCTCTCTAGTGCAGTTATCCATTTGTGGATGTCATCCCCACTCTGATAGGGAGGGACTATCTTGTTCAGGTTCCTATGATCATGAGTATACTCTCTAGGTCTAGGGACACTGTTGCTGCCACCATGGGGCTCTAGCCCCAACCTTCTGGAAGCTCTCTGGAGCTCTAGGGATTCCCTGTCTAAGGCCAATTGTTCCCTCTTGATTCTGAGTTTGGTCCTCTCATACTCAAGAAACTGACACTTCTTCTCATAAGAGGAGTCTCTTTTATGAGAAGCAGAGGTCCCTACAGAAGTACCTGAATGATTAGATTCCTGAGAAGGAGATCTTGATCATCTAGGTAGACTGTTTACTCTCCCTGGTGGAGTAAAGAGAGGCCACTGGGGCCTTTTCCCCCACCTGAAGGAAGAGTTGGATTTTCCAGGTTAGAATCATCTTGATCCTCCTGGCCAGGGTTAGAGTTCATATCAAAGAAGTGTTCACTTCCTAGTCTGTCCTCACCTCCTGTCCCACCCACTCTTTCTACTTCATCAGACCCTGGGGTCTTTCTGAGGTCATCTAAGAGCAACATCTCTATGAGACGTTGGGTGCTTGCACTTCTCCCTGTCCTCAGCTTCCTAGATGTACACATATTTCTAAATTCCTGAAATGAGAGATGATCATATCTAGTTGGCAGAGAGCCACTGGCTTCTCCTTTAGAAGACATACTAGTGTTATGTGGTGTAGGCACCTACCTAACCTAGTGGGAACTAAACTCTCTTGAGTTGGAGAAAGGGTGTGCTAGACCCTTGACTGCCCAACTCCAAGTTCAGTAGAACTTACTTATTCTAGTCTTGATTTATATGTACCTACTACCTTTAGTGGTTTTCAGTTAATCACTCAATGAGATTTATCTGGTAAAACAATAGCAAGCTTCAATCCCAACCGCTGCACACCAATGTGAGAAGTTGGCCTGGTATATGCTCTCCACTAATTAAAGTGGGCACCTTGCACCAGTCCAAACGACCCTCATGATGATTAGGTTAAAGACAACCTTTATAGAAAGCTATCCTAGTGGTAGCTGTGGAGAGCAGCCTTCAGGCTAAGTCTCGAAGGAATGTAAAGCAGCTTGTTTTACCAGATCTGAACCTCCTGAATGACCAAATGGAAGGAGAACCACACAAGAGATATATAAGATATATGTATTTATTACTAAACACTCTCTACTAACCTCTTTATGAGATTAGAGCACACAGTACACAATATTAAATCAATAGAATGACAGTAAATAGCACAATACACAGCGGGCTCCAGGGGGAGACCGAACCATATACTAAGAAAGTGGTATAACAACCACGACTTAACTAGACACAGTGCCTAGAGCACGTAGAATCGCTGGGACCCCAAGGAACCACACAAAGTAGTGACACAGGGGACCCACGGAGGACGGGTGCAGTGTGTGAACACAGACGCGAGCTCCGTGTAACTCTATGGGAAAGTCGCGGTTGGAAAATTACAGTTTAAGGACACTTCGGAGAGGACTTCAAGCAAACCCTTTGGAACATAGAAGGTTCTAAGGCCAGCACCCTTGTGAGTACCGAGGTACCGGTGTTACCTATCCCAGAGGAGCCGGGTGCATGGGGTCAAGTGGTGTCGGAAACCCTCGTCGTTTTCAATGGCGTGATGCAAAGAAGTGCTGCTGCCGGGAAGATGAAAAGTGTCCGGTGGAATCCAAGCCTGGATCTGAGGTGAGAAGAACCTGAAAGCAGAGAGGACAGAGTCTGGGTCACTTAAGGGTGACCAGGGGCTCGGTAGACGAATGCCCACCGATGTCGGGTGCTTCAGGTGAGATGACGGGATGCTTGACTCTGCAGCCACGGGGACCAGGAGACGTCAACGATGACCAAAGTCCGGAGGTGAGCTGTCCCACAAAGGATGTCGAGTGCTGGGGGGTCAGTGTCCAGATTGAACACCAACAAGCCTTGGCAACTGCAACCCACGCGGGCAGAGGAAACAAGTCACGGTGAGGACCAGCAAGGTCCTGGGGACTCTCCAAGCTATGGAGAGTCAGGGCACGTCTGGAGCAACCAGGAAAGCCTAAGGAAAGTCAAAGTTACCTTCACAGGGACCCACAGGCCAACAGACCAGGGATCGCGAAGGGACCTCGAGCTGAATCACGAAATACCAGCCCACGGAACACTCGTGGAGTGTAGGCCGGAAATCTTCGGTGGAAATACTGCTCGGGGTCAGGACTACACGTAGCCCAACGCACAGCCTCAGGGATCGCTAAAAAGCATATGCTGCTGCAAAAGAACACGCTGCACAGGGGTTCGGGTTGCACGGTCCCCACGAGGGATACTGGTCTCAGGATTGCTGAGAGGTCAGGTCAACCTCAGGGACGCTCGGGAACCCACCTCCTGTGTTACAGAAATCTTCGGAGTCCTCAGGAGCTCGGGAGATGCAAACCGGTCAGATGCGTTAAGGTGCCTGCCTTGCAGGGGAGTAACTCCTTTACTCCAAGGGAGATTCTTCAGTCATCCAGCGTAGTGTAGATCGTCGAAGTACTTGGTTTCTGTAGCAGAGTTTAGTCCAGGTAAAATCTAAAGTCCTGTAGTCAGGGTTCCTACTTTATACCCAAGGAAGGGGTGGGACAAACTCTGGGGACCCACCTACGGGAGGGTCAGGACAGAGGGTTGGCTACACCCATGTCCTTTGTCCAGTTTCGCGCCAGAGCAGGAGCAAATGGCTCCTGCAACCGGTTTGAACTGGACTATGCACAGGGACCCCAAATGTGCCCCCAGTGCAGACTTCAAACACTCTCAGAGTGCACCCACCCAGCCCCAATACACTAAATCCTGTCTGGGAGGTGGTCACACCTCCCTGTGACAGGAAACCTATTGTCAAGCCTTCTCCTGCTCGAGCTTGGCTCAGCAGCAGGAGGGCAGACTCGTGTCTGTGGCTGGCAGCATCCATTTTGTGATGCCCAGGTCGAGAAAGCTGGTACCGGGTAGACCGGTGCCCCATAGTAGTGGTACTATAGGGGAGGAATCATACCTCCCACACCAGTTACTGGTGTGGAGGTATGATTCCAAGGTGTTTGACACCAAACACGACATGTTTCTAAGCAGCCGTTTTAAAGTTAGCATTTACTGCGAGGTTATAATGCACTTAAGTATATATGGTTGGCTGCATCACAGACACCCCGGAGAATAGATTCCAAAGGCTGCAGAGGGGCTCTGCTCATGCAGGGGCACCCTCTCACACAAAACCCAGCACCCTGCCTTCAGGATTGATAATGCCTGCCATAGGGGTGACTGATAGGTTTATATGTGTAGTGATTTAGAATAGATATAGGTGAGCTATATCTAAGTAAGGGGTGCATGCACCTCCTTACACAGGTTGCAGTAGCAGACCTGTGGTGTCATTTTGAATGGCCTCTCAGGGATGGCACAATACATGCTTTAGCCCCTGGGAGGCCTCTGGGGTACCTATGCCCTGGGTACATGGTGTACCATATACTAGGGACTTATAAGGGTACCCCAGTATCCAATCTGGAGTGTACCTAAAGTACATGCACAACCAATTTAGGGAGAAAGCAGATAAACTGGGGTCCTGATTAGCAGGATCCCAGTCAGACTAGTCAAAAACCAGCAAAACACCAGGAAAAAGTGGGGGTAACCATGCAGTCAGATTCCACCTTCCTACAGTTACTACACTTGTTAAACAGTGTGTGGTCATAACTCAGAATCTTCCTGAATTCTAAGGTTTTTCTAGGAAGCCTTCTACAGTCTGACGTTGTTACTCTAAAGCGTTATGCAGTCTGAGGTAGTTACCCAGAAGCCTCATGCAGTCTTAAGTTGTTACTAGTACTCATTAGACGGTCTGGGATTGTTACTCTAAAATTTCATGAAGTCTGAGGTTTTCCTAGTGCGTCGTCTGCGGTCTGTGGTTATTACTGGGAAACCTCAAGCACTCTGAGGTAGTTATTCAGAAGCTGCATACAATCAGAGGTTGTTACTCTGAAACCGCATGCAGCCTGAGGTTGTTACTCAGAAGCCTCATGCAGACTGAGGTTGTTACAAGCCTCAAGCAGACAGATTATTACTTTAAAGCCTCATGCAGTCCGAGGTTGTTACTCAGAAGCCCCATGCAGTCTGAGGTTGTTAGTATAAATCCTCAGGCAGTCTGAGGTTTTTACAAGCCTTATGCAGACTGGTATTATTACTCAGAAGCTTCATGCTGTCTGACATTATTACTATAGATACTCATAAATCTGAGGTAGTTACTCAGAAGCTTCATGGAGTCCAAGGTTTTTCTAGGAAGCCTTCTGCACTCTAATGATGTTACTGTGAAGCCCCATGCAGTCTGAGGTGGCTATTCAGAAGCTTCATGCAGTTTTAAGTTGTAACTAGTACGCATTAGATGGTCTGGGATTGTTACTCTGAAGTTTCATTAAATTTGAGGTTTTCCTAGGGCGCCTTCTGAGGTCTGTGGTTGTTACTGGGAAGCCCCAAGCACTCTGAGGTAGTTTCTCAGAAGCTGCATACAGTCAGAGGTTGATACTCTGAAGCCTCATGCAGCCTGAGGTAGTTACCTAGACGTCTCATGCAGTCTGAGGTTGTTACAAGCCTCAGTCAGACAGATTATTATTTTGAATCCCCATGCAGTCTGAGATTATTACGCAAAAGCCCTGTGCAGTCTGAGGTTATTAGTATAAATCCTCATGAAGTCTGAGGTTGTTACAAGCCTTATGCAGACTGGTATTATTACACAGAAGCTTCATGCAGTCTGAGGCTATTAATATAGCTCCTCATACAATCTGAGGTAGTTACTCAGAAGCTTCATGAAGACCAAGGTGTTTCTAGGATGCCTTCTGCACTCTGAGGTTGTTACTGTGAAGCCCCATGCAGTCTGAGATAGCTACTATAAAGCCTCATGCAGTCTTAGGTTGTTAGGATTCATTTGACTGTCTGGTGGTTATTACTCAGAAGCTTCATGAAGTCTGAGGTTTTCCAAGAGCACCTTCTGCAGGCTGTGGTTGTTACTGGGAAGCCTCAAGCACTCTGGGGTGGTTACTCAGTGGCCTCATGCAGTCTGAGGTTGCTTTAGAAGCTTCATGTAGACAGAGGTTGTTACTCAGAAGCCTCATGCAGCCTGAGGTTGTTCTCAGAAGCCCCATGCAGTTTGCGGTTATTAGTGTAGATCATCATGCAGTCTGAGGTTGTTACTCTGAAGCTTCATGCAGTCTGGGGTTGTTACTCTGATGCCTCATGCAGATTGAGGTTGATACCCAGAAGCTTCACGCAGTCTGAGGTTGCTTCAGGATCCTCATTCAGACTAAGGTTGGCACTCATAGCTTCATGCACTCTGAGGTTATTAGTATAGACCCTCATACAATCTGAGATTGATGCATGGAAACCCCATGCAGTATGATGATGTTTCAGAAGCTCCATGCAGGCTGAGGTTGTTACTCAGAAGCCTCATACAGTCTGAGGTTATTAGTATAGATCCTCGTGCAGTCTGAGGTTGTTAATCAGAAGCCTCATGCAGCCTGAGGTTGTTCTCAGAAGCCCCATGCAGTTTGCGGTTATTAGTGTAGATCATCATGCAGTCTGAGGTTGTTACTCTGAAGCTTCATGCAGTCTGGGGTTGTTACTCTGATGCCTCATGCAGATTGAGGTTGATACCCAGAAGCTTCACGCAGTCTGAGGTTGCTTCAGGAGCCTCATTCAGACTAAGGTTGGCACTCATAGCTTCATGCACTCTGGGGTTATTAGTATAGACCCTCATACAATCTGAGATTGATACATGGAAGCCCCGTGCAGTATGTTTCAGAAGCTCCATGCAGGCTGAGGTTGTTACTCAGAAGCCTCATACAGTCTGAGGTTATTAGTATAGATCCTCGTGCAGTCTGAGGTTGTTACTCTGAAGCATCATGCAGGCTGAGGTTATTAGTATAGATCCTCGTGCAGTCTGAGGTTGTTACCCTGAAGCGTCATGCAGTCTGAGGTTATTAGTATAGATCCTCGTGCAGTCTGAGGTTGTTACTCTGAAGCATCATGCAGTCTGAGGTTATTAGTATAGATCCTCGTGCAGTCTGAGGTTGTTACCCTGAAGCGTCATGCAGTCTGAGGTTATTAGTATAGATCCTCGTGCAGTCTGAGGTTGTTACTCTGAAGCATCATGCAGTCTGAGGTTATTAGTATAGATCCTCATGCAGTCTGAGGTTGTGACTCAGAAACCTCATGCAGTCTGATGTTATTCGGATGTGCCATGCAGTCCAAAGTTATTAGTATGGATCCTCAGACAAGTCGAGGTTGTTACTCTGATGCCTCATGCAGTCTGAGGTTGCTACTCAGAAGTGTCATGCAGTCTGAGGTTATTAGTGTAGATCCTCGTACAATCTGCGGTTGATTCTTGAAGCTTCATGCAGTGTGGGGTTGTTACTCTGATGTCTCATGCAGTTTGATGTTACTCAGAAGCCTCATGCAGTCTGAGGTTATTAGTGTAGACCCTCATACAATCTAAGGTTGATGCTGGAAGCCTCATGCAGTCAGATGTTGTTAGTATAGTACCTCATACAATCTGGGGTTGTTACTTAGAAGTCTCATGCAGACTGAGGTTATTAGTGTAGATCCTCATACAATCTGAGGTTGATGCTGGAAGCCTCATGCAGTCAGATGTTGTTAGTATAGTACCTCATACAATCTGGGGTTGTTACTTAGAAGTCTCATGCAGACTGAGGTTATTAGTGTATATCCTCATACAATCTGAGGTTTATACTCGGAAGCCTCATGCAGACTGAGGTTGTTACACAAAAGTCTTGTGCAGTCTGAGGTTATTAGTGTAGATCCTCATACAATCTGAGGTTGTTAGTATAGTACCTCATACAATCTGGGGTTGTTACTTAGAAGCCTCGTGCAGTATGAGGTTATTAGTGTAGATCCTCATACAATCTGAGGTTGATGCTGGAAGCCTCATGCAGTCAGAGGTTGTTAGTATAGTACCTCATACAATCTGGGATTGTTACTTAGAAGTCTCGTGCAGTCTGAGGTTATTAGTGTAGATCCTCATACAATCTGAGGTTGATGCTGGAAGCCTCATGTAGTCTGAGGTTGTTAGTATATTTCCTCATACAATCGGAGGTTGTTACTCGGAAGCTTCATGAAGTCTGGGGTTGTTACTTAGAAGCCTCATGCAGTCTGAGGTTATTAGTATAGTTCCTCATACAATCTGAGGTTTATACTCGGAAGCCTCATGCAGACTGAGGTTGTTACTCAGAAGTCTCGTGCAGTCTGAGGTTATTAGTGTAGATCCTCATACAGTCTGAGGTTGTTAGTATAGTACCTCATACAATCTGGGGTTGTTACTAAGAAGCCTCGTGCAGTCTGAGGTTATTAGTGTAGATCCTCATACAGTCTGAGGTTGTTAGAATAGTACCTCATACAATCTGGGGTTGTTACTAAGAAGTCTCGTGCAGTCTGAGGTTATTAGTGTAGATCCTCACACAATCGGAGGTTGATACTGGAAGCCTCATGCAGTCTGAGGTTGTTAGTATAGTACCTCATACAATCTGGGGTTGTTACTTAAAAGCCTCATGCAGTCAGAGGTTATCAGTGTAGATCCTCATACAATCGGAGGTTGATACTGGAAGCGTCATGCAGTCTGGGGTTGTTAGTATAGTACCTCATACAATCTGGGGTTGTTACTCGGAAGCTTCATGCAGTCAGAGGTTATCAGTGTAGATCCTCATACAATCGGAGGTTGATGCTGGAAGCGTCATGCAGTCTGAGGTTGTTAGTATAGTACCTCATACAATCTGGGGTTGTTACTTAGAAGCCTCGAACAGTCAGAGGTTATCAGTGTAGATCCTCATACAATCTGAGGCTGATACTCAAAAGCCTCATGCAGTTTGATGTTGTTACTGAGAAGCCTCATGCTGTCTTAGGATATTAGTATAGATCCTCATACAATCTGAGGTTATTATTTGGAAGCTAGTGCAGTATGAGGTTAGTAATATGGATCTTCATACAATCTAAGGTTGATATTCGAAGATTCATAGAGTCTGGGGTTGTTACTCTGATGCCTCGTGCAGTTTGATGTTGTCACTCGGAAGCTTCATACCGTCTGATGTTGTTACTTGGAAGCCTCGTGCAGTCTGAGGTTATTAGTGTTGATCCTCATACAATTGGAGGTTGATACTCGGAAGCCTCATGCAATCTGGGGTTGTTACACAAAAGTCTCGTGCAGTCTGAGGTTATTAGTGTAGATCCTCATACAATCTGAGGTTTATACTCGAAAGCCTCATGCAGACTGAGGTTGTTACACAAAAGTCTTGTGCAGTCTGAGGTTATTAGTGTAGATCCTCATACAATCTGGGGTTGTTAGAAGCCTCGTGCAGTCAGAGGTTATCAGTGTAGATCCTCATACAATCGGTGGTTGATACTGGAAGCCTCATGCAGTCAGAGGTTGTTAGTATAGTACCTCATACAATCTGGGGTTGTTACTTAGAAGTCTCATGCAGACTAAGGTTATTTGTGTAGATCCTCATACAATCTGAGGTTTATACTCGGAAGCCTCATGCAGACTGAGGTTGTTACACAAAAGTCTTGTGCAGTCTGAGGTTATTAGTGTAGATCCTCATACAATCTGAGGTTGTTAGTATAGTACCTCATACAATCTGGGGTTGTTACTTAGAAGCCTCGTGCAGTCTGAGGTTATTAGTGTAGATCCTCATACAATCTGAGGTTGATGCTGGAAGCCTCATGCAGTCAGAGGTTGTTAGTATAGTACCTCATACAATCTGGGGTTGTTACTCGGAAGCTTCATGCAGTCAGAGGTTATCAGTGTAGATCCTCATACAATCGGAGGTTGATGCTGGAAGCGTCATGCAGTCTGAGGTTGTTAGTATAGTACCTCATACAATCTGGGGTTGTTACTTAGAAGCCTCGTGCAGTCAGAGGTTATCAGTGTAGATCCTCATACAATCTGAGGTTGATACTCAAAAGCCTCATGCAGTTTGATGTTGTTACTGAGAAGCCTCGTGCAGTCAGAGGTTATCAGTGTAGATCCTCATACAATCTGAGGTTGATGCTGGAAGCCTCATGCAGTCTGAGGTTGTTAGTATAGTTCCTCATACAATCGGAGGTTGTTACTCGGAAGCTTCATGAAGTCTGGGGTTGTTACTTAGAAGCCTCATGCAGTCTGAGGTTATTAGTATAGTTCCTCATACAATCTGAGGTTTATACTCGGAAGCCTCATGCACACTGAGGTTGTTACTCTGAAGTCTCGTGCAGTCTGAGGTTATTAGTGTAGATCCTCATACAGTCTGAGGTTGTTAGTATAGTACCTCATACAATCTGGGGTTGTTACTAAAAAGCCTTGTGCAGTCTGAGGTTATTAGTGTAGATCCTCATACAATCGGAGTTTGATACTGGAAGCCTCATGCAGTCTGAGGTTGTTAGTATAGTACCTCATACAATCTGGGGTTGTTACTTAGAAGCCTCATGCAGTCAGAGGTTATCAGTGTAGATCCTCATACAATCGGAGGTTGATACTGGAAGCGTCATGCAGTCTGGGGTTGTTAGTATAGTACCTCATACAATCTGGGGTTGTTACTCGGAAGCTTCATGCAGTCAGAGGTTATCAGTGTAGATCCTCATACAATCGGAGGTTGATGCTGGAAGCGTCATGCAGTCTGAGGTTGTTAGTATAGTACCTCATACAATCTGGGGTTGTTACTAAGAAGCCTCGTGCAGTCTGAGGTTATTAGTGTAGATCCTCATACAGTCTGAGGTTGTTAGTATAGTACCTCATACAATCTGGGGTTGTTACTAAGAAGCCTCGTGCAGTCAGAGGTTATCAGTGTAGATCCTCATACAATCGGAGGTTGATACTGGAAGCGTCATGCAGTCAGAGGTTGTTAGTATAGTACCTCATACAATCTGAGGTTTATACTCGGAAGCCTCATGCAGACTGAGGTTGTTACTTAGAAGCCTCATGCAGTCAGAGGTTATCAGTGTAGATCCTCATACAATCGGAGGTTGATACTGGAAGCGTCATGCAGTCTGGGGTTGTTAGTATAGTACCTCATACAATCTGGGGTTGTTACTCGGAAGCTTCATGCAGTCAGAGGTTGTTAGTATAGTACCTCATACAATCTGGGGTTGATACTGGAAGTCTCGTGCAGTCTGAGGTTATTAGTGTAGATCCTCATACAATCTGAGGTTGATACTGGAAGCGTCATGCAGTCTGAGGTTGTTAGCATAGTACCTCATACAATCTGGTGTTGTTACTCGGAAGCTTCATGCAGTCTGAGGTTGTTAGTATAGTACCTCATACAATCTGGGGTTGATACTGGAAGTCTCGTGCAGTCTGAGGTTATTAGTGTAGATCCTCATACAATCTGAGGTTGATGCTGGAAGCGTCATGCAGTCTGAGGTTGTTAGTATAGTACCTCATACAATCTGGGATTGTTACTTAGAAGCCTCGTGCAGTCTGAGGTTATCAGTGTAGATCCTCATACAATCGGAGGTTGATGCTGGAAGCGTCATGCAGTCTGGGGTTGTTAGTATAGTACCTCATACAATCTGGGGTTGATACTGGAAGTCTCGTGCAGTCTGAGGTTATTAGTGTAGATCCTCATACAATCTGAGGTTGATGCTGGAAGCGTCATGCAGTCTGAGGTTGTTAGTATAGTACCTCATACAATCTGGGATTGTTACTGAGAAGTCTCGTGCAGTCTGAGGTTATTAGTGTAGATCCTCATACAATCTGAGGTTGATACTGGAAGCCCCCTGCAGTCTGAGGTTGTTAGCATAGTACCTCATACAATCTGTTGTTGTTACTCGGAAGCTTCATGCAATCTGAGGTTGTTGCTTCGGAATCTGTTAAAAAAAATCCAATAATACTTCTCTACAGAACATGTCACGTGACAGGCGTTGATAACAAGCTGACTGGGCTTTTTCTAGAAACTGGCTGGATCGATACGTCCAATTTGAGCGATCAAACGAGCAGAAAATGTTTGTAGTGTCATTAAACAGCAATAGACACCGGCGGAAGGAACACCTACCCGCTCCGGTGATATTAAACACAATTACTTGTTATTTCCCCGGCTTGGGGTGTGAGGTTTCTGCAGCAAGGCAGTTCTCGCCTTGATCACGGACGCAGCTGGGCAAAGGCCGTGTGAGACACGCCAGCTCACAGACTCCCGGGCTCCTTTTAACCCTTCTGTATCCCCTTGGTAGCGGTGTATCCTTGGTAGCGGTGTCCCCTTGGCAGCAGTACCCACTTGGTAGCAGTATCTCCTTGGTAGCGATATCGCCATGGTAGCGGTATCTCCATGGTAGCGATATCGCCTTGGTAGCGGTATCCCGTTGGTAGCTGTATCCCCTTGGTAGCGGTATCTCCTTGGTAGCAGTATCTCCTTGGTAACGGTATCCCCTTGGTAGCTGTATCCCCTTGGTAGCGGTAACTCCTTGGTAGCGATGTCGCCTTGGTAGCGGTATCCCCTTGGTGGCAATATCTCCTTGGTAACGGTATCCCCTTGGTAGCAGTATCTCCTTTATAGCGATATCGCCATGGTAGCGGTATCTCCATGGTAGCGATATCGCCTTGGTAGCGGTATCCCCTCGGTAGCGGTATGCCCTTGGTAGCGGTATCTCCTTGGTAGCGATATCGCCTTGGTAGCAGTATCTCCTTGGTAGCAATATCGCCATGGTAGCGGTATCTCCATGGTAGCGATATCTCCTTTGTAGCGGTATCCCCTCGGTAGCAGTATCCCCTTGGTAGCGGTATCTCTTTGGTAGCAATATCGCCTTGGTAGCGGTATCCCCTTGGTAGCGATATGCCATGGTAGCGGTATCTCCTTGGTAGCGGTATCCCCTCGGTAGCGGTATCCCCTTGGTAGCGGTATCTCCTTGGTAGCGATATCGCCTTGGTAGCGGTATCCCCTTGGTAGCAAAATTCCCTTGGTAGTGGTATCCCCTTGGTAGTGGTATCCCCTTGGTAGCAGTATCCCCATGGTAGTGGTATCTCCTTGGTAGCAATATCACCTTGGTAGCGGTGTCCCTATGGCGGCAGTGGTATTCCCTTGGTAGCGGTATCTCCTTGGTAGCGGTATCTCCTTGGTAGCAATATCCCCTCGGTAGCGGTATCCCCTTGGTAGCGGTACCTCCTTGGTAGCGATATCGCCTTGGTAGCGGTATCCCCTTGGTAGCAAAATTCCCTTGGTAGTGGTATCCCCTTGGTAGCAGTACCCCCTTGGTAGCGGTATCTCCTAGGTAGCGCTATCACCTTGAGGATACCGCTCTGGGCAGCTTGTAGCATGCCTCGATCAGAGAGAGTCCAGGACTTACTTGCCATTCGGGCGAATTTCCACCTGTTCTAACTTTAGGCCTCATTTATGGCATTTTGGCACAGGGCAGTGCCGCAAGGCACCTTACTGCGCTGCCCTACGCCAAAGTGAAATGGCAGGAATGCCCTGTAAGTGGCACCTTCCTGCATAAAATCAATCGTCAGAGGCCTTTTCCTCTTTCCATGTGTGCTGCAGCAGCACACATGGAAAGAGGAAACAACGAGGAGAAATAAACAGATTTCTCCTCCTTCAGCCTCACCTTAGAAGGCGTACGGGTTTGGAGCTGCCCCAGGTTTACATCCACTAGCAGTCGGCATGGCTTGTGGGTGGCGGGGCGGGGGAAGATGGCACGGAAGGGTTGGGGTGCGCAATACAAGAAAAAAACTGTACCTTGCTGCCAGGTCCTGCGCTGCTCCTGGTCTCCTCGTCTTGGATCAGGAAGAAGCCAGGCTCCACTGACCAATCACAACACTGCAATGAAGCATTGTGATTGGTAAGCACCCAGGCTCCCCTGACCAATCACGCTGCTACAATGCAACGTTGTGATTGGTCTGAGCGCCGCAACACTGCACTCAGGGGGTGGAGGGGTAGGCATCAGGCCCGGTTCTAGAGGGTGGGCCAGGCCCACCCAAGGAATACCCAGGCCCACTCAAGGCCATTCAGAACTGAAAAACAAGCGTTTTTCACCTTAATGTTTCACAGGGGCGTGCAGCCTGGGGAGAGGTGTGAAGTCAGCAGAGTTTATTAGCTGCTATGATGCACAAATGACCAGTACAGATCTCCTGAAAACTGAATTATGATTCAGGGCTTATTGCATCGTATTTTTAAACGTCAATGCTTTGCAAAGTAAAAAGCTGCCAACGTTTTTTTAAAACATGAAAAGCTGTAAACCGGAAGCACCTCAAAGAAAGCGAAGTATGCAGCGCTTTGAGTGCTGATTATTGTGTTAAAAATATCAAATGCGGACAGATGCCAATACCTAAAATGTCAGATCGATCAAAAATTTGTTGATTTTTTTGGCAGTATTCACTCACCTTAATGGCCCACCCATGCTTCTTTACGGCCCTCCCAAAGAAAAAATTCTAGAGCTGGGGATGGTGGGCATGTTCTCCATGCAGGCTGTAATGCACAGCCGCGGCCGCTGCAGGTAAGAGCGGTGGGGCCGGCTATTTATTTAATTTTCCCTCGTGGTCGCCTCTCGAAATACCCCCCCCCCAGCTGCCCCACCGCTCTTACCTGCTGCGGCTGGGGCTGGTAATGGGGAAAGTGCGAATGACTGGTTGGGGCGGCCCGAGAGGAGCGACCAAACAGTCATTGCGCACTTTGGAGTGGGCAAACCACTCCTCCCCTGCCCAGCTCCGAGAGCAGAGCAGCCCGCCCACCCGCTCACCCCTAAAGCAGCACAAACATAAAATGATAACTGGAAGTTAATATCATTTTATGTTTCCTACTTTGCACTGCTTAAAAGCAAATGTTTACATCACCTTGTAAATCTAGGGCAGGGTCAAATTCTTTGGGTGTTGTGTGGGAAAACCCACCACCTCCCAGGTGCACAGTAAGTAAAGTGATGCAGGGCTCTCATAATTAAGCCTCTTCATTTGCAAAGCTCTTGCTGAGTGCAGAGATGTGACTGGTGCGCTCCAGCCTGGGCTTCACACAGCTGGACTCTTGGGGTAGGACGAAAGGAAGTCCCATTAGGGTGGACCCTTGATAGAATGAGCCCCCTTCCAGAGGCTGGGCCGGACCCTCAGGGGCCCAATAGCTGGAAAGACTGGCACAAGGACAGGTAACAGCCATAAGTGGGCAGGTTTTCCAGGACCACCTGTGCCTCTCCTCGACGGGGATGCGATACAAAGGTTGGAGTCACCAGAACATGGACATCCTGGTTCCCTTGTAGGTAGTAAGTGGGCCACGTGCTTTGGCAAACAACCCTCATGGACAATTTCTAGGGCTCCAGGTGGGACGCTGCGCCCGTGCCCAGGGGCAGGACGTGCTCCAGACTGGCCCGGGTGGGATGTCGAGTGCTTTCCAGCAAGAAACTGGTGGCAAAGCCTATGCTTGGGTGGGGTTTGGAGCTCCCTAAGACGGACCTCACACCTGCGCTGCCTCACTACTTATTGTGCCACTACCCCAGAGTAGGTATAGGCAGGGCCACTGGAATTATGCGGCAGAGTTGACTACATTCTGCAGCAAGAAAACTAAAATTATGTGGATTTATGCAGCACATTTTGTGGCAATATTAGTTCATTAATTTGTCGTTTTTACACGTTAACCGCTCTGGGCAAGGGTTTCACCTCTTTACTACCAGTTTAACACCCAAATACAGCAATAATCAACTAAAATTGATCCATCTGACATTGCAAAGGGTCTTCCTTGCGCAGGGACACGTGTTGCTGCCACGTTTTATATGGATTTTTGTGCTTTTAGAGCTAGAAACATTTTTTAACCTGCAGATTATAAAGTAGATGATGGATTGTGTGGCAAAAGCAGCAAATCAATAATCATGCAGAAAATGCTGCGGCTGCAGAATTGCATAATTCCAGGGGCCCTGGGTATATGCTACTTGCCGCTTACAGAGATCTCCCCTCCCAAGGTAAGAGCACTCCCAGAACTAAGCATCATAGGGAGCTCACTCTACAGGGAACTCCCTCCTTCAAGCACTCAGGGAACCATGCCGCAGAGGGAGCTCACTTTACGGAGAACTCCCCTCCCAAGACAAAAGCACTCCCGGAACTAAGCATCATAGGGAGCTCACTCCACAGGGAACTCCACTCCCAAGGCAAAAGCACTCCCGGAACTAAGCATCATAGAGAGCTCACTCTACAGGGAACTCCCCTCCTTAGAGCACTAAGGGAACCATGCCACAGAGGGAGCTCACTCTACAGAGAACTCCCCTCCCACGGTAAGAGCACTCCAGGAACTAAGCATCATAGAGAGCTCACTGTACAGGGAACTCCCTCCTTCAAGCACTCAGGGAACCATGCCACAGAGGGAGCTCACTCCACAGGGAACTCCCTCCCAAGGCAAGAGCACTCCCGGAACTAAGCATCATAGGGAGCTCACTCTATAGGGAACTCACCTCCCAAGGCAAAAGCACTCCCGGAACTAAGCATCATAGAGAGCTCACTCTACAGGGAACTCCCTCCTTAGAGCACTAAGGGAACCAGGCCACAGAGGGAGCTCACTCTACAGAGAACTCCCCTCCCACGGTAAGAGCACTCCCGGAACTAAGCATCATAGAGAGCTCACTCTACAGGGAACTCCCTCCTTCAAGCACTCAGGGAACCATGCCACAGAGGGAGCTCACTCGACAGGGAACTCCCTCCCAAGGCAAAAGCACTCCCGGAACTAAGAATCATAGAGAGCTCACTCTACAGGGAACTCCCCTCCATAGAGCACTAAGGGAACCATGCCACAGAGGGAGCTCACTCTACAGAGAACTCCCCTCCCAAGGCAAAAGCACTCCCGGAACTAAGCATCATAGGGAGCTCACTCTAGAGGGAGCTCCCTCCTCCGAGCACTCAGGGAGCCATGCCACAGAGGGAGCTCACTCTACAGAGAACTCCCCTCTCAAAGTAAGAGCACTCCCGGAGCTAAGCATCAAAGGGAGCTCACTCTATAGGGAACTCCTTCCTCCGAGCACTCAGGGAGCCATGCCACAGAGGGAGCTCACTCTACAGAGAACTCCCATCCCACAGTAAGAGCACTCCCGGAACTAAGCATCATAGGGAGCTCACTCTATAGGGAACTCCCTCCTCCGAGCACTCAGGGAACCATGCCACAGAGGGAGCTCACTCTACAGAGAACTCCCCTCCCAAGGCAAAAGCACTCCCGGAACTTAGCATCATAGGGAGCTCACTCTATAGGGATCTCCCCTCCTTACAGCACTCAAGGAACCATGCTACAGAGGGAGCTCACTCTACAGAGAACTCCCCTCCCAAAGTAAGAGATCTCCCGGAACTAACCATCAAAGGGAGCTCACTCTATAGTGAACTCCCTCCTCCGAGCACTCAGGGAGCCATGCCACAGAAGGAGCTCACTCTATAGGGAACTCCCCTCCTTAGAGCACTCAGGGAACCATGCCACAGAGGGAGCTCACTCTACAGAGAACTCCCCTCCCAAGGCAAAAGCACTCCCGGAACTAAGCATCATCGGGAGCTCACTCTAGAGGGAGCTCCCTCCTCCGAGCACTCAGGGAGCCATGCCACAGAGGGAGCTCACTCTACAGAGAACTCCCATCCCACAGTAAGAGCACTCCCGGAACTAAGCATCATAGGGAGCTCACTCTATAGGGAACTCCCTCCTCCGAGCACTCAGGGAACCATGCCACAGAGGGAGCTCACTCTACAGAGAACTCCCCTCCCAAGGCAAAAGCACTCCCGGAACTTAGCATCATAGGGAGCTCACTCTATAGGGATCTCCCTCCTTACAGCACTCAAGGAACCATGCTACAGAGGGAGCTCACTCTACAGAGAACTCCCCTCCCAAAGTAAGAGATCTCCCGGAACTAACCATCAAAGGGAGCTCACTCTATAGTGAACTCCCTCCTCCGAGCACTCAGGGAGCCATGCCACAGAAGGAGCTCACTCTATAGGGAACTCCCCTCCTTAGAGCACTCAGGGAACCATGCCACAGAGGGAGCTCATTCTACAGAGAACTCCCCTCCCAAGGCAAAAGCACTCCCAGAACTAAGCATCATAGGGAGCTCACTCTATAGGGAACTTCCCTCCTTAGAACACTCAGGGAACCATGATGGGGGGTAAATGGAGAGACACTGCAGTGGTCACACATGGCTTACCAGCTCACGAGAGCAAGACCTGCGCTCTGCACGTTCTCTTGAAAGGAAGGAACAACGATGTCAAATACAGTAGCACTTTATTAAGCAATTCAAACCCACAGGAAACAGTTCAACGTAAATGTGTGTTCATCAACACATGATCAGGTCAAAGCATAAAATAATTCAATTTAAATGTTGCCCAACAACATTTGAGCAGGATGAAAAAATAAATGCATCGACAATGTTCAAACTCAGTTGTTCAAAGAAGCAAATATATGACCAAAATATTATGCTATAAGCAGCTGCCCAAGGAGCAACCCTAACTCTAAAGAGGATGGGTAGGCTAGTGCCTAGAAGGCTAATCTTTTCTTAAGAAAGCAACACCATTCAAGACTACGTAGTTTAAACTAAGTTAAATGCAATGGCTTGGGTTAGAATGAACTGAATTAGATGGGCTGTCAAAGCCAAAAGGCTAAATTATTAAAGAGGCTGAATAAACTAATGATGAAATAATCAGATAGGCTGACAAAACCAATAGGCTATGCCATCAGATAGGCCGTTAAAGCCAAAAGGCTAAATTATTAAGAAAAGAATATTACCACCTTGAAAGTTTGAAGCTCTAGCCCAGTAGTACGGACGATCGATCGCACGGGAACCCTCCAACCGCAGTCAAGCTCTGATGCAATGGAGAGTTCAAAGCTCTAGTCCGGGCGCGGCTTTTTATATAGTTGAATGCAGAACTTTATCGTTAAAATGCAGAACTTGCCTACGTGTGCACGAGGCTTGACACGAGATGTGACGCAGGCCACTCGGCCACCTGGTTTACTGGAAACTTTTATATGAGAAGTGGTATCAGGATAAAACAGAACTGGTGGCAGAAGGTCAGAGTTCTCTGACCGCAAAAAGTAAACAAAGGATAACTTTTACCGTGAAAAATGCTTTAGAATTAATATTAAATATATTAATTCTTGGTCAAGTTCCTGCCTTGGGTTCCAGTTTAGCAAGCGCGGAAAGTCCCATAGCTAAGAATATCATGAATCTTGCATGTGACACTGCCAGATGTTCCATCACATTGTCATGTGGGTGGGGGCCACCCTTGCTCTTGTAACTGTGGAAAGTTACAAGAAAGGGCTAATGTTGTATCTGGGTGGATGGGACAGATTTCTGCTAGCAGATCAGTGAGGCCTACGAGGTCTGTTTTATTATTATTATAAAAAATGAGAGCAAGAGTCACTTGCTTTTGGGCCTACACATTTGTATCTAAGAAGGTATGCTTGGTCCTATGTAAGATATAGTTTATCTAGGGAGCTGGGCTTGGGCCTATGTGAGATGTGCTACCAGGACAAGGGAAAGTGGACAATTTAAGACATTCTATCTGAGCCTGCCTGGTAGGGCCTATCTGGGAGTATCATGTTTGGTGGGTAGTGCAAAATCATTAATGGGTTTCTTGTTAAATGGTAATACGGGACTTTCGGGACCCTCCATCATCTCCCTCCTCTTGTTCATTCTTTTGAACAAAATTCTTGCACTTAGTGTAGTCCTATTGTTGTTACTTCTACAACTTCTATAAGTGCTAAGTTACTCACATTCCCTGTTCTATCCTTGCTCTCCCTGTCTGTAGGCCGGTGTGTAACATCCTGCCCTGTCAACTGTCCCTTCTTTATCAATGGCTATTTATTCACTTTGGTACAATATCTCTGTGTGTCATTTAAGCAGTATCTCAGGTATAATACTGTGATCACAACACACTTTTAAGGAGCGTAGTCATTCTAATGGCAGGAATGGGGGTCAATGCTGCTAGCAGCACCCATGATCATTTTCTCTAATTGTTCTGAAAGTCTTGAGGCATTGTTCCAATCGTTGGTACGTGTGGCTAGTGTGACTAGTTGGAAGAATGTCTTATCTCCTGCTGTACTTTTACTTTTTTCAAAAAGTCTGCTGAAGAATAAGAGAGCCTCAGAGATGATACCTGTAAACAGAAAAAGTAACCGTTGGTGCCTGTCTTCAAGTAATTTGAGAGGTTACTAGCACTTCTATTACTTAGGCACATTCGATATGAGGAAAACAAAGTGATGAAAAAGGTAAAGATATCTCGTTGTCACAGGTTGTAGACTGAGGGGTTGGGGCATACATTTTTCCAGACGTCTTTAGTTGATGTATCGTTGGTATCCGCTTACACACTCTTCCTTTTTCTTTAGCACATGCAACCCTTCAGGATGAGCTTGGGATACCATTCCCACTTGGTTCTTTCCGTGGAACACATGTATTTTCTGTGTGGCTCCTGGCCCCTTGCACAACCCCTCAATCACATGTGAGATGAACGCCGGTCCATTGTCAGAACCCAAAAACATAGGTACTTTAAAGCGCGGTATGAACTCTTTCAGGAGCCATTTGGCAATAATTTGTGTATTGCCGTTCTTGGATTGGCATACCTCAGTCCAATTGCTGATCATGCACACAATAACCAACACGTACTTGTAGTTTGAGTAGGGGTCATGTTGATGAAGTCCATTTAATGTGGGGAAATGAAGTGGCCTGGGGCAGCGGAAATACAGCATTAGGAAAACAGGCTGATCTTCCCATCACGTCCTACAAGTGATGAACCATGAAAAAGACGGGCCATGGGACCAAGCATTATCGTTGGTATACATATTTTTCCATTTGGGCCTAACCGTATTCCTTTTCTTTTGCATACATCCTCCCTTGTTCCCTTCTTCCTTTTCTCCCACCCAGCCCTTCCAATAATATACTTAGGGTCATAGTACATATCATCATCCTTTATATTTATGTCATGATATCATGTGTAGTAGCTATTCCTTTTTGTACATCTGCATCAATAAATTATTTACCAATTGATACATAGTCCTTGGAGGAGGTGTGTGCAGCACATTCTACAATTGAAACTTTGATAGCAACATGTCTAGCAATAGGTGAGCTATCAATGGTGCACACTGCATTTGTTGGCCAGCTGAGGTAAGGAGGGAACTCCAAATGAAGGAAAGAACCTAAAAATTATATTGCAATCACTGTACAAGACTTTAAAAAGAAATTCATTATCTCCAGAAGCAAAAGAAGACTTAAAACATTGCACTATAGCTTGTCCCAACAGCAAACACAGATGAAAATCTTTTTTTTTTTTCTCTTGGGACAAGTAGGCCCAACCCCTACAGCTCAAACCCTTTGGCTGTTAGTTTGCAGTACCACATTATGGATCATGTAAGGGCACTGTCTGCAGTGAAGGTAATATTTGTGTCCATGTTATAATGCTGTTCAAACTTGTATTTACTGTTCATTAATTGAAAGCCTCTATTATTAGAGTGAGCGCTCTAAGTAAATGTTGTAAGCTCAGACTGTACTACTGACAGTCGTTAGAATATAAAAATGTGTACACATATGTTCAATATTTAGCAATGTGAGGCTATGTATACTGTTCTCAGAATGCTCAGTAAACTACTGGAATATGGTAGGTACCATTTCTTTGCAACATATAAATAAGCAAGCATTGGCAAAGCCAGTAGGTCCGAAATTGTTGGTCAGCCCTTTGGCTCTGTCAATGCGCAACCCATCCTTTTCTTACAATATTTCTGTGGGAGCTGCTGGGCCCTCACCATTATAACAAACATTAGCAAAAAATAAAAATTGTTTTAGTGTCAAACATCACACATTGCACAGTCGTTACTGGCACGGAATAAAACAACTGTGTGTCGATATGCTCCTTGTGAAAGAACAGAATGAAGTCACTCACAGTGAAGCTAGCCAAGTAATAATAAATAAAGTGCACCCATGTCCTTGGATTTGTGCAGATATACAACTTTTGTGAATTCACAAGACTACAGAAGTAGGCCAAGAAATAGTACTCCTAGAAAACATATATGTGAACTTCATTTAAGCATGAGCAAATATGTAGGTGTACCAACTTCGCAGCGCGTTGTTAAGTCAAACACATTTCCTCCTAATTTTTTTTTTTTTTCATAAATACAAAAGAACTTTCAGTGTCAGTTTTAGGTCATGTCGGTTCTATGTATGGTTGCTGGTACTTATATATTTATTAATTGATCAGGGACAAGCTGATGGGGCTTTAAGTGTTGATCAGAACTTGGAATATGCCTTAGTGAAAATAGGGTGATCCCTAGGCAATAAACTATTTTTATTTTTTTCTTAAATATTTATTTGTTTATTTCTTTCTTTTAATTGTAGTACTTATCTTGCCTATTTTATTCCTAAGTAGTCCATTCAGGCACTGCTGAGATTTGTTGCTGCTTTAATATCACAGTGGGCACATGGTCCAGCTTTGATCCAAACGTGTGGGAAACTTATGGTGACGTAACATTTGATCTAATATAGACCCCTTGTGTATTTTAAAGTAATTTTGGAAGTATTGGTTGCGTAACCCTCAAAATCCCCCCTCATACACGATCAGCAGTATATAATTTTGGATAAATAATTGATCAATTGTATGAATGTTTGAATGAGGGAAGATATATATGTTTTTGAGTATGATGAATTAAAAAGATGCATGAACCTCTATATAGTGAAATGAACTTTTATGTGATGTAATGGGTTATGTAGGTCTGTGTGGTAATGCTGGAACCCATTTAACAACTGAGTGGACACTTTGATAATGGACCTTTAAATAATGATACTAAATGGATGTGAACGGATTTAATGGTAAAAACAATACTTAATGAATATGTAAAATCATTTATAGGATTATGTTTATTGTATATTTTCGTTTTATTAGGTACATCAAAAACTTTTTTTTTTCAAATGTGTTCACACCTAACCCACCTGTCATACCCAATATGTTGTCTACTCTTCACCAAACATTCTCAGTCTATGACCTGTGGCTAGGTGCGCAACAGTAGCTGTGCCCTTGTGCAGGCACAACATTCAGAAATAAAATATACAAATACACTGAATTTAACACCTATAAAAAACGTTCAACACATTGGTGTGGCCCTATCTTTTCGTGGTACTGACACGGACAGGGCTTCCTGGCCTCTTATTGCTCTAGATCTAGTTGTTATATATACTATGGGTGGCCAGTGTTCGTACCTGGTAGGGTGTATTCAACTGGATGACATTTTTTTCAGGGGCCCCAGTGATCACCACCCATCATATGTCTGGAAACTTTAAAATATCGAGGAATCCAAATTTATTTCATAGAGGTAAAGTTGAAGGGTGGCAATCTAGATAGATGTGTGTCTGGAATTCGATGGTGGACCATATTCTGGACAATGCTACTGCTGTCCCCTTTGGGCAGAGTATCAATCATTAAAACAATTGTGTTACTTATACTCTTTTATTTGTCACAGCACGCCTGTTTGTCCACCCCGTGCTATTACTACCAAAATCTAAGGCCTATCTTGTCAGAGCTGATCAGCCCTCAGCACAAGTGATGTCTCACTCTCTCCATAGAAAAGGTAATGCACCCAATACATGCCTGGGGAATGTGGTCCCCACCTCTGAAATATACACAACGTGGCATTGGAGATGATATGTATGGCATGATGGCTGGCTGTGGACACAGACCCTGAGCCACTAGACCTGCTAAATGACCTGCTACACATTGATGGAAACCCTGAGTTACATGTACTTTATGCCAAAAGCGGACACTATCTGTATAGGCTCATTCTTTACCAACAGTCTGCTCTTGTTGCCGCAACTGAACAAATAAGCTGGGATCAGTTGCATCATACACATCGTCCCCTGTTGGTGATACCCCAGCTACTTTTAGTGGCCAAACAACACTCTCTGAAAAATGTGTCACTGAAGGACATGCGTATATTTATATATCCATGCACACTCAGCTGACTTTACCTCAAGCAGTGGTGATGCACGTAGTGAAAAAAACTATTTTGTCTTCCCGCTGCCGCAAAAAACCCACTATTTTCTTCACCACCACTTCAACCCAGCACAACTCTTTAAACTGATGCCAGGCAAAGATGTTGCCAGTCAGTAGCGTGTCTTCAGTACAGTGGTCATAGAGGAACGAAGCATATATATATATATATACATACATACATACCCAGTTACTAAACTTCATAATGCGAGACCTGAAACCCTGTATCTAATCTCGGCTCCCCGTCCACCAAATTGTGTGATCTTAGACATTTTATTTCTCATGTTCCTCTTTTCTAGCTTTGTTCAATATAGGCATGTCTGCCATGGTGGGGAAGAGACTCAGTCTCTCCTAATTCATTCTTTAAAACTTAAAAAGTGTTCACAACGCACTTGACATAATCTGTTGAACTAAACTGGAAACTCATACACTAAAACTATTATTTTCTTTTATCAAAACTGTTATTCCATTCACACAGCTCTCCATGTTCTGCTAACTGTATACAGATATATACATATATTTTAATTTCCTGTTCGTTCGTACCCACAGGAAGCTATTGCATTGTGTCTTTCTAGCCTGGCTCAACGCCCAGACTCTGCGGCCAGCGTTAATATAACGGCAGCCCAAGAGAAATCCTTTAACCCTTCAATACCTCGTAATATCCAGACACGTGTTGTCTTTAATTGTACGTAAAATATAGCTTATTATAAAATAATATGGCGTTTTTGTAAAGTGCACGTTTACTCAGAATGGTATTTTGACGCTAAACAGCAGATCCTTATCGTTCCCTCAACTCAATGGTACTCATTCCATCCACCTCAGAATGTAGACCTGGTAGCATCTGAACTTATGACCATGAAGTCAAACAAAGGCTCAAGCACGTTCTCTGTGTGTCATGCATGTTGTGTAAACGCCGTATATTCTAGTCTTTTCTCCTAAAGGCCTATAATAATTGTATTGGACCTATGTTTTTAATCATATTATTGTTCTATATAGCTGAATTAATCTGTGTATTTGTATCAAAGGTAAAATAGCTCTACTTTCCTATGGAAGTTGGTGGTGTGGCCTTCATTAATTTGTTTCTACACTTTCTAATGTCCAGGCAATAACTGACCTTTAACCTTCTTTGGGTAGCAGTACATTTTCTTTGAGAAGGACAGGGCTGATAACATACCATTAGGTGAAATGCAATTTCAGTCTTTTCTATTCACTGAAAGCCACAAAACATTTCCCATCAGACAAGTACAAGTGGTGTCTCATTTGGTGCTTGCAAATTATTCTCCTAATTTGTCCAGTTTCAGAGGTGGACCCTAATGTGCACTACCTCTCCCTCCTCTCTCATGGTACCGCACTCCTGTTCCTTGGCACTTCATCTTCTCTACTCCCCCATTAGTCCTGCACAAAGATTACATCCCTTTCATAAACTTATTTTTACATTATCATTTATTAAAAAAATGGGTGTAGTTAGTGTGCATTCCATTCCATCAATTTGTCTCCTTGTCTCCTCTTTTCTCTCTAATAATTACCATCTGATCCGAGATGTATGTTGCTCTTAGTCCAATGTCACTAACTTCCTTGGCCACGAGACACAATTTCAAAATCTTTGCTACTAGCTAATTCCAACTGTGTGTGTTCTGTAGCTGTACTTCCTAGATCTATGCTTGTACTTGGGCTACCTGCCCGTGCCTGAAGAGGTGGCACTTTTCACTGCCTGGGCTGTTGAATTGGACGCAGGTAGGAGTAAATTATTTGGGTCTTAATTGCCTTGTGTTGCGGCTGCATGTGGGGTGCAACACCTTGCATGTTGCCTACTAAGGCACATCATGGTACTTGTAGTGTAACTGCATCTATATGTCTGTTTTTCATGATCGTTATCAATCATTACGTGTGTGAGCCTTCCCAGTGCTCATCAACAATGTAAACCGAGTGGTAGCCCTCTGGCTGCGCTCCAATGTTCTCCTCATAAGTACTTCCTTCCACTCGTGAGCTTATTATAGTAATGCCTAAATTTTATTAACAAGAATTGTAGGCCTGTGTTTCCAGTTAAATGTAACAATGTATTTCAAAGCATTTATAACCTACCCTCATGACATGAAGCAGGGGGTGTCTTTGTGTGCTTTAGCGAATCAGAAAGTTTAGCTACTTATGGGAACGTAATATTAACTGTGATACTGCGCCACTGTATTTATTTAATTCTTTTTGTTTTGGTATTCTAACTAGCAGGGTCTCATCGCCATCGAATGATGATGAGACTTCAGAAACACGTAATGCTTTGAAAACAGGATATACTAATATAACAATAATATTCACGGTGAACTCAAGCACTCTCAACTCACATGTTTAAAAATACATTAGCAGGCCCAGGTATTCCTGTCTCGCTAAAACAGATCAAATACTGTTAGATGATCAGGCCAAAGCATAATATGGGGGGGTCAAGGGACATACCTGAGAGGAAGGGGCTTAAGGGAGCTAACAGGAGGAATGGAGACACGACTCCACCCCCACTTTGGCTACCAATTGGCCTGGACAAATGGTAGGCAAAACATGTGAGAGACAGAAGAAAAGAGGCGCAATGTATGGATAATGTGCAATGAAGACAAGTGCAACTACTTAGCGGGATTGCGGCTACGTATTAAAGGCAAGACAATCCAGACAACAGCTACCTGGCGCAACTGCCCGTAATAGTGAGGAAAAGTGGGGGCAATTGAGTCAACAATAATAACTAGCAGTCTGCCGCTCGGCTAGTGAGTGGAAAGCCGGCAGAACAGCAACAGATGGGGGCGGTGGCGGGAGAGAACTGTGGTGGGACAGCAGGGCTAACAAATGTATAACAAAACGAAGCACAAGAAACAGACATAACGGACAACAAATAAACAATAATTAAATAAATGAAATGCATGTCAAAAAGGAATACGTATCAATGTAACAGTGGTGGCTGAGAAAGCAGCCTGGAAGGACAGAGGAAGGAGGGGCGAGGTGGGTCTACAGTGGAGCTGCGAGGCTTACTTCCACGTCCCGTGAAGGGACAGAATCGGAGAAGAAGGCGGGGTCGATGTCACAGCGGGCCAGAGAGTGCCAAGTGGCCTGTTCCCATTTCTGGAGTGGCGCAGTTAACAAAGGAGAAAGGCGCCGGGGAGAGACTAAGAGAAATTGCAGAAATAAAAAGAGAAAGGCACCCAAGCCATGCAAAATAGAATCAGAGAGGGATGTACTAGAGAGAGCGAAGAAAGGGTGCGTGAATAAACAGGAGAGACACCTAAGGAAAAAGGGGCGCATGGACGCCGAAAAGTAGAATGGTGTTGCAAGGCGGGAAGGAGACCAGGAAAGAGAAATGTATGAAGAACAATAGAGTGAGAAGGAAAGGAGTGAGTGAAGGAACAAACCTAAATAGATAAAAAGTCAGAGAAGACGAAAGTGTAAAGAAAAAACCGAAAAATGCACTGTAGAAAGAAGAATACAAAATGGCGGCAAGAGCATTCAAAATGGCGCCGAGACACACCCAATTTTAAAAGTGCAACAACACTACAGATACGCGTGCCACATGTGCACCGAGTCAAGGGCGCAACAGCCCACAACTAAATCCAAACAGTCATCTGAAAACCAACGTCAAAGACCTGCAATAATGAGGTACAAAAAACGTGCGCCAAATATGTAAACCAAGTGAAAGCGGCAAACGCAAGTGCACAGCGCCAGAATTCGAAAAACAGAAGTGTTTTTCCAGGACTCAAACCTCAAGCATTACGGAGCAAATTAAAAAAAGAAAATAACCCACACATAATAAATACGAAACCACAAAAACGCCGCAGAAGCACCTGTGCACAATGCCAAAATCCGATCAACAAGACCCGCAAGCAGCAACCAGAAGCATATGCAAGGGAAAGGGCAAAGATAAGAACGAGGAAGTGAAAACGGCAACGAAAGTGAGAGCACAATATTTCTCAAAAAGCATCGACAAAGAGGCCAAAGACAGAATGGGCAAGAGAACGCAGCAAAAGGAAACCACGACAACTAAAGAGCAGAGCACCAAAGAGCCGCGGAGAGATGTGACCAGCCACAAAGAGGGAAGAGGGCGGCGGTCGTGGCACGACAGAAACTACAGGGGACCAGGGAGGGGCACGGCGACACCCCGGAGGACCCAATCCACCGGACCACACACACCAGAGACCGGAGGAAAGGCAGGGGAAAAAAAAGTGTCCCTGACTTACCCGGGCGGTGGAGGGGAGAGGCGGGGAGAGGCCATGGGCAGCCGCAGGCGTGTCCCAGGTCCACACTGCAGAGGAACCGTCCGCACGAGACCTTCGCGGTCGTCAGCTGATGGGGGTAAATGGAGAGACACTGCAGTGGTCACACATGGCTTACCAGCTCACGAGAGCAAGACCTGCGCTCTGCACGTTCTCTTGAAAGGAAGGAACAACGATGTCAAATACAGTAGCACTTTATTAAGCAATTCAAACCCACAGGAAACAGTTCAACGTAAATGTGTGTTCATCAACACATGATCAGGT
This sequence comes from Calotriton arnoldi, assembly GCA_963921515.1. Classification (NCBI taxonomy): domain Eukaryota; kingdom Metazoa; phylum Chordata; class Amphibia; order Caudata; family Salamandridae; genus Calotriton; species Calotriton arnoldi. The sequence goes on from CAWUFW010011024.1 coordinate 319,526, forward strand.
CAAAGCATAAAATAATTCAATTTAAATGTTGCCCAACAACATTTGAGCAGGATGAAAAAATAAATGCATCGACAATGTTCAAACTCAGTTGTTCAAAGAAGCAAATATATTACCAAAATATTATGCTATAAGCAGCTGCCCAAGGAGCAACCCTAACTCTAAAGAGGATGGGTAGGCTAGTGCCTAGAAGGCTAATCTTTTCTTAAGAAAGCAACACCATTCAAGACTACGTAGTTTAAACTAAGTTAAATGCAATGGCTTGGGTTAGAATGAACTGAATTAGATGGGCTGTCAAAGCCAAAAGGCTAAATTATTAAAGAGGCTGAATAAACTAATGATGAAATAATCAGATAGGCTGACAAAACCAATAGTGAAATAATCAGATAGGCTGACAATGCCAATAGGCTATGCCATCAGATAGGCCGTTAAAGCCAAAAGGCTAAATTATTAAGAAAAGAATATTACCACCTTGAAAGTTTGAAGCTCTAGCCCAGTAGTACGGACGATCGATCGCACGGGAACCCTCCAACCGCAGTCAAGCTCTGATGCAATGGAGAGTTCGAAGCTCTAGTCCGGGCGCGGCTTTTTTATATAGTTGAATGCAGAACTTTATCGTTAAAATGCAGAACTTGCCTACGTGTGCACGAGGCTTGACACGAGATGTGACGCAGGCCACTCGGCCACCTGGTTTACTGGAAACTTTTATATGAGAAGTGGTATCAGGATAAAACAGAACTGGTGGCAGAAGGTCAGAGTTCTCTGACCGCAAAAAGTAAACAAAGGATAACTTTTACCGTGAAAAATGCTTTAGAATTAATATTAAATATATTAATTCTTGGTCAAGTTCCTGCCTTGGGTTCCAGTTTAGCAAGCGCGGAAAGTCCCATAGCTAAGAATATCATGAATCTTGCATGTGACACTGCCAGATGTTCCATCACATTGTCATGTGGGTGGGGGCCACCCTTGCTCTTGTAACTGTGGAAAGTTACAAGACAGGCTAATGTTGTATCTGGGTGGATGGGACAGATTTCTGCTAGCAGATCAGTGAGGCCTACGAGGTCTGTTTTATTATTATTATGAAAATGAGAGCAAGAGTCACTTGCTTTTGGGCCTACACATTTGTATCTTAGGAAGGTATGCTTGGGCCTATGAAAGATATGGTTTATCTAGGGAGCTGGGCTTGGGCCTATGTGAGATGTGCTACCAGGACAAGGGAAAGTGGACAACTTAAGACATTCTATCTGAGCCTGCCTGGTAGGGCCTATCTGGGAGTATCATGTTTGGTGGGTAGTGCAAAATCATTAATGGGTTTCTTGTTAAATGGTAATACGGGACTTTCGGGACCCTCCATCAACCATGCCACAGAGGGAGCTCACTCTACTGAGAACTCCCCTCCCAAGGTAAGAGCACTCCCGGAACTAAGCATCATAGGGAGCTCACTCTACAGAGAACTCCCCTCCTAAGGTAAGAGCACTCCCGGAACTGGGCATCATAGGGAGCTCACTCTATAGGGAACTCCCTCCTCTGAGCACTCAGGGAGCCAAGCCACAGAGGGAGCTCACTCTACAGAGAACTCCCCTCCCAAAGCAAGAGCACTCCTGGAACTAAGCTTCAAAGGGAGCTCACTCTATAGGGAACTTCCTCCTCCGAGCACTCAGGGAGCCAAGCTACAGAGGGAGCTCACTCTACAGAGAACTCCCCTCCCAAGGTAAAAGCACTCCTGGTACTAAGCATCATAGGGAGCTCACTCTATAGGGAACTCCCTCCTCTGAGCACTCAGGGAGCCATGCCACAGAGGGAGCTCACTCTACAGAGAACTCCCCTCCCAAGTTAAGAGCACTCCCGGAACTAAGCATCATAGGAAGCTCATTCTATAGGGAACGCTCTCCTTCGAGCACTCAGGGAACCATGCCACAGAGGTAGCTCACTCAATAGGGAACTCCCCTCCTTAGAGCACTCGAAAAACCATACCACAGAGGGAGTTCACTCTACAGAGAACTCCCCTCCTAAGGTAAGAGCACTCCCGGAACTAAGCATCATAGGGAGCTCACGCTATAGGGAACTCCCTCATCCGAGTACTCAAGGAGCCAAGCCACAGAGGGTGCTCACTCTACAGAGAACTCCCCTCCCGAAGTAAGAGCACTCCTGGGACTAAGCATCAAAGGGAGCTCACTCTACAGGTAACTCCCTCCTCCGAGCACTCAGGGAGCCATGCCACAGAGGGAGCTCACTCTACAGAGAACTGCCCTCCCAAGGTAAAAGCACACCCGGAACTAAGCATCATAGGGAGCTCACTCTATAGGGAACTCTCTCCTCCGAGCACTCAGGGAGCCATGCCACAGAGGGAGCTCACTCTACAGAGAACTCCCCTCCCAAAGCAAGAGCACTCCTGGAACTAAGCTTCAAAGGGAGCTCACTCTATAGGGAACTTCCTCCTCCGAGCACTCAGGGAGCCAAGCTACAGAGGGAGCTCACTCTACAGAGAACTCCCCTCCAAAAGTAAGAGCACTCCCGGAACTAAGCATCAAAGGGAGCTCACTCTATAGGGAACGCCCTCCGAGCACTCAGGGAACAACGCCACAGAGGGAGCTCACTCTACAGAGAACTCCCCTCCCAAAGTAAGAGATCTCCCGGAACTAAGCATCAAAGGGAGCTCACTCTATAGGGAACTCCCTCCTCCGAGCACTCAGGGAGCCATGCCACAGAGGGAGCTCACTCTACAGAGAACTCCCCTCCCAAGGCAAAAGCACTCCCGGAACTAAGCATCATAGGGAGCTCACTCTATAGGGAACTCCCCTCCTTAGAGCACTCAGGGAACCATGCTACAGAGGGTGCTCACTCTACAGAGAACTCCCCTCCCAAGGTAAGAGCACTCCCGGAACTAATCATCATAGGGAGCTCACTCTATAGGGAACTCCCCTCCTTAGAGCACTCAGGGAACCATGCTACAGAGGGAGCTCACTCTACAGAGAACTCCCCTCCCAAGGCAAAAGCACTCCCGGAACTAAGCATCATAGGGAGCTCACTCTACAGAGAACACCCCTCCCACGGTAAGAGATCTCCCGGAACTAAGCATCAAAGGGAGCTCACTCTACAGGGTACTCCCTCCTTCGAGCACTCAGGGAACCATGCCACAGAGGGGTTTTGAAGAAAGACCAACGCACTTTCTTTCTGGGTGGCGGCCAAACCACGACCCCTCACCAGTATTTTTCTCTCATTAAACTCATTGACAGATGGCTCTTCTAATTGAATGCTGTTAAAAAGGGTAAACATTCTTTAAGTGTGGTTAATGTGTTTATTGTTGCGTGCATTTTCACGCTCGTGCACATGGTTTTGTCAAAATTAGAAATTGTTTTCTTTGTGAAATACCGCCAATGTTCAAAGGAAATGTTGAAAAATAATTCTACGAGGCCACCCGTCTCCGAGTGTGTGAATTACTTTGAAGAGAGTTTGAGTGACTTGTGGTGTTTCTCTTTTGGCAAGTAGATTAGTCTTACCCAGAGCCGCCTTTGCTAAGATAGCGCCTCGGATGGAGATGATTTGGCGCCCTGGGCAAGCAATGAGGCAGCAGGGGCTCCGTTTTGTGTTCACTGGTCGGTACCTGGACGAGCCGGGACTGGCCCCCACACACAAGCATCCCTGGACCTCCCCCAGCTCACCTGAATCACCAATGGCTGAGCTGCCTCACGCAGATGATGGTTTTGTTGATGTGTGTCAGCAGGGTGAAAGGAGGGCAAGGAACAAAGGGTTGTGATAATGAAGGACTAAAACCACTTTAAACTGGCAAATCAGACAGAAACGAAGAGGCAGAGACAAGGGCAAGGCTGGAGCAAGAGGAGAAGGGCGCTGCTGCTGGCATAACCTTAATGCACACAGCTCCATGCGCTGCGCTGAAAATTGGTGCCCTGGGCCTGGGCACAGCTCGCCCATGCTAAAGGCCGGCCCTGGTCTTACCTTTGTTGGTTGGCCAGCGTGCAGAGTGATGGGGTTCCGCCAACATGCGGTAATGGTGTTTGACACACGGTCTGCTTCTGTAAGCTAGCAGCACTGTCTTCAGAGGGGCTCTTAGTGTGCAGATGGATGCACCCCCCCTTGCTGTCTTCAGTGGGGCCCTTAGTGTGCAGAAGGATGCACCCCCTTACTGTCTTCAATAGGGCCCTTAGTGTGCAGACGGATGCACCACCCCCTTGCTGTCTTCAGTGGGGCCCTTAGTGTGCAGAAGGATGCACCCCCTCCTACTGTCTTCAGTTGGGCCCTTAGTGTGCAGAAGGATGCACCCCCCCCTTACTGTCTTCAGTTGGGCCCTTAGTGTGCAGAAGGATGCACCCCCCTTACTGTCTTCAGTGGGGCCCTTAGTGTGCAGAAGGATGCACCCCCCCTTACTGTCTTCAGTTGGGCCCTTAGTGTACTGAAGGCTGCCTCCTCCTTCTTTACTGTCTTCAGTGGGGCCCTTAGTGTGCCGAAGGATGCACCCCCCTTACTGTCTTCAGTGGGGCCCTTAGTGTACAGAAGGATGCACCCCCTTACTGTCTTCAGTGGGGCCCTTAGTGTGCAGAAGGATGCACCCCCTTACTGTCTTCAGTGGGGCCCTTAGTGTACAGAAGGATGCACCCCCTTACTGTCTTCAGTGGGGCCCTTAGTGTACTGAAGGATGCACCCCCTTACTGTCTTCAGTGGGGCCCTTAGTGTGCAGAAGAATGCACCCCCTTACTGTCTTCAGTGGGGCCCTTAGTGTGCAGAAGGATGCACCCCCTTACTGTCTTCAGTGGGGCCCTTAGTGTGCAGAAGGATGCACTCATCCTTCTTTACTGTCTTCAGTGGGGCCCTTAGTGTGCAGAAGGATGCACCCCCTTACTGTCTTCAGTGGGGCCCTTAGTGTGCAGAAGGATGCACCCCCTTACTGTCTTCAGTGGGGCCCTTAGTGTGCAGAAGGATGCACCCCCTTACTGTCTTCAGTGGGGCCCTTAGTGTGCAGAAGGATGCACCCCCTTACTGTCTTCAGTGGGGCCCTTAGTGTGCAGAAGGATGCACCCCCCTTACTGTCTTCAGTGGGGCCCTTAGTGTGCAGAAGGATGCACCCCCTTACTGTCTTCAGTGGGGCCCTTAGTGTGCAGAAGGATGCACCCCCTCTTACTGTCTTCAGTGGGGCCCTTAGTGTGCAGAAGGATGCACCCCCTTACTGTCTTCAGTGGGGCCCTTAGTGTGCAGAAGGATGCACCCTCCTTACTGTCTTCAGTGGGGCCCTTAGTGTGCAGAAGGATGCACCTCCTCCTTACTGTCTTCAGTGGGGCCCTTAGTGTGCAGAAGGATGCACCCCCTTACTGTCTTCAGTGGGGCCCTTAGTGTGCAGAAGGATGCACCCCCTTACTGTCTTCAGGGGGGCCCTTAGTGTGCAGAAGGATGCATCCCCCTTACTGTCTTCAGTGGGGCCCTTAGTGTGCAGAAGGATGCACCCCCCTTACTGTCTTCAGTGGGGCCCTTAGTGTGCAGAAGGATGCACCCCCCTTACTGTCTTCAGTGGGGCCCTTAGTGTGCAGAAGGATGCACCCCCTCCTACTGTCTTCAGTGGGGCCCTTAGTGTGCAGAAGGATGCACCCCCTCCTACTGTCTTCAGTGGGGCCCTTAGTGTGCAGAAGGATGCACCCCCCTTACTGTCTTCAGTGGGGCCCTTAGTGTGCAGAAGGATGCACCCCCCTTACTGTCTTCAGTGGGGCCCTTAGTGTGCAGAAGGATGCACCCCCTTACTGTCTTCAGTGGGGCCCTTAGTGTGCAGAAGGATGCACCCCCTTACTGTCTTCAGTGGGGCCCTTAGTGTGCAGAAGGATGCACCCCCTTACTGTCTTCAGTGGGGCCCTTAGTGTGCAGAAGGATGCACCCCCTTACTGTCTTCAGTGGGGCCCTTAGTGTGCAGAAGGATGCACCCCCCTTACTGTCTTCAGTGGGGCCCTTAGTGTGCAGAAGGATGCACCCCCTTACTGTCTTCAGTGGGGCCCTTAGTGTGCAGAAGGATGCACCCCTCCTACTGTCTTCAGTGGGGCCCTTAGTGTGCAGAAGGATGCACCCCCTTCTACTGTCTTCAGTGGGGCCCTTAGTGTGCAGAAGGATGCACCCCCTTACTGTCTTCAGTGGGGCCCTTAGTGTGCAGAAGGATGCACCCCCTTACTGTCTTCAGTGGGGCCCTTAGTGTGCAGAAGGATGCACCCCCTTACTGTCTTCAGTGGGGCCCTTAGTGTGCAGAAGGATGCACCCCTCTTACTGTCTTCAGTGGGGCCCTTAGTGTGCAGAAGGATGCACCCCTCCTACTGTCTTCAGTGGGGCCCTTAGTGTGCAGAAGGATGCACCCCCTTACTGTCTTCAGTGGGGCCCTTAGTGTGCAGAAGGATGCACCCCCTTACTGTCTTCAGTGGGGCCCTTAGTGTGCAGAAGGATGCACCCCCTTACTGTCTTCAGTGGGGCCCTTAGTGTGCAGAAGGATGCACCCCCTTACTGTCTTCAGTGGGGCCCTTAGTGTGCAGAAGGATGCACCCCCTTACTGTCTTCAGTGGGGCCCTTAGTGTGCAGAAGGATGCACCCCCTTACTGTCTTCAGTGGGGCCCTTAGTGTACAGAAGGATGCACCCCTCTTACTGTCTTCAGTGGGGCCCTTAGTGTGCAGAAGGATGCACCCCCTTACTGTCTTCAGTGGGGCCCTTAGTGTGCAGAAGGATGCACCCCCTTACTGTCTTCAGTGGGGCCCTTAGTGTGCAGAAGGATGCACCCCCTTACTGTCTTCAGTGGGGCCCTTAGTGTGCAGAAGGATGCATCCCCTCTTACTGTCTTCAGTGGGGCCCTTAGTGTGCAGAAGGATGCACCCCCTTACTGTCTTCAGTGGGGCCCTTAGTGTACAGAAGGATGCACCCCCTTACTGTCTTCAGTGGGGCCCTTAGTGTACTGAAGGATGCACCCTTCTTACTGTCTTCAGTGGGGCCCTTAGTGTGCAGAAGGATGCACCCCCTTACTGTCTTCAGTGGGGCCCTTAGTGTGCAGAAGGATGCACCCCCTTACTGTCTTCAGTGGGGCCCTTAGTGTGCAGAAGGATGCACCCCCTTACTGTCTTCAGTGGGGCCCTTAGTGTGCAGAAGGATGCACCCCCCTTACTGTCTTCAGTGGGGCCCTTAGTGTGCAGAAGGATGCACCCCTCCTACTGTCTTCAGTGGGGCCCTTAGTGTGCAGAAGGATGCACCCCTCTTACTGTCTTCAGTGGGGCCCTTAGTGTGCAGAAGGATGCACCCCCTTACTCTCTTCAGTGGGGCCCTTAGTGTGCAGAAGGATGCACCCCCTCCTACTGTCTTCAGTTGGGCCCTTAGTGTACTGAAGGATGCACCCCCCTTACTGTCTTCAGTGGTCCCTTAGTGTGCAGAAGGATGCACCCCCCTTACTGTCTTCAATGGGGCCCTTAGTGTGCAGAAGGATGCACCCCTCCTACTGTCTTCAGTGGGGCCCTTAGTGTGCAGAAGGATGCACCCCCTTACTGTCTTCAGTGGGGCCCTTAGTGTGCAGAAGGATGCACCCCCTTACTGTCTTCAGTGGGGCCCTTAGTGTGCAGAAGGATGCACCCCCCTTACTGTCTTCAGTGGTCCCTTAGTGTGCAGAAGGATGCACCCCCCTTACTGTCTTCAATGGGGCCCTTAGTGTGCAGAAGGATTGCACCCCTCCTACTGTCTTCAGTGGGGCCCTTAGTGTGCAGAAGGATGCACCCCCTTACTGTCTTCAGTGGGGCCCTTAGTGTGCAGAAGGATGCACCCCCTTACTGTCTTCAGTGGGGCCCTTAGTGTGCAGAAGGATGCACCCCCTTACTGTCTTCAGTGGGGCCCTTAGTGTGCAGAAGGATGCACCCCCTTACTGTCTTCAGTGGGGCCCTTAGTGTGCAGAAGGATGCACCCCCTTACTGTCTTCAGTGGGGCCCTTAGTGTGCAGAAGGATGCACCCCCTTACTGTCTTCAGTGGGGCCCTTAGTGTGCAGAAGGATGCACCCCCTTACTGTCTTCAGTGGGGCCCTTAGTGTGCAGAAGGATGCACCCCCCTTACTGTCTTCAGTGGGGCCCTTAGTGTGCAGAAGGATGCACCCCCTTACTGTCTTCAGTGGGGCCCTTAGTGTGCAGAAGGATGCACCCCCTTACTGTCTTCAGTGGGGCCCTTAGTGTGCAGAAGGATGCACCCCCTTACTGTCTTCAGTGGGGCCCTTAGTGTGCAGAAGGATGCACCCCCCTTACTGTCTTCAGTGGGGCCCTTAGTGTGCAGAAGGATGCACCCCCTTACTGTCTTCAGTGGGGCCCTTAGTGTGCAGAAGGATGCACCCCCTTACTGTCTTCAGTGGGGCCCTTAGTGTGCAGAAGGATGCACCCCCTTTACTGTCTTCAGTGGGGCCCTTAGTGTGCAGAAGGATGCACCCCCTTACTGTCTTCAGTGGGGCCCTTAGTGTGCAGAAGGATGCACCCCCTTACTGTCTTCAGTGGGGCCCTTAGTGTGCAGAAGGATGCACCCCTCTTACTGTCTTCAGTGGGGCCCTTAGTGTGCAGAAGGATGCACCCCCTTACTGTCTTCAGTGGGGCCCTTAGTGTGCAGAAGGATGCACCCCCCTTACTGTCTTCAGTGGGGCCCTTAGTGTGCAGAAGGATGCACCCCCCTTACTGTCTTCAGTGGGGCCCTTAGTGTACAGAAGGATGCACCCCCTCTTACTGTCTTCAGTGGGGCCCTTAGTGTGCAGAAGGATGCACCCCCTTACTGTCTTCAGTGGGGCCCTTAGTGTGCAGAAGGATGCACCCCCTTACTGTCTTCAGTGGGGCCCTTAGTGTGCAGAAGGATGCACCCCCCTTACTGTCTTCAGTGGGGCCCTTAGTGTGCAGAAGGATGCACCCCCTTACTGTCTTCAGTGGGGCCCTTAGTGTGCAGAAGGATGCACCCCCTTACTGTCTTCAGTGGGGCCCTTAGTGTGCAGAAGGATGCACCCCCTTACTGTCTTCAGTGGGGCCCTTAGTGTGCAGAAGGATGCACCCCCTTACTGTCTTCAGTGGGGCCCTTAGTGTGCAGAAGGATGCACCCCCTTACTGTCTTCAGTGGGGCCCTTAGTGTGCAGAAGGATGCACCCCCCTTACTGTCTTCAGTGGGGCCCTTAGTGTGCAGAAGGATGCACCCCCCTTACTGTCTTCAGTTGGGCCCTTAGTGTGCAGAAGGATGCACCTCCTCCTTACTGTCTTCAGTGGGGCCCTTAGTGTGCAGAAGGATGCACCCACCTTACTGTCTTCAGTGGGGCCCTTAGTGTGCAGAAGGATGCACCCCCTTACTGTCTTCAGTGGGGCCCTTAGTGTGCAGAAGGATGCACCCCTCCTACTGTCTTCAGTGGGGCCCTTAGTGTGCAGAAGGATGCACCCCCTTACTGTCTTCAGTGGGGCCCTTAGTGTGCAGAAGGATGAACCCCCCTTGCTGTCTTCAGTGGGGCCCTTAGTGTGCAGAAGGATGCACCCCCCCTTACTGTCTTCAGTGGGGCCCTTAGTGTGCAGAAGGATGCACCCCCTTACTGTCTTCAGTTGGGCCCTCAGTGTACTGAAGGCTGCCTCCTCCTTCTTTACTGTCTTCAGTGGGGCCCTTAGTGTGCCGAAGGATGCACCCCCCTTACTGTCTTCAGTGGGGCCCTTAGTGTGCAGAAGAATGCACCCCCTCCTACTGTCTTCAGTTGGGCCCTCACTGTACTGAAGGCTGCCTCCTCCTTCCTTACTGTCTTCAGGGGGGCCCTTAGTGTGCAGAAGGATGCACCCCCCTTACTGTCTTCAGGGGACCCTTAGTGTGCAGAAGGATGCACCCCCCTTACTGTCTTCAGTGGGGCTCTTAGTGTGCAGACGGATGCACCCCCTCCTACTGTCTTCAGTGGGGCCCTTAGTGTGCAGAAGGATGCACCCCCTCCTACTGTCTTCAGTGGGGCTCTTAGTATGCAGAAGGATGCACCCCCTCCTACTGTCTTCAGTGGGGCCCTTAGTGTGCCGAAGGATGCACCCCCTCCTACTGTCTTCAGTGGGGCCCTTAGTGTGCAGAAGGATGCACCCCCCTTACTGTCTTCAGTGGGGCCCTTAGTGTGCAGAAGGATGCACCCCCCTTACTCTCTTCAGTGAGGCCTTTAGTGTGCAGAAGGATGCACCCCCTCCTACTGTCTTCAGTTGGGCCCTTAGTGTACTGAAGGATGCACCCCCCTTACTTTCTTCAGTGGTCCCTTAGTGTGCAGAAGGATGCACCCCCCTTACTGTCTTCAATGGGGTCCTTAGTGTGCAGAAGGATGCACCCCCTTACTGTCTTCAGTGGGGGCCTTAGTGTGCAGAAGGATGCACCCCCTCCTACTGTCTTCAGTTGGGCCCTTAGTGTACTGAAGGCTGCCTCCTCCTTCTTTACTGTCTTCAGGAGGGCCCTTAGTGTACAGAAGGATACACCCCCCTTACTGTCTTCAGTGGGGCCCTTAGTGTGCTGAAGGATGCACCCCCTTACTGTCTTCAGTGGGGCCCTTAGTGTGCAGAAGGATGCACCCCCCTTACTGTCTTCAGGGGGGCCCTTAGTGTGTAGAAGGATGCACCCCCCTTACTGTCTTCAGTGGGGCCCTTAGTGTGCTGAAGGATGCACCCCCTTACTGTCTTCAGTGGGGCCCTTAGTGTGCAGACGGATGCACCCCCCCTTGCTGTCTTTAGTGGGGCCCTTAGTGTGCAGAAGGATGCACCCCCCTTACTGTCTTCAGTGGGGCCCTTAGTGTGCAGAAGGATGCACCCCCCCTTACTGTCTTCAGTGGGGCCCTTAGTGTGCAGAAGGATGCATCCCCTCCTACTGTCTTCAGTGGGGCCCTTAGTGTGCAGAAGGATGCACCCCCTTACTGTCTTCAGTGGGGCCCTTAGTGTGCAGAAGGATGCACCCCCTTACTGTCTTTAGTGGGGCCCTTAGTGTACAGAAGGATGCACCCCCTTACTGTCTTCAGTGGGGCTCTTAGTGTGCAGACGGATGCACCCCCCCTTACTGTCTTCAGTGGGGCCCTTAGTATGCAGAAGGATGCACCCCCTCCTACTCTCTTCAGTTGGGCCCTTAGTGTGCAGAAGGATGCACCCCCTCCTACTGTCTTCAGTTGGGCCCTTAGTGTGCAGAAGGATGCACCCCCCCTTACTGTCTTCACTGGGGCTCTTAGTGTGCAGAAGGATGCACCCCCCTTACTTTCTTCGGGGGCCCTTAGTGTGCAGAAGGATGCACCCCCCTTACTGTCTTCAGGAGGGCCCTTAGTGTGCAGAAGGATGCACCCCCCTTACTGTCTTCAGTGGGGCCCTTAGTATGCAGAAGGATGCACCCCCCTTACTGTCTTCAGTGGGGCCCTTAGTGTGCAGAAGGATGCACCCCCTCCCACTGTCCTCAGTTGGGCCCTTAGTGTGCAGAAGGATGCACCCCCTCCTACTGTCTTCAGTTGGGCCCTTAGTGTACTGAAGGCTGCCTCCTCCTTCTTTACTATCTTCAGTGGGGCCCTTAGTGTGCAGAAGGATGCACCCACCTTACTGTCTTCAGTGGGGCCCTTAGTGTGCAGAAGGATGCACCCCCTTACTGTCTTCAGTGGGGCCCTTAGTGTGCAGAAGGATGCACCCCCTCCTACTGTCTTCAGTGGGGCCCTTAGTGTGCAGAAGGATGCACCCCCTTACTGTCTTCAGTGGGGCCCTTAGTGTGTAGAAGGATGAACCCCCCTTGCTGTCTTCAGTGGGACCCTTAGTGTGCAGAAGGATGCACCCCCTTACTGTCTTCAGTGGGGACCTTAGTGTGCAGAAGGATGCACCCCCTTACTGTCTTCAGTGGGGCCCTTAGTGTTCAGAAGGATGCACCCCCTCCTACTCTCTTCAGGAGGGCCCTTAGTGTGCAGAAGGATGCACCCCCTCCTACTGTCTTCAGTTGGGCCCTTACTGTACTGAAGGCTGCCTCCTCCTTCTTTACTGTCTTCAGTGGGGCCCTTAGTGTGCAGAAGGATGCAACCCCCTTACTGTCTTCAGTGGGGCCCTTAGTGTGCAGAAGGATGCACCCCCTTACTGTCTTCAGTGGGGCTCTTAGTGTGCAGACGGATGCACCCCCTTGCTGTCTTCAGTGGGGCCCTTAGTGTGCAGAAGGATGCACCCCCTTACTGTCTTCAGTGGGGCCCTTAGTGTACAGAAGGATGCACCCCCTTACTGTCTTCAGTGGGGCTCTTAGTGTGCAGACGCATGCACCCCCCCTTGCTGTCTTTAGTGGGGCCCTTAGTGTGCAGAAGGATGCACCCCCCTTACTGTCTTCAGTGGGGCCCTTAGTGTGCAGAAGGATGCACCCCCCCTTACTGTCTTCAGTGGGGCACTTAGTGTGCAGAAGGATGCATCCCCTCCTACTGTCTTCAGTGGGGCCCTTAGTGTGCAGAAGGATGCACCCCCTTACTGTCTTCAGTGGGGCCCTTAGTGTGCAGAAAGATGCACCCCCTTACTGTCTTCAGTGGGGCCCTTAGTGTGCAGAAGGATGCACCCCTCCTACTGTCTTCAGTGGGGCCCTTAGTGTGCAGAAGGATGCACCCCCTTACTGTCTTCAGTGGGGCCCTTAGTGTGCAGAAGGATGCACCCCCTTACTGTCTTCAGTGGGGCTCTTAGTGTGCAGACGGATGCACCCCCCTTGCTGTCTTCAGTGGGGCCCTTAGTGTGCAGAAGGTTGCACCCCCTTACTGTCTTCAGTGGGGCCCTTAGTGTACAGAAGGATGCACCCCCTTACTGTCTTCAGTGGGGCTCTTAGTGTGCAGACGGATGCACCCCCCCTGCTGTCTTCAGTGGGGCCCTTAGTGTGCAGAAGGATGCACCCCCTTACTGTCTTCAGTGGGGCCCTTAGTGTGCGGAAGGATGCACCCCCTTACTGTCTTCTGTGGGGCACTTAGTGTGCAGAAGGATGCACCCCCTTACTGTCTTCAGTGGGGCCCTTAGTGTGCAGAAGGATGCACCCTCTCCTACTGTCTTCAGTGGGGCCCTTAGTGTGCAGAAGGATGCACCCCCCTTAAAGTCTTCAGTGGGGCCCTAAGTGTGCAGATTGATGCACCCCCCTTACTGTCTTCAGTGGGGCTCTTAGTGTGCAGACGGATGCACCCCCCCTTGCTGTCTTCAGTGGGGCCCTTAGTGTACAGAAGGATGCACCCACCTTACTGTCTTCAGTGGGGCTCTTAGTGTGCAGACGGATGCACCCCCTTACTGTCTTCAGTGGGGCCCTTAGTGTGCAGAAGGATGCACCCCCTCCTACTGTCTTCAGTTGGGCCCTTACTGTACTGAAGGCTGCCTCCTCCTTCTTTACTGTCTTCAGTGGGGCCCTTAGTGTGCAGAAGGATGCACCCCCCTTACTGTCTTCAGTGGGGCCCTTAGTGTGCAGAAGGATGCACCCCCCTTACTGTCTTCTGTGGGGCCCTTAGTGTGCAGAAGGATGCACCCCCCTTACTGTCTTCAGTGGGGCCCTTAGTGTGCAGAAGGATGCACCCTCTCCTACTGTCTTCAGTGGGGCCCTTAGTGTGCAGAAGGATGCACCCCCCTTACTGTCTTCAGTGGGGCCCTTAGTGTGCAGAAGGATGCACCCCCCTTACTGTCTTCAGTGGGGCCCTTAGTGTGCAGAAGGATGCACCCCCCTTACTGTCTTCAGTGGGGCTCTTAGTGTGCAGACGGATGCACCCCCCCCTTGCTGTCTTCAGTGGGGCCCTTAGTGTGCAGAAGGATGCACCCTCTCCTACTGTCTTCAGTGGGGCCCTTAGTGTGCAGAAGGATGCACCCCCCTTACTGTCTTCAGTGGGGCCCTTAGTGTGCAGAAGGATGCACCCCCTCCTACTGTCTTCAGGAGGGCCCTTAGTGTGCAGAAGGATGAACCCCCCTTGCTGTCTTCAGTGGGGCCCTTAGTGTGCAGAAGGATGAACCCCCCTTGCTGTCTTCAGTGGGGCCCTTAGTGTGCAGAAGGATGCACCCCCTTACTGTCTTCAGTGGGGCCCTTAGTGTGCAGAAGGATGCACCCCCTTACTGTCTTCAGTGGGGCCCTTAGTGTTCAGAAGGATGCACCCCCTCCTACTGTCTTCAGGAGGGCCCTTAGTGTGCAGAAGGATGCACCCCCTCCTACTGTCTTCAGTTGGGCCCTTACTGTACTGAAGGCTGCCTCCTCCTTCTTTACTGTCTTCAGTGGGGCCCTTAGTGTGCAGAAGGATACACCCCCCTTACTGTCTTCAGGGGGCCCTTAGTGTGCAGAAGGATGCACCCCCTTACTGTCTTCAGTGGGGCTCTTAGTGTGCAGACGGATGCACCCCCCCCTTGCTGCCTTCAGTAGGGCCCTTAGTGTGCAGAAGGTTGCACCCCCTTACTGTCTTCAGTGGGGCCCTTAGTGTGCAGAAGGATGCACCCCCTTACTGTCTTCAGTGGGGCTCTTAGTGTGCAGACGGATGCACCCCCCTTGCTGTCTTCAGTGGGGCCCTTAGTGTGCAGAAGGATGCACCCCCTTACTGTCTTCAGTGGGGCCCTTAGTGTACAGAAGGATGCACCCCCTTACTGTCTTCAGGAGGGCCCTTAGTGTGCAGAAGGATGCACCCCCCTTACTGTCTTCAGTGGGGCCCTTAGTATGCAGAAGGATGCACCCCCCTTACTGTCTTCAGTGGGGCCCTTAGTGTGCAGAAGGATGCACCCCCTCCCACTGTCTTCAGTTGGGCCCTTAGTGTGCAGAAGGATGCACCCCTCCTACTGTCTTCAGTTGGGCCCTTAGTGTACTGAAGGCTGCCTCCTCCTTCTTTACTGTCTTCAGTGGGGCCCTTAGTGTGCAGAAGGATGCACCCACCTTACTGTCTTCAGTGGGGCCCTTAGTGTGCAGAAGGATGCACCCCCCTTACTGTCTTCAGTGGGGCCCTTAGTGTGCAGAAGGATGCATCCCCTCCTACTGTCTTCAGTGGGGCCCTTAGTGTGCAGAAGGATGCACCCCCTTACTGTCTTCAGTGGGGCCCTTAGTGTGCAGAAGGATGAACCCCCTTGCTGTCTTCAGTGGGGCCCTTAGTGTGCAGAAGGATGCACCCCCTTACTGTCTTCAGTGGGGCCCTTAGTGTGCAGAAGGATGCACCCCCTTACTGTCTTCAGTGGGGCCCTTAGTGTTCAGAAGGATGCACCCCTCCTACTGTCTTCAGGAGGGCCCTTAGTGTGCAGAAGGATGCACCCCCTTACTGTCTTCAGTGGGGCCCTTAGTGTGCAGACGGATGCACCCCCTTACTGTCTTCAGTGGGGCCCTTAGTGTGCAGAAGGATGCACCCCCTTCTACTGTCTTCAGTTGGGCCCTTAGTGTACTGAAGGCTGCCTCCTCCTTCTTTACTGTCTTCAGTGGGGCCCTTAGTGTACAGAAGGATGCACCCCCTTACTGTCTTCAGTGGGGCCCTTAGTGTGCAGAAGGATGCACCCCCTTACTGTCTTCAGTGGGGCCCTTAGTGTGCAGAAGGATGCACCCCCTTACTGTCTTCAGTGGGGCCCTTAGTGTGCAGAAGGATGCACCCCCTCCTACTGTCTTCAGTGGGGCCCTTAGTGTGCAGAAGGATGCACCCCCTTACTGTCTTCAGTGGGGCCCTTAGTGTGCAGAAGGATGCACCCCCTTACTGTCTTCAGTGGGGCTCTTAGTGTGCAGACGGATGCACCCCCCCTTGCTGTCTTCAGTGGGGCCCTTAGTGTGCAGAAGGATGCACCCCCTCCTACTGTCTTCAGTGGGGCCCTTAGTGTGCAGAAGGATGCACCCCCCTTACTGTCTTCAGTGGGGCCCTTAGTGTGCAGAAGGATGCATCCACCTTACTGTCTTCAGTGGGGCCCTTAGTGTTCAGAAGGATGCACCCCCTCCTACTGTCTTCAGGAGGGCCCTTAGTGTGCAGAAGGATGCACCCCCCCTTACTGTCTTCAGTGGGGCCCTTAGTGTGCAGACGGATGCACCCCCCTTACTGTCTTCAGTGGGGCCCTTAGTGTACTGAAGGCTGCCTCCTCCTTCTTTACTGTCTTCAGTGGGGCCCTTAGTGTACAGAAGGATGCACCCCCCTTACTGTCTTCAGTGGGGCCCTTAGTGTGCAGAAGGATGCACCCCCTTACTGTCTTCAGTGGGGCCCTTAGTGTGCAGAAGGATGCACCCCCCTTACTGTCTTCAGGGGGGGGCCCTTAGTGTGCAGAAGGATGCATCCCCCTTACTGTCTTCAGTTGGGCCCTTAGTGTGCAGAAGGATGCACCCCCCTTACTGTCTTCAGTGGGGCCCTTAGTGTGCAGAAGGATGCACCCCCCTTACTGTCTTCAGTTGGGCCCTTAGTGTGCAGAAGGATGCACCCCCCTTACTGTCTTCAGTGGGGCTCTTAGTGTGCAGACGGATGCACCCCCACCTTACTGTCTTCAGTGGGGCCCTTAGTGTGCAGAAGGATGCACCCCCCTTACTGTCTTCAGTGGGGCCCTTAGTGTGCAGAAGGATGCACCCCCTCCTACTGTCTTCAGTGGGGCCCTTAGTGTGCAGAAGGATGCACCCCCTTACTGTCTTCAGTGGGGCCCTTAGTGTGCAGAAGGATGAACCCCCCTTGCTGTCTTCAGTGGGGCCCTTAGTGTGCAGAAGGATGAACCCCCCTTGCTGTCTTCAGTGGGGCCCTTAGTGTGCAGAAGGATGCACCCCCTTACTGTCTTCAGTGGGGCCCTTAGTGTGCAGAAGGATGCACCCCCTTACTGTCTTCAGTGGGGCCCTTAGTGTTCAGAAGGATGCACCCCCTCCTACTGTCTTCAGGAGGGCCCTTAGTGTGCAGAAGGATGCACCCCCTTACTGTCTTCAGTGGGGCCCTTAGTGTGCAGACGGATGCACCCCCTTACTGTCTTCAGTGGGGCCCTTAGTGTGCAGAAGGATGCACCCCTTCTACTGTCTTCAGTTGGGCCCTTAGTGTACTGAAGGCTGCCTCCTCCTTCTTTACTGTCTTCAGTGGGGCCCTTAGTGTACAGAAGGATGCACCCCCCTTACTGTCTTCAGTGGGGCCCTTAGTGTGCAGAAGGATGCACCCCCCTTACTGTCTTCAGTGGGGCCCTTAGTGTGCAGAAGGATGCACCCCCCTTACTGTCTTCAGGGGGGGCCCTTAGTGTGCAGAAGGATGCACCCCCTCCTACTGTCTTCAGTGGGGCCCTTAGTGTGTAGAAGGATGCACCCCCCTTACTGTCTTCAGTGGGGCCCTTAGTGTGCAGAAGGATGCACCCCCCTTACTGTCTTCAGTGGGGCTCTTAGTGTGCAGACGGATGCACCCCCCCTTGCTGTCTTCAGTGGGGCCCTTAGTGTGCAGAAGGATGCACCCTCTCCTACTGTCTTCAGTGGGGCCCTTAGTGTGCAGAAGGATGCACCCCCCTTACTGTCTTCAGTGGGGCCCTTAGTGTGCAGAAGGATGCATCCACCTTACTGTCTTCAGTGGGGCCCTTAGTGTGCAGAAGGATGCACCCCCCTTACTGTCTTCAGTGGGGCCCTTAGTGTGCAGAAGGATGAACCCCCCTTGCTGTCTTCAGTGGGGCCCTTAGTGTGCAGAAGGATGCACCCCCTTACTGTCTTCAGTGGGGCCCTTAGTGTGCAGAAGGATGCACCCCCTTACTGTCTTCAGTGGGGCCCTTAGTGTTCAGAAGGATGCACACCCTCCTACTGTCTTCAGGAGGGCCCTTAGTGTGCAGAAGGATGCACCCCCTTACTGTCTTCAGTGGGGCCCTTAGTGTGCAGACGGATGCACCCCCCTTACTGTCTTCAGTGGGGCCCTTAGTGTGCAGAAGGATGCACCCCCTTCTACTGTCTTCAGTTGGGCCCTTAGTGTACTGAAGGCTGCCTCCTCCTTCTTTACTGTCTTCAGTGGGGCCCTTAGTGTGCAGAAGGATGCACCCACCTTACTGTCTTCAGTGGGGCCCTTAGTGTGCAGAAGGATGCACCCCCCTTACTGTCTTCAGTGGGGCCCTTAGTGTGCAGAAGGATGCACCCCCTCCTACTGTCTTCAGTGGGGCCCTTAGTGTGCAGAAGGATGCACCCCCCTTACTGTCTTCAGTGGGGCCCTTAGTGTGCAGAAGGATGAACCCCCTTGCTGTCTTCAGTGAGACCCTTAGTGTGCAGAAGGATGCACCCCCTTACTGTCTTCAGTGGGGCCCTTAGTGTGCAGAAGTATGCACCCCCTTACTGTCTTCAGTGGGGCCCTTAGTGTTCAGAAGGATGCACCCCCTCCTACTGTCTTCAGGAGGGCCCTTAGTGTGCAGAAGGATGCACCCCCCTTACTGTCTTCAGTGGGGCCCTTAGTGTGCAGAC
Source organism: Calotriton arnoldi (assembly GCA_963921515.1). Taxonomy (NCBI): domain Eukaryota; kingdom Metazoa; phylum Chordata; class Amphibia; order Caudata; family Salamandridae; genus Calotriton; species Calotriton arnoldi. The sequence goes on from CAWUFW010011024.1 coordinate 337,852, forward strand.
GGATGCACCCCCCTTACTGTCTTCAGTGGGGCCCTTAGTGTACTGAAGGCTGCCTCCTCCTTCTTTACTGTCTTCAGTGGGGCCCTTAGTGTACAGAAGGATGCACCCCCCTTACTGTCTTCAGTGGGGCCCTTAGTGTGCAGAAGGATGCACCCCCCTTACTGTCTTCAGTGGGGCCCTTAGTGTGCAGAAGGATGCACCCCCCTTACTGTCTTCAGGGGGGGCCCTTAGTGTGCAGAAGGATGCATCCCCCTTACTGTCTTCAGTTGGGCCCTTAGTGTGCAGAAGGATGCACCCCCTTACTGTCTTCAGTGGGGCCCTTAGTGTGCAGAAGGATGCACCCCCTTACTGTCTTCAGTGGGGCCCTTAGTGTGCAGAAGGATGCACCCCCTCCTACTGTCTTCAGTGGGGCCCTTAGTGTGCAGAAGGATGCACCCCCTTACTGTCTTCAGTTGGGCCCTTAGTGTGCAGAAGGATGCACCCCCTTACTGTCTTCAGTGGGGCTCTTAGTGTGCAGACGGATGCACCCCCTTACTGTCTTCAGTGGGGCCCTTAGTGTGCAGACGGATGCACCCCCCTTACTGTCTTCAGTGGGGCCCTTAGTGTACTGAAGGCTGCCTCCTCCTTCTTTACTGTCTTCAGTGGGGCCCTTAGTGTGCAGAAGGATGCACCCCCCTTACTGTCTTCAGTGGGGCCCTTAGTGTGCAGAAGGATGCACCCCCTTACTGTCTTCAGTGGGGCCCTTAGTGTGCAGAAGGATGCACCCCCTTACTGTCTTCAGTGGGGCTCTTAGTGTGCAGAAGGATGCACCCCCTTACTGTCTTCAGTGGGGCCCTTAGTGTGCAGAAGGATGCACCCCCTTACTGTCTTCAGTGGGGCCCTTAGTGTGCAGAAGGATGCACCCCCTTACTGTCTTCAGTTGGGCCCTTAGTGTGCAGAAGGATGCACCCCCTTACTGTCTTCAGTGGGGCTCTTAGTGTGCAGACGGATGCACCCCCTTGCTGTCTTCAGTGGGGCCCTTAGTGTGCAGAAGGATGCACCCACCTTACTGTCTTCAGTGGGGCCCTTAGTGTGCAGAAGGATGCACCCCCTTACTGTCTTCAGTGGGGCCCTTAGTGTGCAGAAGGATGCACCCCCTCCTACTGTCTTCAGTGGGGCCCTTAGTGTGCAGAAGGATGCACCCCCTTACTGTCTTCAGTGGGGCCCTTAGTGTGCAGAAGGATGCACCGACCTTACTGTCTTCAGTGGGGCCCTTAGTGTGCAGAAGGATGCACCCCCTTACTGTCTTCAGTGGGGCCCTTAGTGTGCAGAAGGATGCACCCCCTCCTACTGTCTTCAGTGGGGCCCTTAGTGTGCAGAAGGATGCACCCCCTTACTGTCTTCAGTGGGGCCCTTAGTGTGCAGAAGGATGCACCCCCTTACTGTCTTCAGTGGGGCCCTTAGTGTGCAGAAGGATGCACCCCCTTACTGTCTTCAGTGGGGCCCTTAGTGTTCAGAAGGATGCACCCCTCTTACTGTCTTCAGTGAGGGCCCTTAGTGTGCAGAAGGATGCACCCCCTTACTGTCTTCAGTGGGGCCCTTAGTGTGCAGACGGATGCACCCCCTTACTGTCTTCAGTGGGGCCCTTAGTGTGCAGAAGGATGCACCCCCTTCTACTGTCTTCAGTTGGGCCCTTAGTGTACTGAAGGCTGCCTCCTCCTTCTTTACTGTCTTCAGTGGGGCCCTTAGTGTACAGAAGGATGCACCCCCTTACTGTCTTCAGTGGGGCCCTTAGTGTGCAGAAGGATGCACCCCCTTACTGTCTTCAGTGGGGCCCTTAGTGTGCAGAAGGATGCACCCCCCTTACTGTCTTCAGGGGGGGCCCTTAGTGTGCAGAAGGATGCATCCCCCTTACTGTCTTCAGTTGGGCCCTTAGTGTGCAGAAGGATGCACCCCCTTACTGTCTTCAGTGGGGCCCTTAGTGTGCAGAAGGATGCACCCCCTTACTGTCTTCAGTGGGGCCCTTAGTGTGCAGAAGGATGCACCCCTCCTACTGTCTTCAGTGGGGCCCTTAGTGTGCAGAAGGATGCACCCCCTTACTGTCTTCAGTGGGGCCCTTAGTGTGCAGAAGGATGCACCCCCTTACTGTCTTCAGTGGGGCTCTTAGTGTGACAGACGGATGCACCCCTCCTTGCTGTCTTCAGTGGGGCCCTTAGTGTGCAGAAGGATGCACCCCCTTACTGTCTTCAGTGGGGCCCTTAGTGTACAGAAGGATGCACCCCCCTTACTGTCTTCAGTGGGGCTCTTAGTGTGCAGACGGATGCACCCCCCCTTGCTGTCTTTAGTGGGGCCCTTAGTGTGCAGAAGGATGCACCCCCTTACTGTCTTCAGTGGGGCCCTTAGTGTGCAGAAGGATGCACCCCCTTACTGTCTTCAGTGGGGCCCTTAGTGTGCAGAAGGATGCACCCCCTTACTGTCTTCAGTGGGGCCCTTAGTGTGCAGAAGGATGCACCCCCTTACTGTCTTCAGTGGGGCCCTTAGTGTGCAGAAGGATGCACCCCTCCTACTGTCTTCAGTTGGGCCCTTAGTGTACTGAAGGCTGCCTCCTCCTTCTTTACTGTCTTCAGTGGGGCCCTTAGTGTGCAGAAGGATGCACCCCCTTACTGTCTTCAGTGGGGCCCTTAGTGTGCAGAAGGATGCACCCCCTTACTGTCTTCAGTGGGGCCCTTAGTGTGCAGAAGGATGCACCCCCTTACTGTCTTCAGTGGGGCCCTTAGTGTGCAGAAGGATGCACCCCCTTACTGTCTTCAGTGGGGCCCTTAGTGTGCAGAAGGATGCACCCCCTTACTGTCTTCAGTGGGGCCCTTAGTGTGCAGAAGGATGCACCCCCTTACTGTCTTCAGTGGGGCCCTTAGTGTGCAGAAGGATGCACCCCCTTACTGTCTTCAGTGGGGCTCTTAGTGTGACAGACGGATGCACCCCTCCTTGCTGTCTTCAGTGGGGCCCTTAGTGTGCAGAAGGATGCACCCCCTTACTGTCTTCAGTGGGGCCCTTAGTGTACAGAAGGATGCACCCCCCTTACTGTCTTCAGTGGGGCTCTTAGTGTGCAGACGGATGCACCCCCCCCTTGCTGTCTTCAGTGGGGCCCTTAGTGTGCAGAAGGATGCACCCCCTTACTGTCTTCAGTGGGGCCCTTAGTGTGCAGAAGGATGCACCCCCTTACTGTCTTCAGTGGGGCCCTTAGTGTGCAGAAGGATGCACCCCCTTACTGTCTTCAGTGGGGCCCTTAGTGTGCAGAAGGATGCACCCCCTTACTGTCTTCAGTGGGGCCCTTAGTGTGCAGAAGGATGCACCCCCTCCTACTGTCTTCAGTGGGGCCCTTAGTGTGCAGAAGGATGCACCCCCTTACTGTCTTCAGTGGGGCCCTTAGTGTGCAGAAGGATGCACCCCCCTTACTGTCTTCAGTGGGGCTCTTAGTGTGCAGACGGATGCACCCCCCCTTGCTGTCTTCAGTGGGGCCCTTAGTGTGCAGAAGGTTGCACCCCCCTTACTGTCTTCAGTGGGGCCCTTAGTGTACAGAAGGATGCACCCCCTTACTGTCTTCAGTGGGGCTCTTAGTGTGCAGATGGATGCACCCCCCTCTTGCTGTCTTCAGTGGGGCCCTTAGTGTGCAGAAGGATGCACCCCCCTTACTGTCTTCAGTGGGGCCCTTAGTGTGCAGAAGGATGCACCCCCCTTACTGTCTTCAGTGGGGCACTTAGTGTGCAGAAGGATGCACCCCCCTTACTGTCTTCAGTGGGGCCCTTAGTGTGCAGAAGGATGCACCCTCTCCTACTGTCTTCAGTGGGGCCCTTAGTGTGCAGAAGGATGCACCCCCCTTACTGTCTTCAGTGGGGCCCTTAGTGTGCAGATTGATGCACCCCCCTTACTGTCTTCAGTGGGGCTCTTAGTGTGCAGACGGATGCACCCCCCCTTGCTGTCTTCAGTGGGGCCCTTAGTGTACAGAAGGATGCACCCACCTTACTGTCTTCAGTGGGGCTCTTAGTGTGCAGACGGATGCACCCCCTTACTGTCTTCAGTGGGGCCCTTAGTGTGCAGAAGGATGCACCCCCTCCTACTGTCTTCAGTTGGGCCCTTACTGTACTGAAGGCTGCCTCCTCCTTCTTTACTGTCTTCAGTGGGGCCCTTAGTGTGCAGAAGGATGCACCCCCCTTACTGTCTTCAGGGGGGCCCTTAGTGTGCAGAAGGATGCACCCCCTTACTGTCTTCAGGAGGGCCCTTAGTGTGCAGAAGGATGCACCCCCTTACTGTCTTCAGTGGGGCCCTTAGTGTGCAGAAGGATGCACCCCCTTACTGTCTTCAGTGGGGCCCTTAGTGTGCAGAAGGATGCACCCCCTTACTGTCTTCAGGGGGGCCCTTAGTGTGCAGAAGGATGCACCCCCTAACTGTCTTCAGTTGGGCCCTTAGTGTACAGAAGGATGCACCCCCTTACTGTCTTCAGTGGGGCCCTTAGTGTGCAGAAGGATGCACCCCCTTACTGTCTTCAGTGGGGCCCTTAGTGTGCAGAAGGATGCACCCCTCCTACTGTCTTCAGTTGGGCCCTTACTGTACTGAAGGCTGCCTCCTCCTTCTTTACTGTCTTCAGTGGGGCCCTTAGTGTGCAGAAGGATGCACCCCCTTACTGTCTTCAGTGGGGCCCTTAGTGTGCAGAAGGATGCACCCCCCTTACTGTCTTCAGTGGGGCCCTTAGTGTGCAGAAGGATGCACCCCCTTACTGTCTTCAGTGGGGCCCTTAGTGTGCAGAAGGATGCACCCCCTTACTGTCTTCAGTGGGGCCCTTAGTGTACAGAAGGATGCACCCCCTTACTGTCTTCAGTGGGGCTCTTAGTGTGCAGACGGATGCACCCCCTTGCTGTCTTTAGTGGGGCCCTTAGTGGTGCAGAAGGATGCACCCCCTTACTGTCTTCAGTGGGGCCCTTAGTGTGCAGAAGGATGCACTCCCTCCTACTGTCTTCAGTTGGGCCCTTACTGTACTGAAGGCTGCCTCCTCCTTCTTTACTGTCTTCAGTGGGGCCCTTAGTGTGCAGAAGGATGCACCCCCTTACTGTCTTCAGTGGGGCCCTTAGTGTGCAGAAGGATGCACCCCCTCCTACTGTCTTCAGTGGGGCCCTTAGTGTGCAGAAGGATGTACCCCCCTTACTGTCTTCAGTGGGGCCCTTAGTGTGCAGAAGGATGCACCCCCTTACTGTCTTCAGTGGGGCCCTTAGTGTGCAGAAGGATGCACCCCCTTACTGTCTTCAGTGGGGCCCTTAGTGTGCAGAAGGATGCACCCCCTTACTGTCTTCAGTGGGGCCCTTAGTGTTCAGAAGGATGCACCCCTCCTACTGTCTTCAGGAGGGCCCTTAGTGTGCAGAAGGATGCACCCCCTTACTGTCTTCAGTGGGGCCCTTAGTGTGCAGACGGATGCACCCCCTTACTGTCTTCAGTGGGGCCCTTAGTGTGCAGAAGGATGCACCCCCTTCTACTGTCTTCAGTTGGGCCCTTAGTGTACTGAAGGCTGCCTCCTCCTTCTTTACTGTCTTCAGTGGGGCCCTTAGTGTACAGAAGGATGCACCCCCCTTACTGTCTTCAGTGGGGCCCTTAGTGTGCAGAAGGATGCACCCCCCTTACTGTCTTCAGTGGGGCCCTTAGTGTGCAGAAGGATGCACCCCCCTTACTGTCTTCAGGGGGGGCCCTTAGTGTGCAGAAGGATGCATCCCCCTTACTGTCTTCAGTTGGGCCCTTAGTGTGCAGAAGGATGCACCCCCCTTACTGTCTTCAGTGGGGCCCTTAGTGTGCAGAAGGATGCACCCCCCTTACTGTCTTCAGTGGGGCCCTTAGTGTGCAGAAGGATGCACCCCCTCCTACTGCCTTCAGTGGGGCCCTTAGTGTGCAGAAGGATGCACCCCCCTTACTGTCTTCAGTGGGGCCCTTAGTGTGCAGAAGGATGCACCCCCCTTACTGTCTTCAGTGGGGCTCTTAGTGGACAGACGGATGCACCCCCCTCCTTGCTGTCTTCAGTGGGGCCCTTAGTGTGCAGAAGGTTGCACCCCCCTTACTGTCTTCAGTGGGGCCCTTAGTGTACAGAAGGATGCACCCCCCTTACTGTCTTCAGTGGGGCTCTTAGTGTGCAGACGGATGCACCCCCCCCTCCCTTGCTGTCTTCAGTGGGGCCCTTAGTGTGCAGAAGGATGCACCCCCCTTAATGTCTTCAGTGGGGCCTTTAGTGTGCGGAAGGATGCACCCCCCTTACTGTCTTCAGTGGGGCACTTAGTGTGCAGAAGGATGCACCCCCCTTACTGTCTTCAGTGGGGCCCTTAGTGTGCAGAAAGATGCACCCCCCTTACTGTCTTCAGTGTGGCCCTTAGTGTGCAGAAGGATGCACCCCCTCCTACTGTCTTCAGTGGGGCCCTTAGTGTGCAGAAGGATGCACCCCCCTTACTGTCTTCAGTGGGGCCCTTAGTGTTCAGAAGGATGCACCCCCTCCTACTGTCTTCAGTTGGGCCCTTAGTGTACTGAAGGCTGCCTCCTCCTTCTTTACTGTCTTCACTGGGGCCCTTAGTGTACAGAAGGATGCACCCCCCTTACTGTCTTCAGTGGGGCCCTTAGTGTGCAGAAGGATGCACCCCCCTTACTGTCTTCAGTGGGGCCCTTAGTGTGCAGAAGGATGCACCCCCCTTACTGTCTTCAGGGGGGCCCGTTAGTGTGCAGAAAGATGCACCCCCCTTACTGTCTTCAGTGGGGCCCTTAGTGTGCAGAAAGATGCACCCCCTTACTGTCTTCAGTGGGGCCCTTAGTGTGCAGAAGGATGCACCCCCTCCTACTGTCTTCAGTGGGGCCCTTAGTGTGCAGAAGGATGCACCCCCTTACTGTCTTCAGTGGGGCCCTTAGTGTGCAGAAGGATGCACCCCCCTTACTGTCTTCAGTGGGGCTCTTAGTGGACAGACGGATGCACCCCCCTCCTTGCTGTCTTCAGTGGGGCCCTTAGTGTGCAAAAGGTTGCACCCCCCTTACTGTCTTCAGTGGGGCCCTTAGTATACAGAAGGATGCACCCCCCTTACTGTCTTCAGTGGGGCTCTTAGTGTGCATACGGATGCACCCCCCCTTGCTATCTTCAGTGGGGCCCTTAGTGTGCAGAAGGATGCACCCCCCTTAATGTCTTCAGTGGGTCCCTTAGTGTGCGGAAGGATGCACCCCCTTACTGTCTTCAGTGGGGCACTTAGTGTGCAGAAGGATGAACCCCCCTTACTGTCTTCAGTGGGGCCCTTAGTGTGCAGAAAGATGCACCCCCTTACTGTCTTCAGTGGGGCCCTTAGTGTGCAGAAGGATGCACCCCCTCCTACTGTCTTCAGTGGGGCCCTTAGTGTGCAGAAGGATGCACCCCCTTACTGTCTTCAGTGGGGCCCTTAGTGTGCAGAAGGATGCACCCCCTTACTGTCTTCAGTGGGGCTCTTAGTGTGCAGACGGATGCACCCCCCTTGCTGTCTTCAGTGGGGCCCTTAGTGTGCAGAAGGTTGCACCCCCTTACTGTCTTCAGTGGGGCCCTTAGTGTACAGAAGGATGCACCCCCTTACTGTCTTCAGTGGGGCTCTTAGTGTGCAGATGGATGCACCCCCTCTTGCTGTCTTCAGTGGGGCCCTTAGTGTGCAGAAGGATGCACCCCCTTACTGTCTTCAGTGGGGCCCTTAGTGTGCAGAAGGATGCACCCCCTTACTGTCTTCAGTGGGGCACTTAGTGTGCAGAAGGATGCACCCCCTTACTGTCTTCAGTGGGGCCCTTAGTGTGCAGAAGGATGCACCCTCTCCTACTATCTTCAGTGGGGCCCTTAGTGTGCAGAAGGATGCACCCCCTTACTGTCTTCAGTGGGGCCCTTAGTGTGCAGATTGATGCACCCCCCTTACTGTCTTCAGTGGGGCTCTTAGTGTGCAGACGGATGCACCCCCCTTGCTGTCTTCAGTGGGGCCCTTAGTGTACAGAAGGATGCACCCACCTTACTGTCTTCAGTGGGGCTCTTAGTGTGCAGACGGATGCACCCCCTTACTGTCTTCAGTGGGGCCCTTAGTGTGCAGAAGGATGCACCCCCTCCTACTGTCTTCAGTTGGGCCCTTACTGTACTGAAGGCTGCCTCCTCCTTCTTTACTGTCTTCAGTGGGGCCCTTAGTGTGCAGAAGGATGCACCCCCCTTACTGTCTTCAGGGGGGCCCTTAGTGTGCAGAAGGATGCACCCCCCTTACTGTCTTCAGGAGGGCCCTTAGTGTGCAGAAGGATGCACCCCCCTTACTGTCTTCAGTGGGGCCCTTAGTGTGCAGAAGGATGCACCCCCCTTACTGTCTTCAGGGGGGCCCTTAGTGTGCAGAAGGATGCACCCCCCTTACTGTCTTCAGGGGGGGCCTTTGTGTGCAGAAGGATGCATCCCCCTAACTGTCTTCAGTTGGGCCCTTAGTGAACAGAAGGATGCACCCCCTTACTGTCTTCAGTGGGGCCCTCAGTGTGCAGAAGCATGCACCCCCCCTTACTGTCTTCAGTGGGGCCCTTAGTGTGCAGAAGGATGCACCCCCTCCTACTGTCTTCAGTTGGGCCCTTACTGTACTGAAGGCTGCCTCCTCCTTCTTTACTGTCTTCAGTGGGGCCCTTAGTGTGCAGAAGGATGCACCCCCCTTACTGTCTTCAGGGGGGCCCTTAGTGTGCAGAAGGATGCTCCCCCCTTACTGTCTTCAAGAGGGCCCTTAGTGTGCAGAAGGATGCACCCCCCTTACTGTCTTCAGTGGGGCCCTTAGTGCGCAGAAGGATACACCCCCCTTACTGTCTTCAGGGGGGCCCTTAGTGTACAGAAGGATGCACCCCCCTTACTGTCTTCAGTGGGGCTCTTAGTGTGCAGACGGATGCACCCCCCCTTGCTGTCTTTAGTGGGGCCCTTAGTGGTCAGAAGGATGCACCCCCCTTACTGTCTTCAGTGGGGCCCTTAGTGTGCAGAAGGATGCACTCCCTCCTACTGTCTTCAGTTGGGCCCTTACTGTACTGAAGGCTGCCTCCTCCTTCTTTACTGTCTTCAGTGGGGCCCTTTGTGTGCAGAAGGATGCACCTCCCTTACTGTCTTCAGGGGGGCCCTTAGTGTGCAGAAGGATGTACCCCCCTTACTGTCTTCAGGGGGGCCCTTAGTGTGCAGAAGGATGCACCCCCTTACTGTCTACAGTGGGGCTCTTAGTGTGCAGACGGATGCACCCCCCCTTGCTGTCTTCAGTGGGGCCCTTAGTGTGCAGAAGGATGCACCCCCCTTACTGTCTTCAGGGGGGCCCTTAGTGTACAGAAGGATGCACCCCCCTTACTGTCTTCAGTGGGGCTCTTAGTGTGCAGACGGATGCACCCCCCCTTGCTGTCTTTAGTGGGGCCCTTAGTGTGCAGAAGGATGCACCCCCTTACTGTCTTCAGTGGGGCCCTTAGTGTGCAGAAGGATGCACCCCCTTACTGTCTTCAGTGGGGCCCTTAGTGTGCAGAAGGATGCACCCCCCTTACTGTCTTCAGTGGGGCTCTTAGTGTGCAGACGGATGCACCCCCCCTTGCTGTCTTCAGTGGGGCCCTTAGTGTGCAGAAGGTTGCACCCCCCTTACTGTCTTCAGTGGGGCCCTTAGTGTACAGAAGGATGCACCCCCCTTACTGTCTTCAGTGGGGCTCTTAGTGTGCAGACGGATGCACCCCCCCCTTGCTGTCTTCAGTGGGGCCCTTAGTGTGCAGAAGGATGCACCCCCTTACTGTCTTCAGTGGGGCCCTTAGTGTGCAGAAGGATGCACCCCCCTTACTGTCTTCAGTGGGGCTCTTAGTGTGCAGAAGGATGCACCCCCCTTACTGCCTTCAGTGGGGCCCTTAGTGTGCAGAAGGATGCACCCCCTCCTACCTTCTTCAGTGGGGCCCTTAGTGTACAGAAGGATGCACCCCCCTTACTGTCTTCAGTGGGGCCCTTAGTGTGCAGAAGGATGCACCCCCTCCTACTGTCTTCAGTTGGGCCCTTACTGTACTGAAGGCTGCCTCCTCCTTCTTTATTGTCTTCTGTGGGGCCCTTAGTGTGCAGAAGGATGCACCCCCCTTACTGTCTTCAGTGGGGCTCTTAGTGTGCAGACGGATGCACCCCCTTACTGTCTTCAGTGGGGCCCTTAGTGTGCAGGAGGATGCACCCCCTCCTACTGTCTTCAGTTGGGCCCTTACTGTACTGAAGGCTGCCTCCTCCTTCTTTACTGTCTTCAGTGGGGCCCTTAGTGTGCAGAAGGATACACCCCCCTTACTGTCTTCAGTGGGGCCCTTAGTGTGCAGAAGGATGCACCCCCTTACTGTCTTCAGTGGGGCCCTTAGTGTGCAGAAGGATGCACCCCCTTACTGTCTTCAGGGGGCCCTTAGTGTACAGAAGGATGCACCCCCTTACTGTCTTCAGTGGGGCTCTTAGTGTGCAGACGGATGCACCCCCTTGCTGTCTTTAGTGGGGCCCTTAGTGTGCAGAAGGATGCACCCCCTTACTGTCTTCAGTGGGGCCCTTAGTGTGCAGAAGGATGCACCCCTCCTACTGTCTTCAGTTGGGCCCTTACTGTACTGAAGGCTGCCTCCTCCTTCTTTACTGTCTTCAGTGGGGCCCTTAGTGTGCAGAAGGATGCACCCCCTTACTGTCTTCAGGGGGCCCTTAGTGTGCAGAAGGATGCACCCCCTTACTGTCTTCAGTGGGGCTCTTAGTGTGCAGACGGATGCACCCCCTTGCTGTCTTCAGTGGAGCCCTTAGTGTGCAGAAGGATGCACCCCCTTACTGTCTTCAGTGGGGCCCTTAGTGTACAGAAGGATGCACCCCCTTACTGTCTTCAGTGGGGCTCTTAGTGTGCAGACGGATGCACCCCCTTGCTGTCTTTAGTGGGGCCCTTAGTGTGCAGAAGGATGCACCCCCTTACTGTCTTCAGTGGGGCCCTTAGTGTGCAGAAGAATGCACCCCCTTACTGTCTTCAGTGGGGCCCTTAGTGTGCAGAAGGATGCATCCCCTCCTACTGTCTTCAGTGGGGCCCTTAGTGTGCAGAAGGATGCACCCCCTTACTGTCTTCAGTGGGGCCCTTAGTGTGCAGAAGGATGCACCCCCTTACTGTCTTCAGTGGGGCCCTTAGTGTGCAGAAGGATGCATCCCCTCCTACTGTCTTCAGTGGGGCCCTTAGTGTGCAGAAGGATGCACCCCCTTACTGTCTTCAGTGGTGCCCTTAGTGTGCAGAAGGATGCACCACCTTACTGTCTTCAGTGGGGCTCTTAGTGTGCAGACGGATGCACCCCCTTGCTGTCTTCAGTGGGGCCCTTAGTGTGCAGAAGGTTGCACCCCCTTACTGTCTTCAGTGGGGCCCTTAGTGTGCAGAAGGATGCACCCCCTTACTGTCTTCAGTGGGGCTCTTAGTGTGCAGACGGATGCACCCCCCTTGCTGTCTTCAGTGGGGCCCTTAGTGTGCAGAAGGATGCACCCCCTTACTGTCTTCAGTGGGGCCCTTAGTGTGCAGAAGGATGCATCCCCTCCTACTGTCTTCAGTGGGGCCCTTAGTGTGCAGAAGGATGCACCCCCTTACTGTCTTCAGTGGGGCCCTTACTGTGCAGAAGGATGCACCCCCTTACTGTCTTCAGTGGGGCCCTTAGTGTGCAGAAGGATGCATCCCCTCCTACTGTCTTCAGTGGGGCCCTTAGTGTGCAGAAGGATGCACCCCCTTACTGTCTTCAGTGGGGCCCTTAGTGTGCAGATGGATGCACCCCCTTACTGTCTTCAGTGGGGCCCTTAGTGTACAGAAGGATGCACCCCCTTACTGTCTTCAGTGGGGCTCTTAGTGTGCAGACGGATGCACCCCCTTGCTGTCTTCAGTGGGGCCCTTAGTGTGCAGAAGGATGCACCCCCCTTACTGTCTTCAGTGGGGCCCTTAGTGTGCAGAAGGATGCACCCCCTTACTGTCTTCAGTGGGGCTCTTAGTGTGCAGAAGGATGCACCCCCTTACTGTCTTCAGTGGGGCCCTTAGTGTGCAGAAGGATGCACCCCTCCTACCTGTCTTCAGTGGGGCCCTTAGTGTGCAGAAGGATGCACCCCCTTACTGTCTTCAGTGGGGCCCTTAGTGTGCAGAAGGATGCACCCCCTCCTACTGTCTTCAGTTGGGCCCTTACTGTACTGAAGGCTGCCTCCTCCTTCTTTAGTGTCTTCTGTGGGGCCCTTAGTGTGCAGAAGGATGCACCCCCCTTACTGTCTTCAGTGGGGCTCTTAGTGTGCAGACGGATGCACCCCCTTACTGTCTTCAGTGGGGCCCTTAGTGTGCAGGAGGATGCACCCCTCCTACTGTCTTCAGTTGGGCCCTTACTGTACTGAAGGCTGCCTCCTCCTTCTTTACTGTCTTCAGTGGGGCCCTTAGTGTGCAGAAGGATGCACCCCCTTACTGTCTTCAGTGGGGCCCTTAGTGTGCAGAAGGATGCACCCCCCTTACTGTCTTCAGTGGGGCCCTTAGTGTGCAGAAGGATGCACCCCCCTTACTGTCTTCAGGGGGGCCCTTAGTGTACAGAAGGATGCACCCCCCTTACTGTCTTCAGTGGGGCTCTTAGTGTGCAGACGGATGCACCCCCCCCTTGCTGTCTTTAGTGGGGCCCTTAGTGTGCAGAAGGATGCACCCCCCTTACTGTCTTCAGTGGGGCCCTTAGTGTGCAGAAGGATGCACCCCCTCCTACTGTCTTCAGTTGGGCTCTTACTGTACTGAAGGCTGCCTCCTCCTTCTTTACTGTCTTCAGTGGGGCCCTTAGTGTGCAGAAGGATACACCCCCCTTACTGTCTTCAGGGGGCCCTTAGTGTGCAGAAGGATGCACCCCCTTACTGTCTTCAGTGGGGCTCTTAGTGTGCAGACGGATGCACCCCCCCCTTGCTGTCTTCAGTAGGGCCCTTAGTGTGCAGAAGGTTGCACCCCCCTTACTGTCTTCAGTGGGGCCCTTAGTGTACAGAAGGATGCACCCCCTTACTGTCTTCAGTGGGGCTCTTAGTGTGCAGACGGATGCACCCCCTTGCTGTCTTTAGTGGGGCCCTTAGTGTGCAGAAGGATGCACCCCCTTACTGTCTTCAGTGGGGCCCTTAGTGTGCAGAAGGATGCACCCCCTTACTGTCTTCAGTGGGGCCCTTAGTGTGCAGAAGGATGCATCCCCTCCTACTGTCTTCAGTGGGGCCCTTAGTGTGCAGAAGGATGCACCCCCTTACTGTCTTCAGTGGGGCCCTTAGTGTGCAGAAGGATGCACCCCCCTTACTGTCTTCAGTGGGGCCCTTAGTGTGCAGAAGGATGCATCCCCTCCTACTGTCTTCAGTGGGGCCCTTAGTGTGCAGAAGGATGCACCCCCTTACTGTCTTCAGTGGGGCCCTTAGTGTGCAGAAGGATGCACCACCTTACTGTCTTCAGTGGGGCTCTTAGTGTGCAGACGGATGCACCCCCCTTGCTGTCTTCAGTGGGGCCCTTAGTGTGCAGAAGGTTGCACCCCCTTACTGTCTTCAGTGGGGCCCTTAGTGTGCAGAAGGATGCACCCCCTTACTGTCTTCAGTGGGGCTCTTAGTGTGCAGACGGATGCACCCCCTTGCTGTCTTCAGTGGGGCCCTTAGTGTGCAGAAGGATGCACCCCCTTACTGTCTTCAGTGGGGCCCTTAGTGTGCAGAAGGATGCATCCCCCTTACTGTCTTCAGTGGGGCCCTTAGTGTGCAGAAGGATGCACCCCCTTACTGTCTTCAGTGGGGCCCTTAGTGTGCAGAAGGATGCACCCCCTTACTGTCTTCAGTGGGGCCCTTAGTGTGCAGAAGGATGCATCCCCTCCTACTGTCTTCAGTGGGGCCCTTAGTGTGCAGAAGGATGCACCCCCTTACTGTCTTCAGTGGGGCCCTTAGTGTGCAGAAGGATGCACCCCCTTACTGTCTTCAGTGGGGCTCTTAGTGTGCAGACGGATGCACCCCCACTTGCTGTCTTCAGTGGGGCCCTTAGTGTGCAGAAGGTTGCACCCCCTTACTGTCTTCAGTGGGGCCCTTAGTGTGCAGAAGGATGCACCCCCCTTACTGTCTTCAGTGGGGCTCTTAGTGTGCAGACGGATGCACCCCCCCCTTGCTGTCTTCAGTGGGGCCCTTAGTGTGCAGAAGGATGCACCCCCCTTACTGTCTTCAGTGGGGCCCTTAGTGTACAGAAGGATGCACCCCCTTACTGTCTTCAGGAGGGCCCTTAGTGTGCAGAAGGATGCACCCCCCTTACTGTCTTCAGTGGGGCCCTTAGTATGCAGAAGGATGCACCCCCCTTACTGTCTTCAGTGGGGCCCTTAGTGTGCAGAAGGATGCACCCCCTCCCACTGTCTTCAGTTGGGCCCTTAGTGTGCAGAAGGATGCACCCCCTCCTACTGCCTTCAGTTGGGCCCTTAGTGTACTGAAGGCTGCCTCCTCCTTCTTTACTGTCTTCAGTGGGGCCCTTAGTGTGCAGAAGGATGCACCCACCTTACTGTCTTCAGTGGGGCCCTTAGTGTGCAGAAGGATGCACCCCCCTTACTGTCTTCAGTGGGGCCCTTAGTGTGCAGAAGGATGCATCCCCTCCTACTGTCTTCAGTGGGGCCCTTAGTGTGCAGAAGGATGCACCTCCCTTACTGTCTTCAGTGGGGCCCTTAGTGTGCAGAAGGATGCACCCCCTTACTGTCTTCAGTGGGGCCCTTAGTGTGCAGAAGGATGCACCCCCTTACTGTCTTCAGTGGGGCCCTTAGTGTGCAGAAGGATGCACCCCCCTTACTGTCTTCAGTGGGGCTCTTAGTGTGCAGACGGATGCACCCCCCCTTGCTGTCTTCAGTGGGGCCCTTAGTGTGCAGAAGGTTGCACCCCCCCTTACTGTCTTCAGTGGGGCCCTTAGTGTACAGAAGGATGCACCCCCTTACTGTCTTCAGTGGGGCTCTTAGTGTGCAGACGGATGCACCCCCCCTTGCTGTCTTCAGTGGGGCCCTTAGTGTGCAGAAGGATGCACCCCCCTTACTGTCTTCAGTGGGGCCCTTAGTGTGCAGAAGGATGCACCCCCCTTACTGTCTTCAGTGGGGCCCTTAGTGTGCAGAAGGATGCACCCCCCTTACTGTCTTCAGTGGGGCCCTTAGTGTGCAGAAGGATGCACCCCCCCTTACTGTCTTCAGTGGGGCCCTTAGTGTGCAGAAGGATGCATCCCCTCCTACTGTCTTCAGTGGGGCCCTTAGTGTGCAGAAGGATGCACCCCCCTTACTGTCTTCAGTGGGGCCCTTAGTGTGCAGAAGGATGCACCCCCCTTACTGTCTTCAGTGGGGCTCTTAGTGTGCAGACGGATGCACCCCCCCTTGCTGTCTTCAGTGGGGCCCTTAGTGTGCAGAAGGTTGCACCCCCCTTACTGTCTTCAGTGGGGCCCTTAGTGTGCAGAAGGATGCACCCCCCTTACTGTCTTCAGTGGGGCTCTTAGTGTGCAGACGGATGCACCCCCCCCTTGCTGTCTTCAGTGGGGCCCTTAGTGTGCAGAAGGATGCACCCCCCTTACTGTCTTCAGTGGGGCCCTTAGTGTACAGAAGGATGCACCCCCTTACTGTCTTCAGGAGGGCCCTTAGTGTGCAGAAGGATGCACCCCCTTACTGTCTTCAGTGGGGCCCTTAGTATGCAGAAGGATGCACCCCCTTACTGTCTTCAGTGGGGCCCTTAGTGTGCAGAAGGATGCACCCCTCCTACTGTCTTCAGTTGGGCCCTTAGTGTGCAGAAGGATGCACCCCCTCCTACTGTCTTCAGTTGGGCCCTTAGTGTACTGAAGGCTGCCTCCTCCTTCTTTACTGTCTTCAGTGGGGCCCTTAGTGTGCAGAAGGATGCACCCACCTTACTGTCTTCAGTGGGGCCCTTAGTGTGCAGAAGGATGCACCCCCTTACTGTCTTCAGTGGGGCCCTTAGTGTGCAGAAGGATGCACCCCTCCTACTGTCTTCAGTGGGGCCCTTAGTGTGCAGAAGGATGCACCCCCTTACTGTCTTCAGTGGGGCCCTTAGTGTGCAGAAGGATGAACCCCCTTGCTGTCTTCAGTGGGGCCCTTAGTGTGCAGAAGGATGCACCCCCTTACTGTCTTCAGTGGGGCCCTTAGTGTGCAGAAGGATGCACCCCCTTACTGTCTTCAGTGGGGCCCTTAGTGTTCAGAAGGATGCACCCCTCCTACTGTCTTCAGGAGGGCCCTTAGTGTGCAGAAGGATGCACCCCCTTACTGTCTTCAGTGGGGCCCTTAGTGTGCAGACGGATGCACCCCCTTACTGTCTTCAGTGGGGCCCTTAGTGTGCAGAAGGATGCACCCCCTCTACTGTCTTCAGTTGGGCCCTTAGTGTACTGAAGGCTGCCTCCTCCTTCTTTACTGTCTTCAGTGGGGCCCTTAGTGTACAGAAGGATGCACCCCCCTTACTGTCTTCAGTGGGGCCCTTAGTGTGCAGAAGGATGCACCCCCCTTACTGTCTTCAGTGGGGCCCTTAGTGTGCAGAAGGATGCACCCCCTTACTGTCTTCAGGGGGGGCCCTTAGTGTGCAGAAGGATGCATCCCCCTTACTGTCTTCAGTTGGGCCCTTAGTGTACAGAAGGATGCACCCCCCTTACTGTCTTCAGTGGGGCCCTTAGTGTGCAGAAGGATGCACCCCCCTTACTGTCTTCAGTGGGGCCCTTAGTGTGCAGAAGGATGCACCCCCTCCTACTGTCTTCAGTGGGGCCCTTAGTGTGCAGAAGGATGCACCCCCTTACTGTCTTCAGTGGGGCCCTTAGTGTGCAGAAGGATGCACCCGCCTTACTGTCTTCAGTGGGGCTCTTAGTGTGCAGACGGATGCACCCCCTTGCTGTCTTCAGTGGGGCCCTTAGTGTGCAGAAGGATGCACCCCCTTACTGTCTTCAGTGGGGCCCTTAGTGTGCAGAAGGATGCACCCCCTTACTGTCTTCAGTGGGGCCCTTAGTGTGCAGAAGGATGCACCCCCTTACTGTCTTCAGTGGGGCCCTTAGTGTGCAGAAGGATGCACCCTCTCCTACTGTCTTCAGTGGGGCCCTTAGTGTGCAGAAGGATGCACCCCCTTACTGTCTTCAGTGGGGCCCTTAGTGTGCAGAAGGATGCACCCACCTTACTGTCTTCAGTGGGGCCCTTAGTGTGCAGAAGGATGCACCCCCTTACTGTCTTCAGTGGGGCCCTTAGTGTGCAGAAGGATGCACCCCCTTACTGTCTTCAGTGGGGCCCTTAGTGTGCAGAAGGATGCACCCCCTTACTGTCTTCAGTGGGGCCCTTAGTGTGCAGAAGGATGAACCCCCCTTGCTGTCTTCAGTGGGGCCCTTAGTGTGCAGAAGGATGCACCCCCTTACTGTCTTCAGTGGGGCCCTTAGTGTGCAGAAGGATGCACCCCCTTACTGTCTTCAGTGGGGCCCTTAGTGTTCAGAAGGATGCACACCCTCCTACTGTCTTCAGGAGGGCCCTTAGTGTGCAGAAGGATGCACTCCCTTACTGTCTTCAGTGGGGCCCTTAGTGTGCAGACGGATGCACCCCCCTTACTGTCTTCAGTGGGGCCCTTAGTGTGCAGAAGGATGCACCCCCTTCTACTGTCTTCAGTTGGGCCCTTAGTGTACTGAAGGCTGCCTCCTCCTTCTTTACTGTCTTCAGTGGGGCCCTTAGTGTGCAGAAGGATGCACCCACCTTACTGTCTTCAGTGGGGCCCTTAGTGTGCAGAAGGATGCACCCCCTTACTGTCTTCAGTGGGGCCCTTAGTGTGCAGAAGGATGCACCCCTCCTACTGTCTTCAGTGGGGCCCTTAGTGTGCAGAAGGATGCACCCCCTTACTGTCTTCAGTGGGGCCCTTAGTGTGCAGAAGGATGAACCCCCTTGCTGTCTTCAGTGGGGCCCTTAGTGTGCAGAAGGATGCACCCCCTTACTGTCTTCAGTGGGGCCCTTAGTGTGCAGAAGGATGCACCCCCTTACTGTCTTCAGTGGGGCCCTTAGTGTTCAGAAGGATGCACCCCCTCCTACTGTCTTCAGGAGGGCCCTTAGTGTGCAGAAGGATGCACCCCCTTACTGTCTTCAGTGGGGCCCTTAGTGTGCAGACGGATGCACCCCCTTACTGTCTTCAGTGGGGCCCTTAGTGTGCAGAAGGATGCACCCCCTTCTACTGTCTTCAGTTGGGCCCTTAGTGTACTGAAGGCTGCCTCCTCCTTCTTTACTGTCTTCAGTGGGGCCCTTAGTGTACAGAAGGATGCACCCCCTTACTGTCTTCAGTGGGGCCCTTAGTGTGCAGAAGGATGCACCCCCTTACTGTCTTCAGTGGGGCCCTTAGTGTGCAGAAGGATGCACCCCCTTACTGTCTTCAGTGGGGCCCTTAGTGTGCAGAAGGATGCATCCCCCTTACTGTCTTCAGTGGGGCCCTTAGTGTGCAGAAGGATGCACCCCCTTACTGTCTTCAGTGGGGCCCTTAGTGTGCAGAAGGATGCACCCCCCTTACTGTCTTCAGTGGGGCCCTTAGTGTGCAGAAGGATGCACCCCCTCCTACTGTCTTCAGTGGGGCCCTTAGTGTGCAGAAGGATGCACCCCCCTTACTGTCTTCAGTGGGGCCCTTAGTGTGCAGAAGGATGCACCCCCCTTACTGTCTTCAGTGGGGCTCTTAGTGTGCAGACGGATGCACCCCCCCCTTACTGTCTTCAGTGGGGCCCTTAGTGTGCAGAAGGATGCACCCCCTTACTGTCTTCAGTGGGGCCCTTAGTGTGCAGAAGGATGAACCCCCCTTACTGTCTTCAGTGGGGCCCTTAGTGTGCAGAAGGATGCACCCCCTCCTACTGTCTTCAGTGGGGCTCTTAGTGTGCAGACGGATGCACCCCCTTACTGTCTTCAGTGGGGCCCTTAGTGTGCAGAAGGATGCACCCCCTCCTACTGTCTTCAGTGGGGCCCTTAGTGTGCAGAAGGATGCACCCCCTTACTGTCTTCAGTGGGGCCCTTAGTGTGCAGAAGGATGCACCCCCTTACTGTCTTCAGTGGGGCCCTTAGTGTGCAGAAGGATGCACCCCCTTACTGTCTTCAGTGGGGCCCTTAGTGTGCAGAAGGATGCACCCCCTTACTGTCTTCAGTGGGGCCCTTAGTGTGCAGACGGATGCACCCCCCTTACTGTCTTCAGTGGGGCCCTTAGTGTGCAGAAGGATGCACCCCCTTCTACTGTCTTCAGTTGGGCCCTTAGTGTACTGAAGGCTGCCTCCTCCTTCTTTACTGTCTTCAGTGGGGCCCTTAGTGTGCAGAAGGATGCACCCCCTTACTGTCTTCAGTGGGGCCCTTAGTGTGCAGAAGGATGCACCCCCTTACTGTCTTCAGTGGGGCCCTTAGTGTGCAGAAGGATGCACCCCCTTACTGTCTTCAGTGGGGCCCTTAGTGTGCAGAAGGATGCATCCCCCTTACTGTCTTCAGTGGGGCCCTTAGTGTGCAGAAGGATGCACCCCCTTACTGTCTTCAGTGGGGCCCTTAGTGTGCAGAAGGATGCACCCCCCTTACTGTCTTCAGTGGGGCCCTTAGTGTGCAGAAGGATGCACCCCCTCCTACTGTCTTCAGTGGGGCCCTTAGTGTGCAGAAGGATGCACCCCCCTTACTGTCTTCAGTGGGGCCCTTAGTGTGCAGAAGGATGCACCCCCTTACTGTCTTCAGTGGGGCCCTTAGTGTGCAGAAGGATGCACCCCCCTTACTGTCTTCAGTGGGGCCCTTAGTGTGCAGAAGGATGCACCCCCTTACTGTCTTCAGTGGGGCCCTTAGTGTGCAGAAGGATGCACCCCCCTTACTGTCTTCAGTGGGGCCCTTAGTGTGCAGAAGGATGCACCCCCCTTACTGTCTTCAGTGGGGCCCTTAGTGTGCAGAAGGATGCACCCCCTTACTGTCTTCAGTTGGGCCCTTAGTGTGCAGAAGGATGCACCCCCCTTACTGTCTTCAGTGGGGCCCTTAGTGTGCAGAAGGATGCACCCCCTTACTGTCTTCAGTGGGGCCCTTAGTGTGCAGAAGGATGCACCCCCTCCTACTGTCTTCAGTGGGGCCCTTAGTGTGCAGAAGGATGCACCCCCCTTACTGTCTTCAGTGGGGCCCTTAGTGTGCAGAAGGATGCACCCCCCTTACTGTCTTCAGTGGGGCCCTTAGTGTGCAGAAGGATGCACCCCCTTACTGTCTTCAGTGGGGCCCTTAGTGTGCAGAAGGATGCACCCCCTTACTGTCTTCAGTGGGGCCCTTAGTGTGCAGAAGGATGCACCCCCTTACTGTCTTCAGTGGGGCCCTTAGTGTGCAGAAGGATGCACCCCTCCTACTGTCTTCAGTGGGGCCCTTAGTGTGCAGAAGGATGCACCTCCTCTTACTGTCTTCAGTGGGGCCCTTAGTGTGCAGAAGGATGCACCCCCTTACTGTCTTCAGTGGGGCCCTTAGTGTGCAGAAGGATGCACCCCCTTACTGTCTTCAGTGGGGCCCTTAGTGTGCAGAAGGATGCACCCCCTTACTGTCTTCAGTGGGGCCCTTAGTGTGCAGAAGGATGCACCCCCTTACTGTCTTCAGTGGGGCCCTTAGTGTGCAGAAGGATGCACCCCCTTACTGTCTTCAGTGGGGCCCTTAGTGTGCAGAAGGATGCACCCCCCTTACTGTCTTCAGTGGGGCCCTTAGTGTGCAGAAGGATGCACCCCCTTACTGTCTTCAGTGGGGCCCTTAGTGTGCAGAAGGATGCACCCCCTTACTGTCTTCAGTGGGGCCCTTAGTGTGCAGAAGGATGCACCCCCTTACTGTCTTCAGTGGGGCCCTTAGTGTTCAGAAGGATGCACCCCTCCTACTGTCTTCAGTGAGGGCCCTTAGTGTGCAGAAGGATGCACCCCCTTACTGTCTTCAGTGGGGCCCTTAGTGTGCAGACGGATGCACCCCCCTTACTGTCTTCAGTGGGGCCCTTAGTGTGCAGAAGGATGCACCCCCTTCTACTGTCTTCAGTTGGGCCCTTAGTGTACTGAAGGCTGCCTCCTCCTTCTTTACTGTCTTCAGTGGGGCCCTTAGTGTACAGAAGGATGCACCCCCTTACTGTCTTCAGTGGGGCCCTTAGTGTGCAGAAGGATGCACCCCCTTACTGTCTTCAGTGGGGCCCTTAGTGTGCAGAAGGATGCACCCCCCTTACTGTCTTCAGTGGGGCCCTTAGTGTGCAGAAGGATGCACCCCCTTACTGTCTTCAGTGGGGCCCTTAGTGTGCAGAAGGATGCACCCCCTTACTGTCTTCAGTGGGGCCCTTAGTGTGCAGAAGGATGCACCCCCTTACTGTCTTCAGTGGGGCCCTTAGTGTGCAGAAGGATGCACCCCCTTACTGTCTTCAGTGGGGCCCTTAGTGTGCAGAAGGATGCACCCCCCTTACTGTCTTCAGTGGGGCCCTTAGTGTGCAGAAGGATGCACCCCCTTACTGTCTTCAGTGGGGCCCTTAGTGTGCAGACGGATGCACCCCCCTTACTGTCTTCAGTGGGGCCCTTAGTGTGCAGAAGGATGCACCCCCTTCTACTGTCTTCAGTGGGGCCCTTAGTGTGCAGAAGGATGCACCCCCTTACTGTCTTCAGTGGGGCCCTTAGTGTGCAGAAGGATGCACCCCTCCTACTGTCTTCAGTGGGGCCCTTAGTGTGCAGAAGGATGCACCCCCTTACTGTCTTCAGTGGGGCCCTTAGTGTGCAGAAGGATGCACCCCTCTTACTGTCTTCAGTGGGGCCCTTAGTGTGCAGAAGGATGCACCCCCTTACTGTCTTCAGTGGGGCCCTTAGTGTGCAGAAGGATGCACCCCCTTGCTGTCTTCAGTGGGGCCCTTAGTGTGCAGAAGGATGCACCCCCTTACTGTCTTCAGTGGGGCCCTTAGTGTGCAGAAGGATGCACCCCCTTACTGTCTTCAGTGGGGCCCTTAGTGTGCAGAAGGATGCACCCCCTTACTGTCTTCAGTGAGGGCCCTTAGTGTGCAGAAGGATGCACCCCCTTACTGTCTTCAGTGGGGCCCTTAGTGTGCAGAAGGATGCACCCCCTTACTGTCTTCAGTGGGGCCCTTAGTGTGCAGAAGGATGCACCCCCTCTACTGTCTTCAGTTGGGCCCTTAGTGTACTGAAGGCTGCCTCCTCCTTCTTTACTGTCTTCAGTGGGGCCCTTAGTGTGCAGAAGGATGCACCCCCTTACTGTCTTCAGTGGGGCCCTTAGTGTGCAGAAGGATGCACCCCCTTACTGTCTTCAGTGGGGCCCTTAGTGTGCAGAAGGATGCACCCCCTTACTGTCTTCAGTGGGGCCCTTAGTGTGCAGAAGGATGCATCCCCCTTACTGTCTTCAGTGGGGCCCTTAGTGTGCAGAAGGATGCACCCCCTTACTGTCTTCAGTGGGGCCCTTAGTGTGCAGAAGGATGCACCCCCTTACTGTCTTCAGTGGGGCCCTTAGTGTGCAGAAGGATGCACCCCCTCCTACTGTCTTCAGTGGGGCCCTTAGTGTGCAGAAGGATGCACCTCCCTTACTGTCTTCAGTGGGGCCCTTAGTGTGCAGAAGGATGCACCCCCCTTACTGTCTTCAGTGGGGCTCTTAGTGTGCAGACGGATGCACCCCCTTGCTGTCTTCAGTGGGGCCCTTAGTGTGCAGAAGGTTGCACCCCCTTACTGTCTTCAGTGGGGCCCTTAGTGTACAGAAGGATGCACCCCCTTACTGTCTTCAGTGGGGCTCTTAGTGTGCAGACGGATGCACCCCCCTTGCTGTCTTCAGTGGGGCCCTTAGTGTGCAGAAGGATGCACCCCCTTACTGTCTTCAGTGGGGCCCTTAGTGTGCAGAAGGATGCACCCCCTTACTGTCTTCAGTGGGGCCCTTAGTGTGCAGAAGGATGCACCCCCTTACTGTCTTCAGTGGGGCCCTTAGTGTGCAGAAGGATGCACCCCTCCTACTGTCTTCAGTGGGGCCCTTAGTGTGCAGAAGGATGCACCCCCTTACTGTCTTCAGTGGGGCCCTTAGTGTGCAGATGGATGCACCCCCTTACTGTCTTCAGTGGGGCTCTTAGTGTGCAGACGGATGCACCCCCCTTGCTGTCTTCAGTGGGGCCCTTAGTGTGCAGAAGGATGCACCCACCTTACTGTCTTCAGTGGGGCTCTTAGTGTGCAGACGGATGCACCCCCTTACTGTCTTCAGTGGGGCCCTTAGTGTGCAGAAGGATGCACCCCTCCTACTGTCTTCAGTTGGGCCCTTACTGTGCTGAAGGCTGCCTCCTCCTTCTTTACTGTCTTCAGTGGGGCCCTTAGTGTGCAGAAGGATGCACCCCCTTACTGTCTTCAGTGGGGCCCTTAGTGTGCAGAAGGATGCACCCCCTTACTGTCTTCAGGAGGGCCCTTAGTGTGCAGAAGGATGCACCCCCTTACTGTCTTCAGTGGGGCCCTTAGTGTGCAGAAGGATGCACCCCCTTACTGTCTTCAGGGGGTCCCTTAGTGTACAGAAGGATGCACCCCCTTACTGTCTTCAGTGGGGCTCTTAGTGTGCAGACGGATGCACCCCCTTGCTGTCTTCAGTGGGGCCCTTAGTGTGCAGAAGGATGCACCCCCTTACTGTCTTCAGTGGGGCCCTTAGTGTGCAGAAGGATGCACCCCCTCCTACTGTCTTCAGTTGGGCCCTTACTGTACTGAAGGCTGCCTCCTCCTTCTTTACTGTCTTCAGTGGGGCCCTTAGTGTGCAGAAGGATGCACCCCCCCTTACTGTCTTCAGGGGGGCCCTTAGTGTGCAGAAGGATGCACCCCCCTTACTGTCTTCAGTGGGGCTCTTAGTGTGCAGACGGATGCACCCCCCCTTGCTGTCTTCAGTGGGGCCCTTAGTGTGCAGAAGGATGCACCCCCCTTACTGTCTTCAGTGGGGCCCTTAGTGTACAGAAGGATGCACCCCCCTTACTGTCTTCAGTGGGGCTCTTAGTGTGCAGACGGATGCACCCCCCCTTGCTGTCTTTAGTGGGGCCCTTAGTGTGCAGAAGGATGCACCCCCTTACTGTCTTCAGTGGGGCCCTTAGTGTGCAGAAGGATGCACCCCCTTACTGTCTTCAGTGGGGCCCTTAGTGTGCAGAAGGATGCATCCCCTCCTACTGTCTTCAGTGGGGCCCTTAGTGTGCAGAAGGATGCACCCCCTTACTGTCTTCAGTGGGGCCCTTAGTGTGCAGAAGGATGCACCCCCTTACTGTCTTCAGTGGGGCCCTTAGTGTGCAGACGGATGCACCCCCTTACTGTCTTCAGTGGGGCCCTTAGTGTGCAGAAGGATGCACCCCCTTACTGTCTTCAGTGGGGCCCTTAGTGTGCAGACGGATGCACCCCCTTACTGTCTTCAGTGGGGCCCTTAGTGTGCAGAAGGATGCACCCCCTTACTGTCTTCAGTGGGGCCCTTAGTGTGCAGAAGGATGCACCCCCTTACTGTCTTCAGTGGGGCCCTTAGTGTGCAGAAGGATGCATCCCCCTTACTGTCTTCAGTGGGGCCCTTAGTGTGCAGAAGGATGCACCCCCTTACTGTCTTCAGTGGGGCCCTTAGTGTGCAGAAGGATGCACCCCCTTACTGTCTTCAGTGGGGCCCTTAGTGTGCAGAAGGATGCACCCCCTTACTGTCTTCAGTGGGGCCCTTAGTGTGCAGAAGGATGCACCCCCTTACTGTCTTCAGTGGGGCCCTTAGTGTGCAGAAGGATGCACCCCCTTACTGTCTTCAGTGGGGCTCTTAGTGTGCAGACGGATGCACCCCTCCTTACTGTCTTCAGTGGGGCCCTTAGTGTGCAGAAGGATGCACCCCCTTACTGTCTTCAGTGGGGCCCTTAGTGTGCAGAAGGATGCACCCCCCTTACTGTCTTCAGTGGGGCCCTTAGTGTGCAGACGGATGCACCCCCCTTACTGTCTTCAGTGGGGCCCTTAGTGTGCAGAAGGATGCACCCCCTTACTGTCTTCAGTGGGGCCCTTAGTGTGCAGAAGGATGCACCCCCTTACTGTCTTCAGTGGGGCCCTTAGTGTGCAGAAGGATGCACCCCCTTACTGTCTTCAGTGGGGCCCTTAGTGTGCAGAAGGATGCACCCCCTTACTGTCTTCAGTGGGGCCCTTAGTGTACTGAAGGATGCACCCCCCTTACTGTCTTCAGTGGGGCCCTTAGTGTGCAGAAGAATGCACCCCCCCTTACTGTCTTCAGTGGGGCCCTTAGTGTGCAGAAGGATGCACCCCCCTTACTGTCTTCAGTTGGGCCCTCAGTGTACTGAAGGCTGCCTCCTCCTTCTTTACTGTCTTCAGTGGGGCCCTTAGTGTGCAGAAGGATGCACCCCCTTACTGTCTTCAGTGGGGCCCTTAGTGTGCAGAAGGATGCACCCCCTTACTGTCTTCAGTGGGGCCCTTAGTGTGCAGAAGGATGCACCCCCCTTACTGTCTTCAGTGGGGCCCTTAGTGTGCAGAAGGATGCACCCCCTTACTGTCTTCAGTGGGGCCCTTAGTGTGCAGAAGGATGCACCCCCTTACTGTCTTCAGTGGGGCCCTTAGTGTGCAGAAGGATGCACCCCCTCCTACTGTCTTCAGTGGGGCCCTTAGTGTGCAGAAGGATGCACCCCCTTACTGTCTTCAGTGGGGCCCTTAGTGTGCAGAAGGATGCACCCCCCTTACTGTCTTCAGTGGGGCCCTTAGTGTGACAGACGGATGCACCCCCTCCTTGCTGTCTTCAGTGGGGCCCTTAGTGTGCAGAAGGATGCACCCCCTTACTGTCTTCAGTGGGGCCCTTAGTGTGCAGAAGGATGCACCCCCTTACTGTCTTCAGTGGGGCTCTTAGTGTGCAGACGGATGCACCCCCTTGCTGTCTTCAGTGGGGCCCTTAGTGTGCAGAAGGATGCACCCCCTTACTGTCTTCAGTGGGGCCCTTAGTGTGCGGAAGGATGCACCCCCTTACTGTCTTCAGTGGGGCCCTTAGTGTGCAGAAGGATGCACCCCCTTACTGTCTTCAGTGGGGCCCTTAGTGTGCAGAAGGATGCACCCCCTTACTGTCTTCAGTGGGGCCCTTAGTGTGCAGAAGGATGCACCCCCCTTACTGTCTTCAGTGGGGCCCTTAGTGTGCAGAAGGATGCACCCCCTTACTGTCTTCAGTGGGGCCCTTAGTGTGCAGAAGGATGCACCCCCTTACTGTCTTCAGTGGGGCTCTTAGTGTGCAGACGGATGCACCCCCCTTGCTGTCTTCAGTGGGGCCCTTAGTGTGCAGAAGGATGCACCCCCTTACTGTCTTCAGTGGGGCCCTTAGTGTACAGAAGGATGCACCCCCTTACTGTCTTCAGTGGGGCTCTTAGTGTGCAGATGGATGCACCCCCCCCTTGCTGTCTTCAGTAGGGCCCTTAGTGTGCAGAAGGATGCACCCCCCTTACTGTCTTCAGTGGGGCCCTTAGTGTGCAGAAGGATGCACCCCCCTTACTGTCTTCAGTGGGGCACTTAGTGTGCAGAAGGATGCACCCCCTTACTGTCTTCAGTGGGGCCCTTAGTGTGCAGAAGGATGCACCCTCTCCTACTGTCTTCAGTGGGGCCCTTAGTGTGCAGAAGGATGCACCCCCCTTACTGTCTTCAGTGGGGCCCTTAGTGTGCAGAAGGATGCACCCCCCTTACTGTCTTCAGTGGGGCTCTTAGTGTGCAGACGGATGCACCCCCTTACTGTCTTCAGTGGGGCCCTTAGTGTACAGAAGGATGCACCCACCTTACTGTCTTCAGTGGGGCTCTTAGTGTGCAGACGGATGCACCCCCTTACTGTCTTCAGTGGGGCCCTTAGTGTGCAGAAGGATGCACCCCTCCTACTGTCTTCAGTTGGGCCCTTACTGTACAGAAGGCTGCCTCCTCCTTCTTTACTGTCTTCAGTGGGGCCCTTAGTGTGCAGAAGGATGCACCCCCCTTACTGTCTTCAGTGGGGCCCTTAGTGTGCAGAAGGATGCACCCCCTTACTGTCTTCAGTGGGGCCCTTAGTGTGCAGAAGGATGCACCCCCTTACTGTCTTCAGTGGGGCCCTTAGTGTGCAGAAGGATGCACCCCCTTACTGTCTTCAGTGGGGCCCTTAGTGTGCAGAAGGATGCACCCCCCTTACTGTCTTCAGTGGGGCCTTAGTGTGCAGAAGGATGCATCCCCCTAACTGTCTTCAGTTGGGCCCTTAGTGAACAGAAGGATGCACCCCCTTACTGTCTTCAGTGGGGCCCTTAGTGTGCAGAAGGATGCACCCCCCTTACTGTCTTCAGTGGGGCCCTTAGTGTGCAGAAGGATGCACCCCCTCCTACTGTCTTCAGTTGGGCCCTTACTGTACTGAAGGCTGCCTCCTCCTCCTTTACTGTCTTCAGTGGGGCCCTTAGTGTGCAGAAGGATGCACCCCCTTACTGTCTTCAGTGGGGCCCTTAGTGTGCAGAAGGATGCACCCCCTTACTGTCTTCAGTGGGGCCCTTAGTGTGCAGAAGGATGCACCCCCTTACTGTCTTCAGTGGGGCCCTTAGTGTGCAGAAGGATGCACCCCCTTACTGTCTTCAGTGGGGCCCTTAGTGTACAGAAGGATGCACCCCCTTACTGTCTTCAGTGGGGCTCTTAGTGTGCAGACGGATGCACCCCCTTGCTGTCTTCAGTGGGGCCCTTAGTGGTGCAGAAGGATGCACCCCCTTACTGTCTTCAGTGGGGCCCTTAGTGTGCAGAAGGATGCACCCCTCCTACTGTCTTCAGTTGGGCCCTTACTGTACTGAAGGCTGCCTCCTCCTTCTTTACTGTCTTCAGTGGGGCCCTTAGTGTGCAGAAGGATGCACCCCCCTTACTGTCTTCAGTGGGGCCCTTAGTGTGCAGAAGGATGCACCCCCTTACTGTCTTCAGTGGGGCCCTTAGTGTGCAGAAGGATGCACCCCCTTACTGTCTTCAGTGGGGCTCTTAGTGTGCAGACGGATGCACCCCCCTTGCTGTCTTCAGTGGGGCCCTTAGTGTGCAGAAGGATGCACCCCCTTACTGTCTTCAGTGGGGCCCTTAGTGTACAGAAGGATGCACCCCCTTACTGTCTTCAGTGGGGCTCTTAGTGTGCAGACGGATGCACCCCCCTTGCTGTCTTCAGTGGGGCCCTTAGTGTGCAGAAGGATGCACCCCCTTACTGTCTTCAGTGGGGCCCTTAGTGTGCAGAAGGATGCACCCCCTTACTGTCTTCAGTGGGGCCCTTAGTGTGCAGAAGGATGCACCCCCTTACTGTCTTCAGTGGGGCTCTTAGTGTGCAGACGGATGCACCCCCCTTGCTGTCTTCAGTGGGGCCCTTAGTGTGCAGAAGGATGCACCCCCTTACTGTCTTCAGTGGGGCCCTTAGTGTGCAGAAGGATGCACCCCCTTACTGTCTTCAGTGGGGCTCTTAGTGTGCAGACGGATGCACCCCCTTACTGTCTTCAGTGGGGCCCTTAGTGTGCAGAAGGATGCACCCCCCTTACTGTCTTCAGTGGGGCCCTTAGTGTGCAGAAGGATGCACCCCCTCTACTGTCTTCAGTGGGGCCCTTAGTGTGCAGAAGGATGCACCCCCTTACTGTCTTCAGTGGGGCCCTTAGTGTGCAGAAGGATGCACCCCTCCTACTGTCTTCAGTTGGGCCCTTACTGTACTGAAGGCTGCCTCCTCCTTCTTTACTGTCTTCAGTGGGGCCCTTAGTGTGCAGAAGGATGCACCCCCTTACTGTCTTCAGTGGGGCTCTTAGTGTGCAGACGGATGCACCCCTTACTGTCTTCAGTGGGGCCCTTAGTGTGCAGAAGGATGCACCCCCTCCTACTGTCTTCAGTTGGGCCCTTAGTGTACTGAAGGCTGCCTCCTCCTTCTTTACTGTCTTCAGTGGGGCCCTTAGTGTGCAGAAGGATGCACCCCCTTACTGTCTTCAGTGGGGCCCTTAGTGTGCAGAAGGATGCACCCCCTTACTGTCTTCAGTGGGGCCCTTAGTGTGCAGAAGGATGCACCCCCTTACTGTCTTCAGTGGGGCCCTTAGTGTGCAGAAGGATGCACCCCCTTACTGTCTTCAGTGGGGCCCTTAGTGTGCAGAAGGATGCACCCCCTTGCTGTCTTCAGTGGGGCCCTTAGTGTGCAGAAGGATGCACCCCCTTACTGTCTTCAGTGGGGCCCTTAGTGTGCAGAAGGATGCACCCCCTCTACTGTCTTCAGTTGGGCCCTTACTGTACTGAAGGCTGCCTCCTCCTTCTTTACTGTCTTCAGTGGGGCCCTTAGTGTGCAGAAGGATGCACCCCCCTTACTGTCTTCAGGGGGGCCCTTAGTGTGCAGAAGGATGCACCCCCCTTACTGTCTTCAGTGGGGCTCTTAGTGTGCAGACGGATGCACCCCCCCTTGCTGTCTTCAGTGGGGCCCTTAGTGTGCAGAAGGATGCACCCCCCCTTATTGTCTTCAGTGGGGCCCTTAGTGTACAGAAGGATGCACCCCCCTTACTGTCTTCAGTGGGGCTCTTAGTGTGCAGACGGATGCACCCCCCCTTACTGTCTTCAGTGGGGCCCTTAGTGTGCAGAAGGTTGCACCCCCTTACTGTCTTCAGTGGGGCCCTTAGTGTGCAGAAGGATGCACCCCCTTACTGTCTTCAGTGGGGCCCTTAGTGTGCAGAAGGATGCATCCCCTCCTACTGTCTTCAGTGGGGCCCTTAGTGTGCAGAAGGATGCACCCCCTTACTGTCTTCAGTGGGGCCCTTAGTGTGCAGAAGGATGCACCCCCCTTACTGTCTTCAGTGGGGCCCTTAGTGTGCAGAAGGATGCATCCCCTCCTACTGTCTTCAGTGGGGCCCTTAGTGTGCAGAAGGATGCACCCCCTTACTGTCTTCAGTGGGGCCCTTAGTGTGCAGAAGGATGCACCCCCTTACTGTCTTCAGTGGGGCTCTTAGTGTGCAGACGGATGCACCCCCCTTGCTGTCTTCAGTGGGGCCCTTAGTGTGCAGAAGGATGCACCCCCTTACTGTCTTCAGTGGGGCCCTTAGTGTGCAGAAGGATGCACCCCCTTACTGTCTTCAGTGGGGCTCTTAGTGTGCAGACGGATGCACCCCCCTTACTGTCTTCAGTGGGGCCCTTAGTGTGCAGAAGGATGCACCCCCTTACTGTCTTCAGTGGGGCCCTTAGTGTGCAGAAGGATGCATCCCCCTTACTGTCTTCAGTGGGGCCCTTAGTGTGCAG
The DNA here is from genome assembly GCA_963921515.1 of Calotriton arnoldi. Classification (NCBI taxonomy): domain Eukaryota; kingdom Metazoa; phylum Chordata; class Amphibia; order Caudata; family Salamandridae; genus Calotriton; species Calotriton arnoldi. Next base: position 368,028 of record CAWUFW010011024.1, read on the forward strand.
AAGGATGCACCCCCTTACTGTCTTCAGTGGGGCCCTTAGTGTGCAGAAGGATGCACCCCCTTACTGTCTTCAGTGGGGCCCTTAGTGTGCAGAAGGATGCACCCCCTTACTGTCTTCAGTGGGGCCCTTAGTGTGCAGAAAGATGCACCCCCCTTACTGTCTTCAGTGTGGCCCTTAGTGTGCAGAAGGATGCACCCCCTTACTGTCTTCAGTGGGGCCCTTAGTGTGCAGAAGGATGCACCCCCCTTACTGTCTTCAGTGGGGCCCTTAGTGTGCAGAAGGATGCACCCCCCTTACTGTCTTCAGTGGGGCCCTTAGTGTGCAGAAGGATGCACCCCCTTACTGTCTTCAGGAGGGCCCTTAGTGTGCAGAAGGATGCACCCCCCTTACTGTCTTCAGTGGGGCCCTTAGTGTGCAGAAGGATGCACCCCCCCTTACTGTCTTCAGTGGGGCCCTTAGTGTGCAGAAGGATGCACCCCCCTTACTGTCTTCAGTGGGGCCCTTAGTGTGCAGAAGGATGCACCCCCTCCTACTGTCTTCAGTTGGGCCCTTAGTGTACTGAAGGCTGCCTCCTCCTTCTTTACTGTCTTCAGTGGGGCCCTTAGTGTGCAGAAGGATGCACCCACCTTACTGTCTTCAGTGGGGCCCTTAGTGTGCAGAAGGATGCACCCCCCTTACTGTCTTCAGTGGGGCCCTTAGTGTGCAGAAGGATGCACCCCCTCCTACTGTCTTCAGTGGGGCCCTTAGTGTGCAGAAGGATGCACCCCCTTACTGTCTTCAGTGGGGCCCTTAGTGTGCAGAAGGATGAACCCCCTTGCTGTCTTCAGTGGGGCCCTTAGTGTGCAGAAGGATGCACCCCCTTACTGTCTTCAGTGGGGCCCTTAGTGTGCAGAAGGATGCACCCCCTTACTGTCTTCAGTGGGGCCCTTAGTGTTCAGAAGGATGCACCCCTCCTACTGTCTTCAGTGAGGGCCCTTAGTGTGCAGAAGGATGCACCCCCTTACTGTCTTCAGTGGGGCCCTTAGTGTGCAGACGGATGCACCCCCTTACTGTCTTCAGTGGGGCCCTTAGTGTGCAGAAGGATGCACCCCCTCTACTGTCTTCAGTGGGGCCCTTAGTGTGCAGAAGGATGCACCTCCTCTTACTGTCTTCAGTGGGGCCCTTAGTGTGCAGAAGGATGCACCCCCTTACTGTCTTCAGTGGGGCCCTTAGTGTGCAGAAGGATGCACCCCCTTACTGTCTTCAGTGGGGCCCTTAGTGTGCAGAAGGATGCACCCCCTTACTGTCTTCAGTGGGGCCCTTAGTGTGCAGAAGGATGCACCCCCCTTACTGTCTTCAGTGGGGCCCTTAGTGTGCAGAAGGATGCACCCCCCTTACTGTCTTCAGTGGGGCCCTTAGTGTGCAGAAGGATGCACCCCCCTTACTGTCTTCAGTGGGGCCCTTAGTGTGCAGAAGGATGCACCCCCTTACTGTCTTCAGTGGGGCCCTTAGTGTGCAGAAGGATGCACCCCCTTACTGTCTTCAGTGGGGCCCTTAGTGTGCAGAAGGATGCACCCCCTTACTGTCTTCAGTGGGGCCCTTAGTGTGCAGAAGGATGCACCCCCCTTACTGTCTTCAGTGGGGCCCTTAGTGTGCAGAAGGATGCACCCCCTTACTGTCTTCAGTGGGGCCCTTAGTGTGCAGAAGGATGCACCCCCTTACTGTCTTCAGTGGGGCCCTTAGTGTGCAGAAGGATGCACCCCCTTACTGTCTTCAGTGGGGCCCTTAGTGTGCAGAAGGATGCACCCCTCCTACTGTCTTCAGTGGGGCCCTTAGTGTGCAGAAGGATGCACCCCTCCTTACTGTCTTCAGTGGGGCCCTTAGTGTGCAGAAGGATGCACCCACCTTACTGTCTTCAGTGGGGCCCTTAGTGTGCAGAAGGATGCACCCCCTTACTGTCTTCAGTGGGGCCCTTAGTGTGCAGAAGGATGCACCCCCCTTACTGTCTTCAGTGGGGCCCTTAGTGTGCAGAAGGATGCACCCCCTTACTGTCTTCAGTGGGGCCCTTAGTGTGCAGAAGGATGCACCCCCCTTGCTGTCTTCAGTGGGGCCCTTAGTGTGCAGAAGGATGCACCCCCTTACTGTCTTCAGTGGGGCCCTTAGTGTGCAGAAGGATGCACCCCTTACTGTCTTCAGTGGGGCCCTTAGTGTGCAGAAGGATGCACCCCCTCCTACTGTCTTCAGTGGGGCCCTTAGTGTGCAGAAGGATGCACCCCCCTTACTGTCTTCAGTGGGGCCCTTAGTGTGCAGAAGGATGCACCCCCTTACTGTCTTCAGTGGGGCCCTTAGTGTGCAGAAGGATGCACCCCCTCTACTGTCTTCAGTTGGGCCCTTAGTGTACTGAAGGCTGCCTCCTCCTTCTTTACTGTCTTCAGTGGGGCCCTTAGTGTACAGAAGGATGCACCCCCCTTACTGTCTTCAGTGGGGCCCTTAGTGTGCAGAAGGATGCACCCCCCTTACTGTCTTCAGTGGGGCCCTTAGTGTGCAGAAGGATGCACCCCCCTTACTGTCTTCAGTGGGGCCCTTAGTGTGCAGAAGGATGCACCCCCTTACTGTCTTCAGTGGGGCCCTTAGTGTGCAGAAGGATGCACCCCCTTACTGTCTTCAGTGGGGCCCTTAGTGTGCAGAAGGATGCACCCCTCTTACTGTCTTCAGTGGGGCCCTTAGTGTGCAGAAGGATGCACCCCCTTACTGTCTTCAG